>LR738714.1:155769070-155962400 GCA_902687465.1 Secale cereale | reverse complement strand
GCGCTGGCCGCCCGCCGCGCGCCCGTCTTCGCAAGCCGCCACCGCGCCTCCTGCTGCCCCCCCGCACGCCCCGCCGCGCCCGGTGGCCTCGCCCCGCCGCGCCCCGATGGCCCCGCCTCCGCCGCTCACCGCCGCGTGCTGCGCAGCAGCCCTCTGCCCCGCGCCTTGTCCTCCACTCGCCGCCGCCCAGCTGCTCCGGTGGCTCCCGCCGGCCACGCTCCGGCCGGCGAAGCCGTGCCGCTCCCGGGCGCTGGTCGCCGCTCGGGCTCCCCTGCCCTGCCCGCGGCGCTCGTCGCAGGGTGCGCCCGGACCGCTCGCCCGTAACCCATCGCCCGTTAGGCCCCCTGGCCCACTGCCACGTGGGGCCCATGGCCCCAGAACGTTAACAAAAAAAGAAAAGAGAATTAAAAATATATATGTAAATAATAATAATTAAAATATAATTAATTAATTAATTAATTAATTAATTAATTAATCATGTTTAACTAATCTAATTAACTAGTTAGTTTAATTAAACAATAATTAGATTAACCAAAACCTAGTTAAACTAAACTGTGTATGACATACGGGACCCAAACGTCAGTTTGACCCAGTCAAACCCACTGCTGACTGCTGACGTCATGCTGATGTCATGATGACATCAGCAGGCACTATTCTGGATAATGTTCTATTAAATTAATTAAATAAATTCCAGAAAATGTTTAATACTTTAGAAAATCATATCTTTTAAACCGTAACTCGGATGAAAATAATTTATATATGAAAGTTGCTCAGAACGACGAGACGAATCCGAATACGCGGTCCGTTCGTCCGCCACACATCTCTATCATACCAAACGTGCAACTTTCCCCTCCGTTTCATCTGCCCGAAAATGCCTAACACCGGGAATACTTTCCCGGATGTTATTCCTCTTCGCCTGATCACCGAGCACCGCGTTAGGTCACACGTAGCACCGCGTATTTCCATGTTATGCTTTGTGTGCTATTGTTTGCTCTGTTATTTATTTGTTTCCCCTTCGTTGCTTATTTTCGGTAGACCCCGATACTGTGATAGACCCCGAGACCATTGATGCTTCGGTGTTCGACTACGGCTACGCTTCCGAAGATTCCTTTCGTCTGCCGAGCTTCCAGGCAAGCCCCCCCTTTGATCACCAGATATCGCCTACTCTTCTCTCTACTGCTTGCATTAGAGTAGTGTAGCATGTTACTGCTTTTGATAATCCTATTCTGCTGCATAGCCTGTCATTGTTGCTACCACTGTTGATACTTTACCTGCAATCCTAAATGCTTAGTATAGGATGCTAGTATTCCATCAGTGGCCCTACACCCTTGTCCGTCTGCCCTGCTATTCTATCGGGCCGTGATCACTTGGGTGTGATCACGGGTATATACTATATACATACTTTACATACACATGATGATGATTCGGAGATGGGGGCTGAAGGGGCAGGTGGTTCCACACAGGTAGTGGTGGGCCTGGGTTCCCGACAGTCCCCTGATGGTTACTTTGTGGCGGAGCGACAGGGCAGGTTGCGACCACCTAGGAGACAGGTGGGCCTGGCCCTGGTCGTTGTCCGCGGTTATTTCATAATAACACGTTTAACGGGATCTTGGTATTTGATCTGAGTCTGGCCATTTGGTCTATACGCACTAACCAGCTACGTGGCAATAGTTATGGGTACTCGACGTCGTGGTATCAGCCGAAGCCTTCTTGACGTCAGTGGTTTAGCGGCGCGCGCCGGATTGGACTGGAAGCCTGCTCTGGTATTAGGAGAGGCTAGGTCTGCTTACCGGCCGCGTACGCAACGTGCAGGTGTGCGTTGGGCGATGGGCCCGGACCCCTGCGCGCTTAGGACTTAGACCGACGTGCTGACCTCTCTGCTGTGCTTAGGTAGGGCTGCGACGTGTTGATCTTCCGAGGCCGGGCATGACCCTGGAAAGTGTGTCCGGCCAAATGGGATCAAGCGTGCTGGGTTATGTGGTGTACCCCTGCAGGGAAGTTAATCTATTCGAATAGCCGTGTCCCTCGGTAAAAGGACGACCCGGAGTTGTACTCGGACCTCATGACAACTAGAACTGGATACTTAATAAAACACACCCAGACAAGTTCCAGATATAACTCGGTGGTTGCTCTCTCACAGGGTGATGTGCGGGAGGATCGCCGGGTAGGATTATGCTTTACGATGTTACTTGGTGAACTCTTCTGCTACTCAAGACGGAGGCTGCCAGAAGCTTTGATAGTTGTTACTATTCCATCTACTCCCTTCCACTGCTTCATGACGGAGGGTGCGAGAAGCGAGGAAGCTTGTTACTTACCATCTACTCTCTTCTACTGCTGCAAGATGGAGGTTACCAGAAGCGTAGTCTTCGTTTGGAATAGCTAACCCCCTCTTATTCTGCTTTCTGCAGTTCAGTCCACATATATTCCCCTTTACACAGATATCATTGCATATGTAGTGTAGATCCTTGCTTGCGAGTACTTTGGATGAGTACTCACGGTTGCTTTTCTCCCCCTTTTCCCCTCTTGTTCCTTCTTCTCGGATGATGCAACCAGATTGATGGAGTCCAGGAGCCAGAAGATCCCGAGGATGTTTCTATGTGGAGTTCGGCTTCGAGGAGTAGTTAGGAGGTCCCAGGCAGGAGGCCTTGCCTTTTCGATTGTGTTGTTTTTGTGCTAGCCTTCCTAAGGCAAACTTGTTTAACTTATGTCTGTACTCAGATATTGTTGCTTCCGCTGACTCTTGTGCTTTCGAGCTTTTGTATTCGAGCCCTCGAGGCCCCTGGCTTGTAATATAAAGCTTGTATTATTTTAATTTGTGTCTAGAGTTGTGTTGTGATATCTTCCAGTGAGTCCTTGATCTTGGTCGTACACATTTGCTTGCATGATTAGTGTACGGACAAATCGGGGGCGTCACACAAGGAAAGATAGAGGTCTCAGGCTATGGAGACAAACTGACCCATATGCCGTGAGGAGAAGAACTGCTGTAGATCCCAGATTTCACACCAGATAGCAGCAGGACTTCTATGAGACCGTGCTGATGGACAAGAAGCCCATAGTCGCAGACACCAGATATGTTGACTGGGAGTACATTGACAGCGAAGAGCATAGAGATTTCTTTCCACATGTGCATGAAAGTTTCACTGCATGTGGAGTTGCAGATTTTGTAGGTCAGAAATTGACCAGTTGGAACGATGAGATGATAATGCAATTTTATGCCACAGCTCACTTCTATCCTGATGGAAAGATTACGTGGATGACTGAAGGTCAAAGGTTCTCTTCTTCTGTTGAAGAATGGGCAGAAATTCTGAATGCTCCAATGCAACGAGAAGATGATATTGATGTATATGGGATTCCAAAGAAGAATCATGAATCCATGAAAAACATGTACAAAGAGATTCCAGCAGCGGATTTGGAAATTTGGAAGCTCGGCTCAGTCTACCATCTCCAGGCAGGCTTACCTACCACTAATACCATTTTGAGGCATACCTTGATGCCCAAGCCTGGAGATCATCGCATGATCAGAGGATATTCTATCAACATGCTGCATATACTTGATGAGAAAGCACCTTTCAAGGTGATGGACTTGATGGTAGAAACCATTAAGAGGACTGCAGCTGACCAGAAAAGGTCATGTGGATTTGCCCCGCAGATTTAGATGCTTATCAATGCCAAGTTTGGCACGGGCAAATTCTTGTTGGATAGAAAACATTTACCGCTGCAGCCAGAGCATGAAGACAATGTTGTTGTGATGGATGAGGAGGATCCAACATCTGTTGAAGGTCAAGCCAAGATCGAAGCTGCTAAGAAAGCCAAAGCTGACAAAGCAGCAGCAGCAGCAGCAGCTAAACCAAAGAGTTTCGGAGAGCAAATTCTTGAAGCTACTCAAAGGATTGAACAACGCCTGGCCAGCATTGAACAGTCTCAGGAGAGCTTAGAGAGGATTGTTGACAAGAAGAACCACGCTCTGGACGTGAAGCTGACTGAAATACAAGTGACCGTCAACAAGCTAGAGGCAGACATTGAGGAAGCAAAGCAGGACAAGGCAGAGCTTATGCATGAGTTGCAGGATGACTTAGTACAGGATTCTCATCGACAGACTGCTCCGGTTCCCAAAGGATCCCGATCAGCTGCTATTCCAGTGACTGACACCAGGACTACAGCTTCAGCACCTCCCACAGTTCCAGCAGTTACTCCAGCTCCAGCTCCAGTGTCCACTCCTCCAGCACAGACATCAGCCGAAGTCTTCGCCGATGCTGTCATATCTACTCCGACATCAACCCAGACGGGAGCCGCCAGCAGAGCCCACAGTGACGCTTAGCTCTATGCTTTTTCGAACTTTTTGGTAACTTGTTGCCAAAGGGGGAGAAATTGTATAGATCATAGGGCTTCGAGAGAGAGTGTGTTGTTGTCTTTGCGCTTTTGCTCTTTCGTTCTTTTGCGGTTTCTTTGAGATACTTTTGGTCTTCGAGACATTCAGTGTGCTTGATACTCCGTTTGATGCTACCTTAATGAGTGCTTGGTCGTACTATGCTTTAATGTGTGCTTAATGCTTATCATATGCCATTCCTATCTCGTATGACTATTTACTCATGTCTTGGTGATTGGGTGCATGCTGTTCATTCTTATCATTTTGTGCGCTCCACCAAGATGTATGTGACATGGAAGAGTGACCCATGATCCTAATCGATTGTGCATTTGCATTCAAACGCAAATCTTAAATAATGCACAAATTTAGGGGGAGCTCTTGCTTATCACATACTTCTCAAAGCGACGATATTATTCATTGATTATATCCTTTGTCGAAGCTTTGATCTATATGTTGTCATCAATTACCAAAAAGGGGGAGATTGAAAGTGCAACTAATCCCCGGGTGGTTTTGGCAATTAATAACAACATATATATCATTGAACTAATAGTTACTTGAGAATCATTTCAGAGAGTTCAGTGATATGGGTATGGCAAGGACTGAAGAAGTGGACCCCTCAAAATGCTAAGGCAAGCATTGGCAAAAGCTCAAGACTCCATTTTTGGTTTAGTGATCCAAGATCACATTGAGTCCATAGGAAAAGCCAATACTATTAAAAGGGGATGAGGTTATGATGATGATCTGGTTGCTCAAGTGCTCAGTGATACATTTCCTAAACTATCAGCAACTTTCACTGCCATATACACTCATAAGTAATCTCGGTCCCACCGATATTCCAAACTCAGTCACACCAAGATGAACCACCTCAGCCATAAGCCAAACCCTAGTAAACTCGGATATTCCGATTCTGAACTCGGTTTCACCGAAACATGAGTTGCCAAGGTTCTGTAACCTTCTGTCATCAAATCGGTGTCACCGAGATGATGAAGTCGGTCCCACCGAAACTGGTATGCTCTTGTCATTGCACGAATCGGACTAACCGAGATTGTATATTCGGTCCCACCGAAAACCCCAACGTTCACATCATTTGAACTTTCGGTCTCACCGAGTTGTCCACTTCGGTCCCACCGAGATTGCTCAAATGTGTGTAACGGTTGGATTTTGTGTGGAGGCTATTTATACCCCTCCACCCCCTCTTCATTCGTGGAGAGAGCCATCTGAAAGAACTACCACTCCTACCTTACATTTCTGAGAAGAGAACTACCTACCCTTGTGTTGAGATCAAGTTGCTCCACTCCCACCATATGAAGCTTGATCTCTAGCCTTCCCAAGTTGCTTTCCACTCAATCCTTTCATCCACCACAGCCAAATCAGTGAGGAGAGTTGAGTGTTGGGGAGATTATCATTTGAAGCACAAGAGCAAGGAGTTCATCATCATCTACAACATCTATTACCTTTTGGAGGGTGGTGCCTCCTAGATTGGTTAGGTGTCGCTTGGGAGCCTCCGTCATCGTGATGTGGAGTTGAACCAAGAAGTTTGTAAGGGCAAGGAGATCGCCTACTTCGTGAAGATCTACCCCGAGTAAGGCTAGCCCTCCGTGGGCGTAGGCCATGATGGAATAGACAAGGTTGCTTCTTCGTGGACCCTTCGTGGGTGGAGCCCTCCGTGGACTCGCGCAGCCGTTACCCTCCGTGGGTTGAAGTCTCCATCAACGTGGATGTACGATAGCACCACCTATCGGAACCACGGGAAAAATCACCGCGTCTCCAAAATTGCGTTTGCTCTTCTCCACCTCTCTTTACTACATGTGCAATTTACTTTCCGCTGCCTATACTCTAGAATTGCATGTGTAGGGTGATGCTTGACTTGATCATAATTGTGAATCTGCCAAAAACTGTTCTTTGTCAAAAGGCAGAATTTTTATATTTACAAGTAGTCTAATCACCCCCCCCCCCTCTAGACATACTTTTGATCCTACAACAATCCCAAGGTTGCAAGAGTGAATCTAATGAATGCAGCTCAAGCAGAGAACTCTTCAGATGTGATACTTGGTAACCTTCCAGTCAACGTTAAACCTGCTAAAGTTTTGTTTGATTCGGGTGCATCAAATTCTTTTATGTCATATCCATTTGCATCCAAGCATAATGTGGGCACAGTGACTTTACCAAGAGAGTTATCAATTACTTCTCCGGGAAAGAAAATGAATTCTAGCTTGTATGCTCCGGATATATCTATTTATATGGATGATTACCGCTTTCTGGTTTCTCCGGTTATTCTCGGCAACTCCGACATTGATCTTATTCTTGGGATGGATTGGCTCTCCAAGCATGATGCAAACATTGATTGTGCAAATAAGGAAGTCAAGCTTACTCATCCTGAGGAAGACGTGATTATCTTCGCCTCTCAAGATAACACAATCAGGCTATTCTCTGTCAATGACAAGGGCGAGATTAATGCCATCTCTCAGATTCCGGTGGTCAACGAATATGAAGATGTTTTCCTTGAAGAGCTTCCAGGCATTCCTCCCCATCGTCAAGTTGAATTCGTCATTGAACTCGAGCCCAGTACCGAGCCAGCATGTCGGCGTCCGTACAAGCTCTCCCCCGAAGAGTTGAAGGAGCTGAAGAAACAACTCGATGAGCAAGAATGTATGGGTCTAATCAGGCCTAGTACTTCTCCTTGGGGCTGTGGTGTTCTATTCGTCAAGAAGAAGGATGGCACGGAACGCCTTTGCGTTGATTACCGTCCATTGAACAAGAAGACAATAAAGAACAAGTATCCGCTCCCCAATATCAATGAATTGTTCGAGCAGCTCAAAGGAGCA
Source organism: Secale cereale (assembly GCA_902687465.1). NCBI lineage: Eukaryota > Viridiplantae > Streptophyta > Magnoliopsida > Poales > Poaceae > Secale > Secale cereale. The sequence continues at coordinate 155,955,209 of LR738714.1, read as the reverse complement.
AAGGTGTTCTCAAAGCTAGATCTCCGAATGAGTACCATCAGATTCGTATCCGTGAAGAGGATATTCACAAGACCGCATTCAGAACAAGCTACGGCTCCTATGAATACACGGTCATGTCTTTTGGCCTCGCAAATGCTCCACCCACCTTATCGAGGATGATGCACTTTATATTCAACCCCTACACCAATGAATTTGTTCTCGTCTATCTGGATGATATCTTGGTATTCTCCAAGAATGAAGAAGACCATGCCACGCACCTCCGATTGGTCCTGGACAGGCTCCGTGAACACAAGTTCTATGCGAAATTCTCCAAATGTGAATTCTGGCTGGATAAAAGTCTTATATCTTGGCCATATCATCTCTGCTGAGGGTATTTCTGTCAACCCCGAGAAAGTTGAAGCTATTGTCAACTGGGAACCCCCGCAGAATGTCAAGCAACTCTGAAGCTTCCTTGGTCTCGCTAGCTATTGCAGAAGGTTCGTTGAGAACTTCTCCAAGATTGCCAAGCCTCTCTCAAACCTGTTGCAGAAGAATGTCAAGTACAACTGGACTCCTAATTGTGATGTGGCATTCAAAACACTCAAAGAGAAGCTCATTTCTGCTCCGGTTCTTACTCCTCCGGATGAGTCCAAGCCCTATGAAGTCTTCTGTGATGCTTCCTTACAGGGACTTGGTGGTGTTCTCATGCAAGACAAGAAGATTGTGGCATACACTTCTTGTCAATTGAAACCAAATGAGAAGAATTACCCCACACATGATCTCAAGCTAGCAGCAGTGGTACATGCCTTGATCACGTGGAGACACCTTCTGTTGGGCAGAAAAGTGGACATCTTCACCGATCACAAGAGCTTGAAGTACATCTTCACACAGCCTAACCTGAACCTTCGCCAGACTCGTTGGGTTGAGATGATCCAAGAGTATGATCCAAGCATTGAATACACACCTGGCAAGGCCAATGTCATTGCAGATGCCTTGAGCAGAAAGGCATATTGCAATAGTCTCCTTCTCAAGGTGTTTCAGCCTGAGCTTTGTGAATCACTCAGGCAGCTCAACCTCCAAGTTGTTCCGCAAGGCTTTCTTGCAAACCTTCAAGTTGCTCCTACCTTGGAAGATCAGATCTGTGAGGCCCAGCTCAATGATGCTATGGTACAGAAAGTGAAACATGGTATTGCTAAGGGTACTCCCAAATACAAGTGCTATCGCGTTGATGAGAAAGACACCTTGTTCTTTGATGACGGAATTGTGGTTCCCAAGGGTGATCTCAGGAAGCTCATAATGAACGGAGCACATGACTCCCTCCTCTCAATTCATCCTGGAAGTTCCAAGATGTACCAAGACCTCAAGCAATCTTACTGGTGGACTCGCATGAAAAGGGAGATTGCCCAATTCGTGAATGAATGTGATGTCTGCAGAAGAGTGAAGGCAGAGCATCATCGTCCAGCCGGTCTCCTCCAACCTCTTCCTATTCCCGAGTGGAAATTCGACCACATTGAAATGGATTTCATCATTGGGTTTCCCAAGTCCAAGAAGGGGAATGATGCTATGTTTGTAGTCATTGACAAGCTAACCAAAGTAGCTCACTTCCTTCCCGTCAAAGAATCCATCAATGCAGCTCAGCTGGCAGAGTTGTACACTTTCAAAATTGTTTCGTTGCATGGCATTCCTCAAGTCACCTCCTCAGACCGTGGAACTTTGTTCACATCCAAGTTCTGGGACTCCTTTCAGTCAGCCATGGGCACTAAGATCCGTTTCATCACTGCGTTTCACCCTCAGACTAGTGGTCAAGTCGAAAGAGTGAACCAGATCCTCGAAGACATGCTCAGAGCTTGTGTCATCTCTTTTGGCATGAAGTGGGAAGATTGTCTCCCGTTTGCTGAGTTCCCTTACAACAACAGCTTCCAAGCAAGTGCCGGCAAAGCTCCTTTTGAAATCCTCTATGGCAGAAAGTGCCATACCCCGCTCAACTGGTCTAAGACTGGTGAACGTCAATTTTTGGCAATGACTTGATCTCAGAAGCCGAAGAAATGTGCAAAGTCATACGTGAGAATCTCAAAGCCGCTCAATCGCGTCAAAAGAGCTACTATGACGGCAAGCATCGTGATTTGGCTTTCGACATTGGTGATCATGTCAATCTCCGTGTTTCTCCTATGAAAGGAACCCAAAGATTTGGTATCAAAGGAAAGCTTGCTCCTAGATACGTGGGCCCTTTCAAGATTCTTGGCAAGAGAGGCGATCTAGCCTATCAACTTGAGCTTCCCTCCAACTTTGCAAATGTTCATGATGTGTTTCACGTGTGTCAACTCCGCAAGTGCTTCAAGACACCTGAACGCACCATTCCGTTCGAGGAGATTGATCTTCAACAAGACTTGTCTTACCGTGAGCACCCTGTTGCTACACTTGAGGAAACTGAGCGCAAAACCCGCAACAAGTCAATCAAGTTCTTCAAAGTTAAGTGGTCACACCATACCGACCTAGAAGCTACGTGGGAACGAGAAGATCACCTTCGTTCCGAGTACCCTTCCTTCTTCCAGTCCTAGATCTCGGGACGAGATCTTTTCGTAATAGAGGAGAGTTTGTAACACCCCAAATGTAACACCTTCCATTTATGGAAATATATGAAACGCTGACTTCATCAATTCCATTCTGGGCTCTTCTTTCATTTCGGGTTTCTTCGTTTTGTCTTGTGCGTGTGTGCATTTCATCCATGTCATGTTATCATGTGCATTGCATTGCATTCGTGTTGTCACTTGCAGCCGGTCCCACTCGTCTCTTCCCGTTGTCCGTTTCGAGTTCCGACACTCACACACGTGCCCGTGGCACCCCGAGTCCTTCTTTCGTGTGTGGCCGTGTAACATTCCCGGTGTGACGTGAGACTTGTCGTGCGTTGTGGTTTTGGTACTTGTAGGCCGCCTGTCAAGTTTCATCGCGTTTGGAGTTCGTTTGGTACTCCAACGATTAACCTAGTGGGCTAAAAGCTCCTCTTCCTTTTGGCCCAATACCCCCTCCACAACAGCCCACTAACCCAGCACAACCACTCCCATCCTCTCGGTCGTCGGATCGTGATCGCGTGGCCGAAAACCGCTCCCCATTTGGACCTTCCTAGCTCCCTATGCCTATAAATCAGTCCCGACGTCCATTTTTTCGGGCAAAACCCTAGCAAACTCCTCCCCGCCGCCGCCGGACACGTCCAACCCGGCCGGACGTGTCCGACTTGCTCCACCGCTGCCACGTGTCGCCACCGGATTCGCCGTCACCGCCGCCCCACTTCCCCGCGCCGTCGGGCCCGCCGCGGCCCGAGGCCGGCCCGCCTGGCCCGCGCGCCTCCGCCGCCCCGCGGCTGCCTCCTCCTCGCCGCCGGCCTGCCCCGCCGCCGGCGGCCACCCGAGCTCCGCCGCCAGCCGCCTCCCGCGCCACCGCGCCGGCCATCGTCGCCGCCGCCGCGGATCTCCACGCCGCCGAGCACCGCCGCCGCCGCTCGCCTCCGCCACCACGCCGGCCACCGACGGCCCAGCCTCTGGCCAGATCCAGGCTGGCGCCACCCCGCGCCGTTCCCGGCCCCGTCGTCGCGCCGTCGTGCTGTCGTCGGCGGGCGCCACCGCCCTTGCCCTGATCCAGCGAATCGGGAGGACGACGCCCCACCCCGCTCACCTGCTGCCCAGATCCCGCGGGGCCCAGCCGCCACCTCCCTGCGGCCCAAGCCAGTCCAGCTCCCCGGCCCGATCCAACTCCGCTTTGTCCTGCGCCGAGCCGAGTGGTGAGAAGCCCAAGCCTCGCCTCTGTGCATCGTATAGTTATTCCCCGCTCGCTTGTATTTTTTTCCTTAGTCAAAATATTGGCGAAGTCCCAGAATTGCATAATTTGTTGGCATCTTGTGAGTGGTGTAACTTTTTGTGTGCTTATCCAAATGATGCAAATAATATTTCAAAATGATCGTGGTGATATGCTCTTCATTTTGTTCCATTGTGGCATGCTTGTTTGAGTTCATCTTGATGACCTAATCATCGTGGCAAGAGTGCTATATGTTTAAAACTGCTGTTACATGTAATTTTGTTGCCATGTTTGAGATATGATAACTTTGTGCATGTTAGTCCAAATGGAGCATATGATATGTCAAAATGTTCATTGTGAAGTGCTCTACATGATGGTTGCTGTAGCATTCATGTTAGGTGTAATATTGCCATGTTAATCTCGGTTGCAAAAGTGCATGTGGCCGTTAAGTGCTGAAACTTGTTGTGGATGCTGTTTTGACATGCTCATTGCTATTGATGTGTTTGTCCTCATGTCACATGTCTATATGTTTTAGAAGCACCATCATATGGTCTTTGCTGTGGTGCAAACCACTTTCCATGATATGTCTTGAGGTGACTTAAACAAGCTTGTAAACATGCCATGCCAATGTTGCTATTTTATACTTAGTGAAAAAACTTCTAAGTCTGGAAATCTGTTAACCTGATGCCATGTTTGCTTGATGCCCCACTCAATTACATGCTTGTTTTGGAGTGGCCAATGGTCATATCTTGTTGTCCATATTATTCTCTATCCATCCATGCCCTTACTTGCACATATGGCCTGCTGTAGCTTATTTATTTCTTGCTCTCAAGTTGCTATAAATTATACCTGTCAGGTTTTTATCAGCATGATCAATTTGGTGTAGCTTGTTGCTATTGATCCATGCCTCCTATGAAGTTGCTCCAATGGAGTTGTTTGTTGTATGATATGTCTATTACATGTCCCTGATCTTTATATACTTAGTGGAGTTGATATGCATGTTGTTTTGTGCCTCTGAAGGCAGCATCATGATGATGATTTTGCCTTCCCAGATTTTGACCAAGTCTGGATAATTTTATTGCAACTTGCCATGCTTGGTTAATTGTGTTCCAGTAGGTTTTTGGGTGTGTTCTAAGTTCAAGCTTGAGTATCATGTCTACTTCACATCCATGCGCTTTGTCTCCATGTTTGAGTGTTGTAGCATAATTATTTCTTGCTCCAGATGCCATGTGGTTGTAAACTGCAGCTTTGTGTGAATATTGTTTTGCTTGCCTTTTGCAAACCGTGTGTCCGTTTCCGGCGATCTTTATATCGATTTTAACCGAAATCTTCCCCTCAATCCAATGGCATGCTTTGTTTTCCAAGATGAGGCCTTCTTCATCATCTTCTCCTTAGGTTCAAGTGCTTCCACATGCATACGCACATCATACTTGCATCATGTTGATTGTGCATTGCACCGTGTTTGATATTGTGCCATGTTGTGTTCTTATGTTGAGTAGAGCCGGAAGCCGAGATCGAGAACGAGGGTCCTACCGAGGTTGAGTGTGAGGAGCAAGGTTACGATCCCATCGACGACTCAACGGGCAAGATGACCTGACCCAGATATCATTACTATCTTTGCCTATTGCTAGATGTCTCGCTCTTTAGCTTATTGCCTCGATGCCCAAGTTTGTTTGTCAGCCTCCTATTGTAGCCACGAATCTCTCTAACCAACCAACCTAGCAAACCTTTGATTGGCTACGTAAGATTCGCTCAGCCCCTCTTATAGCATTGTTAGTTGCAGGAGAAGATTTGAAGATTCTTGCTTCATGATGAAGTTATTGTTGGGATATCACACTATATAATCTGTTAAACTAAATCATCTATGTACTTGCCAATGGGTGGAAGGCTAAGCCTCTTGCTTGGTGTTTTGTTCCACTCATGCCACCCTAGGAACCGTTTAAACCGGTGTTATGTTCCTTGATTATGCGTCCCTAACACGGTTAGGGTTTATGGGCCCCCCTCGATAACCCGCTTAATGCTAAAGCTTTTCCAGCAAGGCCCAACATTGGTTCTACATTTGCCTAACAACTAAAACTTGCATAGGGAGTTATAAACCCTTTTCTTAATCAACAACCCGGGCCAGTGCTCCACATGAGTGTTGGTCCAAACTGGGCGTGCTGTGGGGCCACCTCGAGGAAACTCAAGGGCTGGTAAAAACCTGTAGCTTGTCCCATCCGGTCGTGGCCTGAGACAAGATACGCGCGGCTACTATCAGGGTGTTGGCACACCGGGAGGTCTTGCTGGATTAGTTTTACCTTAGTCGGAATATCTTGAGCACGGGATTCCGAGAATACTCGAGTCTTCCCACCTTGGAGTTGCGACTCCGCAGATCGTGAGCTTGTGATGGGCTAAGTTGGGACACCCCTACAGGTTTTGATCTTTCAAAAGCCGTGCCCGCGGTTATGTGGCAGATGGGAATTTGTTAATATCCGGTTGTAGAAAACTTGACACCATGTTCAGAATACACTACCAGCGTGAGTAACCGTGATGGTCATTTTCCGAAGGGGTTCGGGAAGTGAACACGGTGGGGTTATGAATGCCGTGCTTAGATAGGATCACTTCGTGATCACTTTGACGATCGTTGGCACTTCTCTTCTCGCTCTAAACACATAAGCTAGCGCTAGTGCAGCTACAACCTTGTTCTTCAGCCTTGTACCACACCCAAGGCTTAGATAGTTTTGCTACCCGGGAACGGGATTGCTGAGTCCTCCGTGGCTCACAGATTCTACACAACACCACATGCAGGTACCATGGTGAACTACACAGGTGATGGCACAGTGTTGTATTGGGAGTTCGATGAAGAGCGTGGGCGATACTACGTGTCTTACCCAGAGGATCGGTAGTGGCTTCTACTAGGGGCGATTCAGACCTTGTGGCTTTATTTATGGTAGCTTTCATTTGGATCTTCGTTCGTAGTCGGACTGTGATGTTATTTGGATGATGATTTCTTATGTAATGTATTGTGTGATGTGGCGAGTGTAAGCCAACTACTCTTGTGCAATTTCCTCCCTCTTTTACATGAGTCGTGCAAAGATACCATACTTGAGATCATTCTAGTATGAGCTTATACCTTTAAGTCGTGCCTCGACACGTAGGAGGTATAATCTCATACTGGGCATTACAACACCTTAGTACTCTTTGGGTGTTAATCACATGGCGATGTGAACTAGATTATTGACTCTAGTAAAGCCTTTGGTTGTTGGTCACATGGCGATGTGAACTGTGGGTGTTATTCACATAACGATGTGAAGTATCGGTATTAAATCACATGGCAATGTGAACTAGATTATTGACTCTAGTGCAAGTGGGAGACTAAAGGAAATATGCCCTAGAGGCAATAATAAATTTGTTATTTATATTTCCTTATATCATGATGAATGTTTATTATTCATGCTAGAATTGTATTAACCGGAACTTAGTACACGTGTGAATACATAGACAAAATAGAGTGTCCCTAGTATGCCTCTACTTGACTAGCTTGTTGATCAAAGATGGTTATGTTTCCTAACCATAGACATGTGTTGTCATTTGATGAACGGGATCACATCATTAAGAGAAAGATGTGATGGACAAGACCCATCCGTTAGCTTAGCACTATGATCGTTTAGTTTTACTGTTATTGCTTTCTTCATGACTTATACATGTTCCTATGACTATGAGATTATGCAACTCCCGAATACTGAAGGAACACCTTGTGTGCTATCAAACATCACAACGTAACTGGGTGATTATAAAGATGCTCTACAGGTGTCTCCGAAGGTGTTTGTGGTATTGGCATAGATCAAGAATAGGATTTGTCACTCCGAGTGTCAGAGAGGTATCACTGGGCCCTGTCGGTAATACACATCGTAATAAGCCTTGCAAGCAAATGAATAATGAGCTAATAATGAGATGATGTATTATGGAGCGAGTGAAGAGACTTGCCGATGACGATATTGAACTAGGTATGATGATACCGACGATCGAATCTCGGGCAAGCAACATACCGATGACAAAGGGAACAACGTATGTTGTTGTGCGGTTTGACCGATAAAGATCTTCATAGAATATGTAGGAATCAATATGAGCATCCAAGTTCCACTATTGGTTATTGACCGGAGATGAGTCTTGGTCATGTCTACATAGTTCTCAAACCCGTAGGGTCCGCATGCTTAACGTTCGATGACGATCGGTACTATGAGTTTATGTGTTTTGATGTACCGAAGGTAGTTCGAAGTCCCGGATGTGATCACGGACATGACGAGGAGTCTCTAAATGGTCGAGACATAAGTATTGATATATTGGAAGGTTATATTCGGACACCGGAAGTGTTCCGGGGGTCACCGGATAAATACCGGAGTACCGGGAGGTTACCGGAACCCCCCGGGGAGTCTATGGGCCTTATTGGGCCCTAGTGGAGGAAGAGGGCAGCAACGGAAGTGTGGGGCGCGCCCCCTAGTCCCAAACCGAATTGATTTGGGGCTAGCCCCCCCCCTCTTTCCTTCTTCTCCTGTCCTCTTTCCCTCCCTCTCCTAGTAGGAATAGGAAAGGAGGGCCAATCCTAGTTGGAGTAGGATTGCCCCTCCCTTGGCGCGCCTCCTCCTCCTTGGCCGCCTCATCCTCCCTCCCTCCTTTATATACCTGGGGAGGATGCACCCCATAGACACACAAGTTTATTTGCAAGCCATGTGCGGTGCCCCCCTCCACAGTTACACACCTCGGTCATATCGTTGCAGTTCTTAGGCGAAGCCCTACGTCGGTAACTTCATCATCACCGTCACCACACCGTCGTGCTGACAAAACTCTCCCACGACGCTCAACTAGATCAAGAGTTCGTGGGACGCCATCGAGCTGAACGTGTGCTAAATGCGGAGGTGCCATACGTTCGGTGCTTGGATCGGCTGGATCGCGAAGACGTTCGACTAGATCAACCGTGTCACTAGACGATTCCGCTTTCGGTCTATGAGGGTACGTGGACACACTCTCCCCGCTCGTTGCTATGCTTCTCCTAGATAGATCTTGCAAGATCGTAGGATTTTTTTTTGAAATACTACATTCCCCAACAACAATCTTCTTTTTTGTGCCTTGGTCAGACCGGAAGGACACCACGTAGGCTGAGTATATTATGGATCCCTCGACTTGGCCTTCCTTGTGCTAGCTTCATGATCATTAGCCATGGGACTCTGCTGGATAGCAGCCACATCTTTATTATAATCATCCGGATTATCAACAATAATCGGCTCTTTGATTGTTAATTCTTCAGTGCCTATCATAATAGTTTCAACAATAGTATTCTTCTCCTTTTGCTTCCTAGGCTCTGAAATTTCAGCACTGGGTGATTTAGCACACCACACTTGCTTGCCAACCCTTCCATGGTTATCTTGCATTGGCTGATTGATACCATTGTTCAAACGGCCTCGTGTGGGATAAGAAAGCCTCTCATGAACGGGTCTCCTTGGTTCATCCCAACCCGGATGAAAAGCATAAGGGGCCATTGGGGGCTGCCCCATCCTCCATTGTAGCCTCCCATGTAGTATGGCGCATAGGGGGGTGGCGCCATCCATGGTCCCGGTGCCCATGATCCATATGGCCTTGCATGATGCTGAAATTCTTCCCGAGGAGGTGACCTTGAGCGCTTCAGATTTGATGCCCGGTCAGAGCTAGAACCGGCCGCTTGATTGGCATATTTGGACAGCAACATATCAAAAGTTGGCTTGATTCTCTTGCGCTGCACTTTAGCTTCGTTTGTCTTCCACTTACCAACCTTTGGACTCTTGGGCTTAACAAATTTGACATGAGTGTTCTCTTGCACTTGTGGTTGCCCGCCGAGTGTAGGATTCTTGATGGTGATCTTGATTATCTCCTTGCCATCATGTTGCTTATCAAGCACAACTTGTCTCCTCAAGACCTTGTCGCTCTCCTTACTTTTCCTGGGCTCACCAATGACAATATTATTCTTATTAGCTGATTCGGCTATGCTGGGCCGAATTAACATCTTCTTCCCCTCAAAATCCATGGTGTTCATTGGGAAAGGCTGCTTATCAACTTGCATCTCCGTCTGTCATTAATGGCCGATTGTATCTGTCGTCGAAAAACATTACAATCATTATTAGCATGAGAAAAAGAATTATGATACTTGCAATAAGTGCGCCGTGTCAGCTCTTCAAACGGTGGTAAAGTATGAGATATTCTAATAATCTTCGCTTGCAATAAAGCATCAAATATTCTATCACACTTAGCAATGTTGAAAGTAAATTTCATCTCTTCATCATGATTCTTACAAATTGGTTTTAAATCATTGCAAGTAGATGGTTTGGCCTTAGATGGCCAAACAAATTCAGCAGCATAAATATCACCCGCATCGTCCGAGTGGTCACTATCATACTCAACCATGTTCATCTTAGGACGATCAGTTTTATATCTATGCACCTCTTTAAGATCTTTGCTTCGGCTTTCTTGAGCCAAAGCCCTTTGCAGGACTTGGTTGATATTTAAAAACTCATGTCCTTCTAGCCTGTCTCTAATGTGAGTTCTGAAACCACTAATCAAAAGATCAGCCAAATCTCTCTCGGTTATCACCAAACTATAGCACCGGTTTTTTGTATCTCTAAATCTCTTGACGTAATCGGAGACCAATTCATCATGCTTTTGTCTAACCGATGTAAGATGTGACAACTTAAGCTCATTATCACCACTATAAAAATGATCATGAAACTTTTGTTCCAAGTGAAACCATGTAGTAATATAACCGGGTGGTAATGCGGAAAACCATGAGAAAGCGGTACCGGTTAAAGATAAAGGAAAATAACGTACTCTCCACTCATCTCGTGAACTTGCCTCACCTAATTGTGTCAAGTACTGACTAACATGCTCCCAGGTGGTTTTTGTGCCCTCTCCATTAAACTTTACAAAATCTGGAATTTTATATCCCGGAGGACATTGAATTGCATCAAAGTATTCTAGATATGGCTTTTGGTAAATCCGGTTCCTTGGTAACTCAACTCCAAAATTATCTCGGAGCATCTTAGCCATCTCCTCTCCAAGATTAGCTAGACCATCATCTGTAGTTGACGATGAAGCTTGTGGCATTGGCATAGGAGGAGTAGGGTTAGTAGCTAAGTGTGAATTGTGGCAAGTATGCCGAATTGTAATTCGGCAATGATTTAACAACGTTTGCACTAGTAGGTAGGGTTTGCTTCGGCGTCACCACCAAACTTGGCATTCTCATGATAGGATTAATGGGTGCAGCAAGAATCTTATTTGTTTGGGTAGGGTAATAAGTCATCGGCATGGGAGGCGCTGATGAAATAGGTAAAGTCAGATTAGGGTTTCGCACGCTAGTAGCTATACCACCATTACCACTAGATGATTGAGATATATTTTTCTGAGCATTAGTATTTTCTATGGAAGTTTGATAGACTAGATTGTTACCATCCGCAATACGACTCTCAATCTCAGCTCACTCTCAGGAGAAAAGGTAGTACTCACAGAGGGTTTAACCTGCCCGGCTTGAAGAAGAGGGAACTTGATTTCTTCAATAGGAGTGATGTTACCTTGATGATCCTTCTTGAACTTAGCAAGGAACTCATGTATCTCCTTCTCTTCAGACGCCTTCTTGTACTCCTCATAAGATTGGCGATGTTCAGCCGACAATTCTTTAAAATTGGGCTTGATGATGTTATCGGCATCGACTTCAGATGGCTTAGGGATCTTGTCGCTAGTAGACATGATGGATGATGATGATGATTTCTCTTTAGTCCCCAGTGGAGTCGCCAAAAAGTGTGTTCGCACACGAACACGTCACCGTGTACCCTCAGCGTCGAGCGCGATACGCAGGACACGTCACCGAAGGAGGCTCACCGGAAGCGCGATACGCAAGACAATCCGGCGAGCTCTTTTGAAGACCCGAAACCCCACGTGGTCGGGAGAGACCTCGTCTGGACGCACGGCGGTGATGGGCTGCCCTAGGTCGGTTTGCCCGCCCCTAGGGCTTCGTAGATCGAAGCTCTCCGAAGCGAAGAACACCGATGAACGAGAAGCAGAAAACTAGGGTAGGAGATGAAAGTTTGTAGATGGGTTTTGCGATTGTGTGTTGTTATTCAATTGGCAGTCACCCCTTAGGTATATAAGAGGTGGCTAGACTTCCCGTGCAAGGAAAAGGCTTGGATTCGCGTTCAAAACCCTAGTCAAATTCAGATTGGTTTTGTCAGAACTTTCGGTTTAAACTGGCTCCACCTTGCGCGTAATTTTTGAGGTGGTAAACATCCTCGGATGGAAACAACCCAAAAGAAATCTTGACCATTTCGACGACATGAACAACTTTCATGTTGAACGTATTTCGATTTGAAGCCATCTTCTGGGCCAAAACGGTCACGTAAAACACATATTCGCTCGCACTACCCATCACACATAGGTCTGGTGGGGCGCGCCACATCTCGCCTCATGACAGGGCTGCACTCCGATAGCTCTAACTTTTGCATACGAACTCGTATTGGGACGATTTTTATATCAAAATCGATCGTTTCAACGAGACAAAGACAATCCGTGTAGAACAGTTTTCCATACGAGGCAGTATTGGGGGCATAATGAGCCGAATAGTATTCATAATACAAAATCTCAGTATTTCAAACACAACTTCGGCCTTTGAGATGAGATCGGATGGCGATCACTCAAACTTCAAAGATGTTCATATCGAAAATACCAAACTTTTTTATGTAGATCACTTCTCCATTTGAGGCCATATTAATTAAGTTCTTGACCGTGCCAAAATCTGATGTCAATACATGCTCATGAGTCAAATTTGTGTCATTAACAATGATAGGTGGTGAACCCACTAGATTTCCCATGGCATTAAAAGCATCCACAGATGGACAAATCAAGAAATTCCCACCGGTAATCGTATCAAGGACGAATATATACCAAGTGGTGATACCCACATAAAAACAGCGAAGAAAAATATCGGTAGATTGCTTATGAATAAATCTATTATGAGCATTGCAAATCCTATACCAAGCATCTTTTATATTCTTCCCTCCCCTTTGTTGAAATTTAAGAACCTCTTTCTTGGGGGTACACGCAATAGGGGAAGAACTAGCCATAACAAACAAGCAAGAAAGATTGCAAACAAAAACAAATCTGACAAGAAAACGACGAACGAAAAAGAGGGTGAATAAAACGGCAATTTTCTGTGAAGTGGGGAAGATGAAAATGAGAGGCAAATGGCAAATAATGTAAATTACAAGGAGATGAGACTTGTGATTAGGAACCTGATAGATGTTCATGATGCCTCCTCGGCAACGGCGCCAGGAATTCCTTCGATGTGTGCTTGAGATGCGTCGGTATTTCTCCGAAGAGGAAGGGATGATGCAACACATTGACGGTAAGTATTTCTCTTAGTTATGAAACCAAGGTTATCGAACCAGTAGGAGAACCACGCAACACTATGTAAATGGTACCTGCACACAAATAACAAATACTCGCAACAGACGTGTAAGAGGGGTTGTCAATCCCACCTGGATAATTGATTGATAAAGGATAGATGAGTAGGCAAATGGAACAACGACAAATAAAACTGAGCGAGGTATTTTTGGGTTTTTGATAATATAGATCTGAAAATAAAAGTTGCAAATTAAGGGAAAAGCAAATGGCAAAATAGATCTAAAAGTATATGATAGGAAAATAGAGCTGGGGGCCGCACATTTCACTAGTGGCTTCTCTCGAGAAATAGCAAACGGTGGGTAGACAAATTATTGTTGGGCAATTGATAGAAAAGTGAATAGTTATGATCATGTCCAAGACAATGATCATGTATATAGGCATCACGTCCAAGATTAGTAGACCGACTCCTGCCTGCATCTACTACTATTACTCCACACATCGACGGCTATCCAGCATGCATCTAGTGTATTAAGTTCATGGAGAAATGGAGTAATGCAATAAGAACGATGACATGATGTAGACAAGATCTATTCATGTAGGAATATACCCCATCTTTTTATCCTTAATAGCAACCATACATGTGTGCCTTGCTGCCCCTTCTACCATTGGGAAAGGACACAGGGAGATAGAACCCATCACAAAGCACCTCTTCCCATGGCAAGAAATATCAATCTAGTCGGCCTAACTAAACCAAAGATTCAAAGAAGAAATACAAAGCTATAAGTAATCATGCATATAAGAGATCAAAAAGACTCAAATAACTTTCATGGATATAGATTTGATCATAAACTCAACGTTCATCGGATCCCAACAAACACACCGCAAAAAGAGTTACATCAAATATATCTCCAAGAGACCATTGTATTGGGAGTCAAGTAGAGAGAAGAAGCCATCTAGCTACTGACTACGGACCCGTAGGTATATGGTGAACTACTCACAGATCATCGGAGAGGCACCAATGAGGATGATGAACCCCTCCGTGATGGTGTCTACATTGAATCTCGTGGTTCTGGAACTTGCGGTGGCTGGAACAAAATTTTGTTGACTGCCTTAGGGTTTCTGGAATATTTGGGTATTTATAGAGCAAAGAGGCGGCGCGGGAGGCCACAGAGGTGGGAACAACCCACCTGGGCACGCCATGGGGCCCAGGCGCGCCCTGGTGGGTTGTGCTCCCCTCGAAGCCCCCCTGTCGTACTTCTTTGGCCCATCTTGTGTCTTCTGGTCCAGAAAAATTCTCCAATTTTTTGGCTGCGTTTGGACTCCGTTTGGTATTGATTTTCTACAAAGTAAAAAAACAAGCAAAAAACAGCAGCTGGCACTAGGCACAATGTCAATAGGTTAGTCCCAAAAAATGATATAAAGTTGCTATAAGATGATTGTAAAACATCCAAGAATGATAATATAACAGCATGGAACAATCAAATATTATAGATACGTTGGCGACATATCAGTATCTGTGAGATAATTACATGGCACGACCAGGCATTCTGGGCCCTTGCCGTAAGTCCATGAGATGGGGCGATGGGGCAACATGATCGTGAGTCTCTGCTGGTTACCACGCGCTCCCAAGACACTAATGGTTTGGATATGTGATCCGAGTAGTCCTTTGGCCTTTTCGCACTGACCACCATGCGGGAATAACTATGGGCACTATGTGTCGTATGTTTCTTCTGAAAGCTCACTAACATTAGTGGTTTAGCGGCACGCTCCAGGGTGGTCCACGTAAGCACCTGCCTTGTATTAGGAGGTAGCCGGGACTGATCCCGGCCGTCCTTGCAACACGCTGAATTGCAAAGGATGATTGGCCCATGACCCCTTTGCATTTAGGATGTAAACTAGCGTGTTGGCCTCTCTGCTGAGCCTAGGTTGGACTAGGGCGTGTCGAACAGCCAAGGCCGGATATGACCTGATGGTGTGTTTGGTTGGAGTTAATCGAGAGTGTTGGTAAGTTTGTGCAGCCATGCAGGGAAGTTAAAATATTCGAATAGTCGTGTACATGGTAACGGATGCTCGAAGTTGTATCACGATCGATACAACTAGAACTGGATGCTGAGGAATGAAACGGATATGATGGCTCCGGGATTGCTTTCTCGCAGGGAGTTGAGAATGGATCTCTGGGTGTGGATGCTACAGCATACTTATTACTTATGTTATGATACTCTACTCTCCTATGTTGCTGTAAGATGCCAGTCTTCGATGGGCTAGACCTTCCCATCTATTTTGGCATTCTGTAGTACATTCCACAAATTCATCCCTTCCCTTGATACCAATGCATGTTTAGTATAGATCTGATGCTTGCGAGTACTTTGGATGAGTACTCACGGTTGCTTTCCTACGTTTTCCCCCTGCTTTCTTCTTTCCAGTTGTTGCGATCAGATTACAGATCCCAGGAGCAAGATGCCATCGTTGACAACTACTACTACCCCAACAGTGCCTACTACTACATGGAGACTGCCGATGACTAGGAGTAGATAGGAGGCTCCCAGGCAGGAGGCCTTGCCTTTTCGATTGTTGTTGCTTTTATGCTAGCCTTCTTAAGGCGGACTTGTTTAACTTATTTTGTACTCAGATATTGTTGCTTCTGCTTACTCGTTTCTATACGAGCTTCTGTATTCGTGCCCTCGAGGCCCATGGCTAGTAATATAAATCATGTATGATTTTAATTTGTGTCTAGAGTTGTGTTGTGATATCTTCCCGTGAGTCCATGATCTTGATCATACACATTTACATGTATGATTAGTGTACGGTTCAATCAGGGCTTCACAAGTTGGTATCAGAGCTGACTGCCTGTAGGGTCCCCCATTCCAACTCCTTCGCCAATGTCGAGTCTAGTCTTTGGAAAACTTTTACTAACATTGTTGTGTGGCTTATGGGCCCATATCACAAACGGGTGGTATTAGGATATTTTATTCCTCGTCTTTACTATGGGACTATGATCTCTCTTCAATTTGGGTTAGATGATTTTGCTAACTCTAATTTTAGGTTATCGTGACTACTTCCTCCCGGAGAGCCCCTAATTCCAGACGATGGCTTGATTCATCAGAAGACTCTGAAGATACTCTCTGATGTTCTCCTGATAACTTGTGCTCGTCGCTTTTGCAATTCCCTTCTACCGTCAACCCCTATGAATAACAACATACGCTTATCGTTCATACAATCATTCTCAGTTGCTCTTTTTATTACAAGATACATCAAAATATTCTTTGCCTTTTTAAGAATCCATTGTGCTAGTGCCTTGAAGTTCTTTGCAACATAAATACCCCTACGGATTATTCCTCACACTTAACGGGGATTCATTCATCCTCAGTTATTTATGTGTTTCACAAAATTCTTCGAAATGCTATTCGATCTCCTAAAAATCCCCATAAGCATATTGCTCCCGAAGTTCTTGCCTTTCGTATGGTTAATTGCATATGTTTAGAAATATTCATTGACATCCCTTGTCTTTATCATCTTGAATTTCTTGATTCAATGTGTGAAAATGCACGCAATCATTAGTTGACCCTTAGAACTTATACTTTCAGCTTAGACGCCATTCCTGACATGAGCTGGTTCTCAGTCAATCAAACCTTGATTGCTTGTCCATCTAGTTCTATTCAACTTACTCATATCTTGATCAGAGCTTTTCCTTCTGATCCCCTGATATAGAAATCGCAATCCCTTTGTATTTTATATACTTCAAATTATCTAGATATTCCTATAATCCGATGCCTTGTGTTCTTTCTTCTTCTGATTGAGTATCGATACTCACATCAGCTCGTTGTGTGTTGGGGATATAGCTATTTGATATGACCCGCCCAGGAGGGGCAGGGTTACCCAATGGCCGTTCATGGACCAAGCCCAGAAGCATGTTGAGATGGCGGTTCAAGAAGAGTAATGTATAAAGGGCCCAAAGCCCAGAGTGGCTTAGAGCCCGTAAGTGTAAACCACCATGTATGTTTAACTTGTACTGTAAGGCATGTAACAATGAGTTACCGGGCCGGACAACATTGTATGAGCTGGCCGGGACTCCGTAGGCTACAGGGCGTCAACCCGTTTATATAAGGGGACGACCCGGCAACGACTTAGGGAAAGAGAGAACAGATCGAAAGCCAGTCTAGCGTATTTCGCTCCCTAGTAATCGAAACCTTAGCAATACCACGTCAAACTGGATTAGGTTTTACCCTCACCGCAAGGGGCCGAACCAGTATAGACTCCATGTGTCCTTTGTCCCATTTTAACCCCTTTAAGCTAACCACGTCGCTATGGCTCCACAATTAAGTCCTTTCCTTAGGACATCTGCCGTGACAACTCCACAACAATTAGCGCCCACCCGTGGGGCCTGCGCATGGTGGTTTCGAGTTCTTGAAGGGCAACTTCGAGGGGCTCAAAGGATACGCTCTGGGCCGGATGACCAAGAGTCGTCGCGGCAAGCTCTACATCGACGATGTTGGCTGGGGTCCCGAGGCCGGCTCAATTGAGTACGGGTACCGGGTCCCCTTCGGCGGAATCCATGTTTTCTTCGGCAAGATCGGCGAACCAGGCCCTGAGCCAGACACCTGCACCGACATCATCGAGATGGCCCAGCGTGCGCGACCCGTCCGGGTTCAGCCCGTTGTGAAGCGTGCCTTTGTTGGATACATCCGGGGCACTGAAGGCTCTAGATCTCGCGGTGAGACGGCCGTTCTCTCTGACGATGAATCGTCCACAGGTGAGACCAATTCAATGTACCAGCTACAGAATGGACAACTTGGGGGCTGGTCCAACGGTAACAGTATTCCGGACCCCCGTGAGCTACCGAACACGGTGGCGATCTTCATGACTGGCACCTAGCCGGCTCTCGGCTCAACAATCGTCGGTGCCATAACACCCGGTGCGAAGGCGACTGCGGCAGGTACGGGCAGGCCAACACGCCTGCCGACTTAAGTCTTAACAGATCTGTTGGAGGCTCTGGCGACTCTGATGGGAACAGAGGTAACCCCGGACAACCAGGAGTAGCACAAGGCAGATGTAGCTAAGCTGTGATAGGAGATAGCGCAAGCAAAAGAAGACCTGGCGGCGGAGAACGCTAGGATGACTGCATAACGGGTTGTTTTAGACGCTCAGGCGCAGCGGATTCAAGCAGATTCGTACCGGCTCACAGTGGATCAGAACACTTATAATGAGGCCATGAGGAGGAAGCACTGGAGTCGTCTGCCTTTTATTTACGAGCCGAGGAATCTTTTCAACACAGCTGGAGCAGGGACCAGTAACCCGCCGGGGATAAACCGGATGGCTGAAGTACCTAGGGGCGGAGCGCCGGTTCAACCACGCATGACAGGTTCTCCATATATGAATCAAATCCACACCGCACCTCATCACTCGGCGACGCTGGCGGGTCATTACTTCAACCCTCTGGATAACATGATTGCAGGAGCAACGATATTGGTGGCTCTGCCAGTTGAGGGCGAAATTCTGACGGCCGTGGAAACCCGGAGGGCCCGGGAACTTCTTTAGACAGCGCTGGCACAGCAGCAGGCTTATTCTTGTAGTCATGACCGGATTCATTCGACCCCTCGTCCAAGTGTCAGCTACAGCAGGCACGTTGACTCACCAACGGTTTCAAGCACGGAGCGACACCGTGACCAGCCTCGTGGGCATGACCCGACGCGACATGGTGCCAACGCACAGAACTTAGTGGATCAGGGTAGGACACGCCGGGAGGCCGAGCTGGCGGCTCAGGCGGCAGATCATCAGTTGGCGTCGTTTTACCCGGCAACTACAGTAGAGACAGGTAGAGCTTCTTGAGCTTGGGGCGTGTCGTGCTTAACGGCGGCTATACGGAACGAGCGTTTGCCCAAGGACTTCAAGGGCCCTCGTAAGGTGCCTAACTACACAGCAGATCAACCCCCCAAGGCTTGGGTGGAGAGTTATGAGATGGCTATGGAGATGCTGGAGGTTAGTGAGGCCGCGTGTGCTAAGTACTCCACCATGACGCTGGAAGGCACATCCTGTAACTGGTTGAAAGGATTGCCCCCCAACTCCATTGGATCATGGGTAGAGCTGAAGGCCAAGTTTATCAGACATTTCAAGGATACATGCAAGCAGTCGATGTCAATTGTGGATTTAGCTTCTTGTGTTCAGAACGAGGGCAGAGTCAACGACCAGCTGGTGCGCTGGGTCTCAACCATTATACATTCTTCAGATAAGATCAACGCCGAGTCAAGAGTGTTAATGTTGGAGAAGAATTGTCGCTTCCTTCCACTCAAGTAGAAGTTGGGGCGGCTTACACGTCATTGTGATGATATGGGGGAGCTCATGGCAGCTCTCGTCAAATATGCCGACTCTGATAGTACCAAGGAACCCGAATCTGAGGCTGAAAGATCGGGAAACGGAAAGAAGGGTAATGATATGGGAGGACGGAAATTTAACCCGGCCAATCAGAGCAGTGGCAGGAAGTGCAAAGCTGATACATTTGTAGCTAATACTACGACACAGAATTTTAATCAGCACCACAAAGGGAGGCCGGCTCCGAGATATAACCTTGATGAAGTAATGAATCAGCTATGTTCGAAGCATGGAACTGAGGAAAGGCCAGCTGCCCATGCGTGGAAGGATTGCAGCATTATGAGACAATTCAGGGAGTCTATCCAGAACAACCATGGACCGAACGATGGTTCCGGGTCCGGCTCACATGGTCCTGGTCATGGAGGCAGCGGCTTGAGCTCCGGGTTTCAAAGCCAAGGTAATCAAGGCGGTAACAATCAGCAAATTAATCAAGGGAATCAGCAGTCTGGTTATTAGAGTAACTCAAAGCAGCTGAGCAGTGGGCAGTATGATGACCCACAAGTGTAGGGGGTCTATCGTAGTCCTTTCGATAAGTAAGAGTGTCGAACCCAATGAGGAGCAGAAGGAAATAATAGGCAGTTTTCAGTAAGGTATTGTCTGCAAGCACTGAAATTATAGGTAACAGATAGTTTTGTGATAAGGTAATTGGTAGCAAGTGACAAAAGGTAAAAGTAAATAAGGTGCAGCAAGGTGGCCCAATCCTTTTTGTAGCAAAGGACAAGCCCGGACAAACTCTTGCATGAAGGAAAACTCTCCCGAGGACATATGGGAATTATCGTCAAGCTAGTTTTCATCACGATCATCTGATTCGCGTTCGGTACTTTGATAATTTGGTATGTGGGTCGACTGGTGCTTGGGTGCTATCCTTACTTGGACAAGCCTCCCACTTATGATTAACCTCTAATGCAAGCATCCGCAACTACAAAAAAAGTATTAAGGTAAACCTAACCATAGTATGAAACATATGGATCCAAATCAGCCCCTTACGAAGCAACGCATAAACTAGGGTTTAAGCTTCTGTCACTCTAGCAACCCATCATCTACTTATTACTTCCCAATGCCTTCCTCTAGGCCCAAATAATGGTGAAGTTTCATGTAGTCCACGTTCACATGACACCACTAGAGGGGAGACAACATACATCTCATCAAAATATCGAACGAAGACCAAATTCACATGACTACTAATAGCAAGACTTCTCCCATGTCCCCAGGAACAAAAGTAACTACTCACAAGACATAATATTGTTCATGATCAGAGGGGTATTAATGTGCATAATGGATCTGAACATATGATCTTCCACCAAATAAACCAACTAGCATCAACTACAAGGAGTAATCAACACTACTAGCAACCCACAGGTACCAATCTGAGGTTTGGGTACAAAGATTGGATACAAGAGATGAACTAGGGTTCGAGAGGAGATGATGATGGTGAAGATGTTGATGAAGATAGCCCTCCCCAAGATGGGAGAGTTGTTGGTGATGACGGCGGTGACGATTTCCCCCTCCCGGAGGGAAGTATCCCCGGCAGAACAGCTCTGCCGGAGCCCTAGATTGGTTTCCGCCACGGTTCTGCCTCGAGACGGTGGCATCTGGTCCCGAAAGCCTCCTCCTGATTTTTTTTCCCAGGTCAAAACACCTCATATAGGAGAAGATGGGCATCGGGGGGCCACGAGACAGGGGGCGCGCCCTGAGAGGGGGGCGCGCCCCCCACCCTCGTGGACAGCCGGTGGCCCCCCTCGTGAACTTCTTTCGCCAGATATTTTTTATATTTTCTGAAACGGATTTCTCTGGAGTTTCGGGGCTTTTGGAGTTGTGCAGAATAGGTTTCCAGAGTTTGCTCCTTTTCGAGCCTAGAATTCCAGCTGTCGGCATTCTCCCTCTTCTTGTAAACCTTGTAAAATAAGAGAGAAAAGGCATAAGTATTGTGACAAAACAAGTAATAACAATCCATAATGCAATAAATATCAACATATAAGCATGATGCAAAATGGACATATCAACTCCCCATGCTTAGACCTCACTTGTACTCAAGCGAAAGCCGATATCGAAAAATATGTCCACATGTTTAGAGATAGAGGTGTCGAAAAAAAAATACGGACATGAGGGCATCATGATCATTCTCATAACAGCAACATATATATAATGTCATATGATTCTTATGCTAAAGTAACAAGTCATCCACAATATCAAGTATGAATCATAAACTTCATTGGAAACTAACAAACTTTGATCTCGGTCATTGAAGCAATTGCAATTTATCGTAACAACGGAAAGAGTCAATATAAGAGCTTTTCAGCAAGCCTACATACTCAACCATCATATAGTCTTTCACAATTGCTCACACTCACGCAATACTTATGTTTATGAAGTTTTAGTCGGACACAAAGAGAGATAGGGGCTTATGGTGTTGCCTCCCAACCTTTTACCTCAAGGGTAATGTCAACAGTAATAGATCATGAAAACTTACATCCAAGTGGGTATATATGTCAGGATCTTTCCAATACAGTGTGCTTGCCAAAGGATAAAATGTAAAAAGGAAAGGTGAAATTCACCTTGACTCTTAAGGAAGAATAATAGATAGGCCCTTCGCAGAGGGAAGCAGAGGTTGTCATGTGTTTTTATGGTTGAATGCACAAAGTCTTGGCACAAATGAACGTCACTTTATATTGCCACTTGTGATAGGGACCTTTATTATGCAGTCCGTCGCTTTTATTACTTCCATATCACAAGATCGTATAAAGCTAATTTCCTCCACACTGATAAATCATACATATTTTGGCGAGTTTGCATCATGACAACTTACTTGGAAGGATCTTTCTCAATCCATAGGTAGGTATGGTGGATTCTCATGGCAAAATTGGGTTTATGGATGTATGGAAGCACAAGTAGTATATCTACTTGGTGCGAAGAGTTTTGGCTAGCATGAGGGGGAAAGGTAAGCTGAACATGTTGGATGATCCATGACAATATACTTTATTTCGGATATAGGAAAACATGACCCATTATGTTGTCTTCCTTGTCCAACATCAACTCTTTAGCATGTCATACTTTAATGAGTGCTCACAATCATAAAAGATGTCCAAGATAGTATATTTGTATATGAAGCCTCTCTTCTTTTATTACTTCCTATTGATTGCAACGATGACCAAAACTATGTTTGTCAACTCCCAACAACTTCTATTTATCATACTCTTATATGTGAAGTCATTACTTCCCACAAGATCAATATGATCTCTTTGATACTTTTCATATTTTCTTTATTTTTATCATGACCCAAGTGAGGAAATCAAGCCCTTGACTCAACATTAATCTTTATTATATAGCTCACGGACTCGATTACAAAGGGTATAGATCATAAGGCAAAAGCTCACAACTAGATCATGCTAACTTATATTCTACTAGATCAAGATACTACCAAAAGGATCGAACTAAGTAAAATGGTAAAGATCGGAGTGATGGTGATACGATACCGGGGTCACACCCCCAAGCTTGGCAGTTGCCAAGGGGAGTGCCCATACCCATATGATTATGTCTCCTTCTTCGGGGGTGGTGATGTAGGAGTTGTTGATGATGTAGGCTTGTTGTCCACCTTCCAAGGCATGGGCTCACCATCATAGAAGGATGATCGAGTCTCCGGGATACTCAAATCTACAGCCAAACTCATCTTCTTGAATCTATATTCATACTCACAGTTTTGGTTTTGCAGGTCATAGATTTGGGCTTGGAGGTGTTCGATTTTCTCTTGAAGATTGGAGATAGCTTCCCCGAAGATCCTTGAGTCCAGCTTGAGGTTGTTGGCAAGCGCCGAGATCATCATGTGGTTGGCGTTGAGTCCTCGTTCCACCATACCTTGGCCCTTGAAAACTTGCTGCTCCATTGCTTCGAGTCTTGTCTGCACGCTTCCGGTCCTCCTCGGCCCCTCAACATCACGGATGTGCAGCACCCCCTCATGCAACTCCATGGTTTTAGGGTGATGCAACACCTCCACAAGGTAGGGGTTGATGACCTTCTCGAAGAACTTGTCCTTGGGGATGTTGGAGTACGCCATGATGATCTAGATCTATCAAAAACAGCAGCTCAAAACGAAAACAAAGGATTTTTGCATGATACAGAGGTCAAAACCTTCGGGAGTATATATAATTAATTTTTACCGACCAAAAGGAGTAACCCACAAGAAAACGGAGTCCGGGAGGCACACGGGGTGCCCACGAGGCAGGGGGCACGCCCTCCACCCTCGTGGATGCCTCGTGTCTCTTTCGGACTGCTACTTATTTTTCTATTTTTCTAAATATTCCAAAACGGAGAAAAATTGCCTTTAGAACTGTTTTGGAGTCGGTTTACTTACCGTACCACATACATCTTCCTTTTCGGAGTCTGGATCGTTCTAGAAAGTGTACCTTATGTATTCCTCCGGGGTTATGGTTTCAATAACATTGGTTTCAACATTTATAGGATTACCTGAGATATAATGTTTGATTCTTTGACCATTCACCACCTTCGGATTTGTGCCTTCGAAGTTGTTGATTCTTATGGCACCGGAACGATAGACCTCCTCGATAACGTAAGGTCCTTCCCACTTGGAGAGAAGTTTTCCTGCAAAAATTCTTAAACGAGAGTTGAATAGCAAGACATAATCACCTATGTTAAACTCACGCTTTTGTATCCTTTTGTCATGCCATCTTTTAACTTTTTCTCTAAACAGTTTGGCATTCTCATATGCCTAGGTTCTCCATTCATCAAGGCAGCTAATATCAAATAACCTCTTTTCACCGGCAAGTTTGAAATCATAATTGAGCTCCTTAATAGCCCAATATGCCTTATGTTCTAGCTCAAGAGGTAAGTGACAAGCTTTTCCATATACCATCTTATATGGAGACATACCCATAGGATTTTTGTATGCAGTTCTATAGGCCCATAGTGCATCATCAAGTTTCTTGGACCAATTCTTCCTAGACCTATTAACTGTCTTTTGCAAAATTAATTACTCTCTATTACTTAGTTCTACTTGACCACTAGTCTGTGGATGATAAGGGGATGCAATTCTATGATTCACATCGTATTTTGCAAGCATCTTACAGAAAGAACCATGAATAAAGTGTGAACCACCATCAGTCATTAGATATCTAGGGACTCCAAACCTCGGGAAAATAACTTATTTAAGCATCTTAATAGAGGTGTTGTGATCAGCACTACTAGTTGTAATAGCTTCTACCCACTTAGTAACATAATCAACAGCAACTAAAATATGTGTGTACCCATTAGAGGTAGGAAACGGTCCCATATAATCAAAGCCCCAAACATCAAATGGTTCATTAACAAGTGAATAATTCATAGGCATTTCTTGACATCTACTGATATTACCAATTCATTGACATTCGTCACAAGATAAGACAAACTTACGGGCATCCTTGAAGAGACTAGCCCAATAAAAACCGGATTGCAATACCTTTTGTGCAGTTCTATCTCCCGCATGGTGTCCTCCATAAGCTTCGGAGTGGCACTTGCGTAGGATCTGTTCCTGTTCATGCTTAGGTACACAATGTCTAATAATACCATCTACTCCTTCTTTGTAAATATGAGGGTCATCCTAGAAGTAATGTCCCAAATCATAGAAGAACTTTTTCTTTTGCTGGCATGTGAAGCTAGGAGGTATAAACTTAGCAACAATATAATTAGCATAATCAGCATACCATGGAGCAGTACGAGAAGTATTTATGACAGCTAATTGTTCATCAGGAAAGCTATCATCAATAGGTTGTGGGTCATCCAGTATATTGTCTAACCTAGACAAGTTGTCTGCAACGGGCTTCTCAGCTCCCTTTCTATCAATAATATGCAACTCAAACACTTGCAGCAAGAGAACCCATCTAATAAGTCTAGGTTTAGCATCTTTCTTTTCCATAAGCTATTTGATAGCAGCATGATCAGTGTGAATAGTTACTTTAGAATCAACAATATAGGGTCTAAACTTATCACAAGCAAACACAACTGCTAAAAATTCTTTCTCGGTAGGAGCATAATTTCTTTGGGCACTATCTAGAGTTTTACTAGCATACTGGATAACATTTAATTTCTTATCAACTCTTTGCCCTAAAACAGCACCTACAGCATAATCACTAGCATCGCACATAATCTCAAAGGGTAAATTCCAGTTAGGGGGCTGGACAATAGGTGCAGAGATCAATGCTTTCTTAAGTATTTCAAATGCTTTTAGACAATCATCATCAAATACTAAAGGAATATCTTTTTGTAAGAGATTAGTCAGAGGCATGGAGATTTTAGGGAAGTCCTTTATGAACCTCCTATAAAACCTGGCATGACCAAGGAAACTTCGTATACCTTTGATGTCCTTAGGGCATGGCATCTTTTCAATAGCATCAACTTTAGCTTCGTCAACATCAATACCTCTTTCAGAAATTTTATGTCCCAAGACAATGCCTTCATTAACCATAAAGTGGCACTTCTCCCAATTCAAGAAAAGGTTAGTGTCTTCACATCTCTGCAAAACTCAATCAAGGTTGCTTAAGCAATCATCAAAAGAAGTTCCGTAAATGAAAAAATCATCCATGAAAACCTCAACAATCTTTTCACAGAAGTCAGAGAATATAGCCATCATACATCTTTGAAAGGTAGCAGGTGCATTACATAAACCAAAAGGCATACGTCTATAAGCAAAGGTACCGAAAGGACAAGTAAAAGTGGTCCTTTCTTGATCCCCTTTTGACACAGGTATTTGAGAGAAACCAGAATAACCATCTAGAAAGCAAAAATGACTACGTTTGGATAACCTTTCTAGCATTTGATCAATAAAAGGCAAGGGGTAATTATCTTACTTAGTAGCTTTATTTAACTTACGGAAATCAACTACCATCCTATCCTATAACATGTAACTATTCTTTGCGGGGTCAATTCATATTTATCATTAGGAACGATAGTCATACCTCCCTTCTTAGGGACACAATGGACATTACTTACCCACTGTCTATCAGCAACTGGATAGATAATACCTGCCTTTAGAAGCTTTAGTATTTCCTTCCTTGCCACTTCTTTCATCTTAGGATTTAACAGTCGCTGATGATCAATAACCGGTTTAGCATTTTCTTCCAATTTTATATCGTGTTGGCATATAGTGGGACTAATTCCCTTATATTAAGATCATCCAGAGTATATCCAATAGCAGCACAGTGCTTCTTCAGAGTTTTCAATAGTTTTTCTTCTTCCTGCTCTGAAAGGTTGGCACTAATAATAACAGGATATATCTTCTTTTCATTAAGATAAACATACTTAAGATTATTAGGTAAAGGTTTAAGTTCAAACACGGGATCACCCTTGGGTGGAGGAGGACCCCCTAGGATTTCAACATGCAAGTTGTTTTTCAATATGGGTCCCTATTTAAAGAATATTTCATCTATTTCCCTTCTCTCATTCATATGCATATCATTTTCATGGTCTAGCAAGTATTGTTCTAAAGGATCATTAGGAGGCACAGCAATAGAAGCAAGACCAATAATTTCATCCTTACTAGGTAATTCTTTATCGAGGGGTTGTCTACAAAATTTAGCAAAGTTAAAATCATGAGAGATATCCCCTAATCCAACAATAACAATATCTTTCACGCAGTCTATCTTAGCATTAACGGTATTCAAGAAGGGTCTACCAAATATAATGGGACAAAATTCATCTTGTGGGGAACTAAGGACAAGAAAATCAGCAGGGTATTTAACCTTCCCACGTAAGACTTCAACATCTCTCACAATCCCAACTGGTGAAATAGTGTCTCTGTTAGCTAGCTTAATAGTAACATCAATCCCTTCTAGCTCAACAGGTGCAATGTCATGCATAATTTCTTGATATAAGGTATGAGGGATAATACTCGCACTAGCACCCACGTCACATAAACCATGATAACAATGATCTCATATCTTAACAGAGATGACAGGCAAGCCTACAATAGGTTTATGTTTATTCCTAGCATTGGGTTGGCTATTCTAGCAGACTCTTCTTGGAGGTAAATAACATGTCCATCTAAATCTTCTACCAAGAGATCTTTAACCATAGCAACACTAGGTTCAACTATAATTTGCTCAGAGGGTGTAGGTGTTCTAGTATTACTCTTACGAACTACAGTTGAAGCTTGAGCATGATCCTCTATCCTAACAGGGAAAGGTGGTTTCTCAATATAAGAAGTAGGAACAATAGGATCAACATTATAAGTGATGGTCTTTTCTTCAACTTTAACAGGTTCAACTACTTTTACTTCTATAGGGGAATGGTATTTAAACCACTTCTCCTTGGGGAGATCAACATGAGTAGCAAAAGATTCACAGAAAGAAGCTACTATCTCAGAGTCAAGACCATATTTAGTGCTAAACTCACGGAAAACATCGGTATCCATAAAAGCTTTAACACAATCAAACTTAGGGGTCATACCTGACTCCTTACCTTTGTCGAGATCCCAATCTTTGGATTTGTGTTTAATTCTTTCCAATAAATCCCATTTGAATTCAATAGTCTTCACCATAAAAGAGCCAGAACAAGAATTATCGAGCATGGTGCGATTATTTAGAGAAAGCCGAGCATAAAAATTTTGAATGATCATTTTTCTTGAGAGCTCATGATTGGGGAATGAATATAACATTGACTTAAGCCTCCCCCAAGCTTGAGCGATGCTTTCTCCTTCGCGAGGCCAGAAATTATAAATATAATTATGATCATGATGAACCTGGTGCATAGGGTAGAACTTCTGATGAAATTCCAACTTTAGATGATTATAGTTCCATGATCCAATATCATCACATAGCCTAAACCATGTCAATGCATCTCTCTTCAAGTATAAAGGGAAGACCTTCTTCTTGATAACATCCTCGGGCATACCAGCAAGCTTAAATAATCCACAAACTTCATCCACATAGATTAGGTGTAAATCGGGATGTAGTGTTCCGTCTCCTGTAAAAGGATTTTCAAGCAGTTTCTTTATCATACCCGAAGGAATCTCAAAGCAAACATTTTCAGTAGGTGCAGTAGGTTGAGGAGCAACTCTTTGCTCTTCTGGTCGGGGTGAAGATACCCCGAGCAAACCCCTCAAAGGATTATGAGCCATAGTAACAAGTGACAATAAATTTCAGCACACTATATAAATTTTTCCTTACCAAATTCCACTTACCAAAGGCACTTCACTCCCCGGCAACGGCGCCAGAAAAGAGTCTTGATGACCCACAAGTGTAGGGGATCTAACGTAGTCCTTTCGATAAGTAAGAGCGTCGAACCCAACGAGGAGCAGAAGTAAATGATATGCAATTTTCAGTAAGGTATTGTCTGCAAGCACTAAAATTATAGGTAACAGATAGTTTTGTGATAAGGTAATTGGTAGCAAGTGACAAAAGGTAAAAGTAAATAAGGTGCAGCAAGGTGGCCCAATCCTTTTTGTAGCAAAGTACAAGCCCGTACAAACTCTTATATGAAGGAAAACGCTCCCGAGGACACATGGGAATTATCATCAAGCTAGTTTTCATCACGATCATCTGATTCGCGTTCGGTACTTTGATAATTTGGTATATGGGTGGACTGGTGCTTGGGTGTTGTCCTTACTTGGACAAGCCTCCCACTTATGATTAACCTCTAATGCAAGCATACGCAACTACAAAAGAAGTATTAAGGTAAACCTAACTATAGCATGAAACATATGGATCCAAATCAGCCCCTTACGAAGCAACGCATAAACTAGGGTTTAAGCTTCTATCACTCTAGCAACCCATCATCTACTTATTACTTCCCAATGCCTTCCTCTAGGCCCAAATAATGGTGAAGTGTCATGTAGTCGACGTTCACATGACACCACTAGAGGGGAGACAACATACATCTCATCAAAATATCGAACGAAGACCAAATTCACATGACTACTAATAACAAGACTTCTCCCATGTCCTCAGGAACAAAAGTAACTACTCACAAGATATAATATTGTTCATGATCAGAGGGGTATTAATGTGCATAATGGATCTGAACATATGATCTTCCACCAAATAAACCAACTAGCATCAACTACAAGGAGTAATCAACACTACTAGCAACCCACAGGTACCAATCTGAGGTTTGGGTACAAAGATTGGATACAAGAGATGAACTAGGGTTTGAGAGGAGATGGTGCTGGTGAAGATGTTGATGAAGATAGCCCTCCCCAAGATGGGAGAGTTGTTGGTGATGATGGTGGTGACGATTCCCCCCTCCCGGAGTGAAGTATCCCCGGCAGAACAGCTCTGCCGGAGCCCTAGATTGGTTTCCGCCTCGAGACGGTGGCGTCTGGTCCCGAAAGCCTCCTCCTGATTTTTTTCCAGGTCAAAACACCTCATATAGGAGAAGATGGGCATCGGGGGGGCCACGAGACAGGGGGCGCGCCCCCCACCCTCGTGGGCAGCCAATGGGCCCCCTCGTGAACTTCTTTCGCCAAATATTTTTTATATTTTCTGAAACGGAGTTCTGTGGAGTTTCGGGGCTTTTGGAGTTGTGCAGAATAGGTTTCCAGAGTTTGCTCCTTTTCCAGCCCAGAATTCCAGCTGTCGGCATTCTCCCTCTTCTTGTAAACCTTGTAAAATAAGAGAGAAAAGGCATAAGTATTGTGACAAAACAAGTAATAACAGCCCATAATGCAATAAATATCAACATATAAGCATGATGCAAAATGGACGTATCACAGTACCACGTTTTTACCACAAGCCTGTGCAAGCGGGATCAGAAACTTTATTAAAGGGTGGTGAATGCAGTTGAACCGGCAGTTCCCCGTTTCTTGCGATGGTCTGAGCAGCCCATCGCGTGGAGTCGTGAGGATCATGCACCCCGGGTTGATAACCTGGGTCATTTGGCTTTAGTAGTGGCGCCTCAGGTTGCAGGATATAAATTCACTACGGTGCTCATGGATGGAAGCAAAAGTATCAATATCCTTTACTGTAATACTTTCCGTCGTATGGGATTAACTGACAAGAATCTTAGACCAGCCAATACTGTTTTCCATGGAGTGGTGCCTGGTAAGTCGGCATACCGGGTGGGCAAAATCGATTTGAAGGTAATCTTTGGGGATGAATATGATGCCAGAACAGAAACTCTAATATTTGAGGTTGTTAGGATGCACAAGCCGTATCATGCTCTGTTTGGGCGGCCGGCTTATGCTAAATTCATGGAAAGGCCATGTTATGTTTATCTACAGCTTAAGATGTCGGGTCACAAGGGGACCATAACAGTGCACGGGAGTTGCACGATAGCCTTGGAGTGTGAAGAAGGCGATTCGGCTTATGCAGAGTCAGTTTGTGCCACAAAGGAGCTGAAATTCTACAAGGATAACGTTGACCCAGCAGATATGACGTCTTTAAAGAAGCCAACCACAGAGCATGATCCTTTGTTGAAGTTTAAATCAGCGGATGACACCAAGCTAGTTGACTTTGTTCCCAGCGACTCATCTAAGCAGTTCAGCATCAGTGCTAATCTGGATCCGAAATAAGAAAGCGCTCTCATCGAGTTCATCCATGAGAACTGGGACATCTTTGCATGGAAGCCTTCAGACATGCCAGGTGTACCGAGGGGACTCGCTGCGCACACTCTCAATATTGATCCGAAGTATAAGCCGGTCAGTAGTTTCTTCGCCGTTAACGAGGAGAGACGGAAGGCCATTGGTGAAGGGGTGGCCCAGCTCTTGGCGGCCGGGTTCATCGTTGAAGTTTTTCATCCTGAGTGGTTGGCTAACCCGGTTTTGGTGCTTAAGAAGAACGACACTTGGCGAATGTGTGTGGACTACACGGACTTGAGCAAGGCTTGCCCAGCTGACCCATTCGCCCTCCCTCGTATTGATCAGATTATTGATGCTACGGCGGGTTGTGAGCGTTTGAGTTTTTTGGATGCTTATTCTGGGTATCATCAGATCAAGATGGCAGTTAAGGACTAGGAGAAGACATCTTTCATCACTCTGTTTGGAGCCTTCGGGCTCAAGAGTGCCCAGGCGACTTACCAGTGGTGTGTACAGAATTGCCTTCACGGTCAGATCGGGCGTAATGTTCATGCTTATGTGGATGATATTATGATTAAATCCAAAAATAAGGGGACTCTGATCGACAATTTGAAGGAGACGTTTGACAATCTCCGGGGGTACAAAATGATGCTTAACCCGGCCAAGTGTGTTATTGGTGTTCCAGCAGGCAAACTTTTAGGTTTTTTGGTTTCTAAGCGAGGCATTGAGGCTAACCCGGAGAAAATCAAGGCTATCACTTCCTTGGCAAGGCCAAAGTGTGTCAATGATGTCCAGCGCTTGGCAGGACTGATAGCGGCCTTAAGCCAATTCATAAGCCGCCTAGGAGAAAAGGCTATCCCTCTGTATCAGATGATGAAGAAGACAGATGACTTTGTCTGGAGTGAAGCTGCTGATGAGGCGTTTGAGGCACTCAAGAAGCAATTGGTTGAGCCGCCGGTTCTTGCTGCTCCCATTGACAAGGAGCCTTTGTTACTATATGTTGCTGCAAATAGTCGGGTTGTCGGTGTTTCCATTGTTGTGGAAAGAAAAGAGGCCGACGAGGAGTACCTGGTTCAACGGCCGGTTTATTATATCAACGAGGTACTTATTGAATCCAAGCATAGGTATCCGCATTGGCAGAAGCTGGTATATGGGGTCTTCATGGCAAGCCAGAAGCTCAACCAGTATTTCCTGGGTCATCTTATTATGGTGGTGAGTTCTGCTCCCTTAGGGGATATCATCCAAAATAGAGAAGCCACATGTCGGGTATCCAAGTGGGTCATTGAGCTTGGGCCCCATGGTTTAAAGTATGTGCCTCGAACAGCCATCAAGTCACAAGCGCTCGTGGGTTTTATCGATGACTGGACAGAATTGCAAACGCCTGAGGAAAAGCCGGATAAAACATATTGGACTATTCACTTTGACGAGTCCATGCAGTTAGAAGGCTCGGGGGCTGGAGTTGTATTAACATCCCCGCGAGGTGATAAATTTTCTTATGTTCTCTGGTTAATGTTCCCTTGTACTAATAACGCAGCTAAGTATGAGGCCCTACTCCACGGTCTTCGGGCCAAGGAGATGAACTTAAGCCGGGTGAGATGCTTTGGTGATTCAGATCTGGTAGCTCAGCAGGTTTCTCGCACTTGGGATTCCAATGATCTGTTCATGGCGGCTTATCGTTGAGAGGTTGATGCTATTGCAGGTCATTTCAAGGGTTACCAAGTTGAGCACATTGATCGAAGGAAGAATGAGGCGGCCGATGCCTTAAGCCGGTTAGGATCTCAGCGTAAGCCTGTGCCGCCCAACACATTTTTGGATGTTCTCATTAACCCGTCTGTCAAGTTACCCACGGAGGAAGACCTTGTTATTCCTGACTCGGAGGCATAGTTGGTGGCGGATCTTCATGTTATACCTGACTGGACGGTTCCATATTTGGCTTACATGACCCGGGGGGAGTTACCTGAGGACGAAATTTTGGCCAGACAAATAACCCGGCGGTCTAAGTCAATGACGATTGTCAATGGAGAATTTCACCATCGCAGTGTTATAGGGGCGTTTCAACGTTGCGTCTCTTCTGAAGAAGGTTGTGAGATTCTGCGAGAGATCCATGAAGGATATTGTGGTCATCACGCCGGCTCTAAATCTCTTGTGGCCAAAGCCTTTCGTCATGGGTTCTATTGGTTGACGGCTCATGCTGATGTCGAAGACTTGGTCAGCAGATGTGATGGTTGTCAGAAGTGTTCATGGCGTGCTCATGTTCCGGCTCAAGAATTGAGGATATTGGTCGTTTGCAACTTGGGGGCTTGATATGGTCGGGCCTTTTTGCTGGGGAACGTAGTATTTCAAAAAAATCCTACGCACAAGCAAGATCATGGTGATGCATAGCAACGAGAGGGGAGAGTGTCGTCCACGTACCCTCGTAGACCGTAAGCGGAAGCGTTATGACAACGCGGTTGATGTAGTCGTACGTC
The DNA here is from genome assembly GCA_902687465.1 of Secale cereale. Taxonomy (NCBI): domain Eukaryota; kingdom Viridiplantae; phylum Streptophyta; class Magnoliopsida; order Poales; family Poaceae; genus Secale; species Secale cereale. The sequence goes on along the minus strand of LR738714.1, from coordinate 155,921,711 downwards.
TTCACGATCGACCAATCCTAGTACCGAACGTACGGCACCTCCGCAATCTACACACGTTCAGCTCCGTGACGTCCCAGGAACTCAGGATCCGATAGAGCTTCACGCGAGAGTTCCGTCAGCACAACGGCGTGATGACAGTGATGATGAAGTTACCAACATAGGGCTTCGCCTAAGCACCGCTATGATATGACCGAGGTGGATTATGGTGGAGGGGGGCACCGCGCACGGCTAAGAGATCAATGATAAACTTGTGTCTATGGGATGCCCCCTCCCCCATATATAAAGGAGTGGAGGAGGGGGGAGAGCCGGCCCTCTATGGCGTGCCCTTGGAGCAGTCCTACTCCCACCGGGAGTAGGATTCCCCCCCCCCCCCTCGTCCCTAGTTGGACTAGGAGAGAAGGAAGGGGGAGAGAGGGAGGAAGGAAAGGGGGTGCCGCCCCTCCCCTCCTAGTCCAATTCAGACTAGAGGGAGAGGGGGCGCGCGGCCTGCCACGGTCTCCTCTCTCTCTCTCCACTATGGCCCAATAAGGCCCATACACTTACCGAGGGGTTCCGGTAACCTCCCGGTACTCCGGTAAAATCCTGATTTCACCCGGAACTATTCCGATGTCCAAATATAGGCTTCCAATATATCGATCTTTATGTCTCGACCATTTTGAGACTCCTTGTCATGTCCATGATCATATCCAGGACTCCGAACTACCTTCAATACATCAAAACTCATAAACTCATAATACCAATCATCACCGAACGTTAAGCGTGCGGACCCTAGGGGTTCGAGAACCATGTAGACATGACCGAGACTCATCTCCGGTCAATAACCAACAGCAGAACCTGGATGCTCATATTGGTTCCTACATATTCTACGAAGATCTTTATCGGTCAAACCGCATAACAATATACGTTGTTCCCTTTGTCATCGGTATGTTACTTTCCCGAGATTCGATCGTCGGTATCTCAATACCTAGTTCAATCTCGTTACCGGCAAGTCTCTCTACTCGTTCCGTAATGCATCATCTCGTGACTAACTCATTAGTCATTTGCTTGCAAGGCTTATAGTGATGTGCATTACCGAGAGGGCCCAGAGATACCTCTCCGACACTCAGAGTGACAAATCCTATTCTTGATCTATGCCAACACCACAAACACCTTTGGAGACATCTGTAGAGCATCTTTATAATCACCCAGTTATGTTGTGACGTTTGATAGCACACAAGGTGTTCCTCCGGTATTCAGGAGTTTCATAATCTCATAGTCATAGGAACATGTATAAGTCATGAAGAAAGCAATAGCAGTACTAAAACTAAACGATCAAGTTGCTAAGCTAACGGATGGGTCTTGTCCATCACATCATTCTCCTAATGATGTGACCCCGTTGATCAAATGACAACTCATGTCTATGGCTAGGAAACATAACCATCTTTGATCAATGAGCTAGTCTAGTAGAGGCATACTAGGGACACTTTGTTTGTCTATGTATTCACACATGTACTAAGTTTCCGGTTAATACAATTCTAGCATGAATAATAAACATTTATCATGATATAAGGAAATATAAATAACAACTTTATTATTGCCTCTAGGGCATATTTCCTTCAGTCTCCCACTTGCACTAGAGTCAATAATCTAGATTACACAGTAATGATTCTAACACCCATGGAGTCTTGGTGCTGATCATGTTTTGCTCGTGAGAGAGGCTTAGTCAACGGGTCTGCAACATTCAGATCCATATGTATCTTGCAAATCTCTATGTCTCCCTCCTTGACTTGATCATGGATGGAATTGAAGCGTCTCTTGATGTGCTTGGTTCTCTTGTGAAATGTGGATTCCTTTGCCAAGGCAATTGCACCAGTATTGTCACAAAAGATTTTCATTGGATCCGATGCACTGGGTATGACACCTAGATCGGATATGAATTCCTTCATCCAGACTCCTTCATTTGTTGTTTCTGAAGTAGCTATGTACTCCACTTCACATGTAGATCCCGCCACGACGCTTTGCTTAGAACTGCACCAACTGACAGCTCCGCCGTTCAATAAAAACACGTATCCGGTTTGTGACTTAGAGTCATCCGGATCAGTGTCAAAGCTTTCATCGACATAACTGTTTATGATGAGCTCTTTGTCACCTCCATAAACAAGAAACATATCCTTAGTCCTTTTCAGGTATTTCAGGATGTTCTTGACCGTTGTCCAGTGATCCACCCCTGGATTACTTTGGTACCTCCCTGCTAAACTAATAGCAAGGCACACATCAGGTCTGGTACACAGCATTGCATACATGATAGAGCCTATGGCTGAAGCATAGGGAACACCTTTCATTTTCTTTCTCTCTTCTGCAGTGGTCGGGCATTGAGTCTTACTCAACTTCACACCTTGTAACACAGGCAAGAATCCTTTCTTCAACTGATCCATTTTGAATTTCTTCAAAACTTTATCAAGGTATGTGCTTTGTGAAAGTCCAATTAAACGGCTTGATCTATCTCTATAGATCTTGATGCCTAATATATAAGCAGCTTCACTGAGGTCTTTCATTGAAAAATTCTTATTCAAGTATCCTTTTATGCTATCCAGAAATTCTATATCATTTCCAATCAATAATATGTCATCCACATATAATATCAGAAATGCTACAGAGCTCCCACTCACTTTCTTGTAAATACATGCCTCTCCAAAAGTCTGTATAAAATCATATGCTTTGATCACCTCATCAAAGCGTATATTCCAACTCCGAGATGCTTGCACCAGTCCATAAATGGATCGCTGGAGCTTGCACACTTTGTTAGCACCTTTAGGATCGACAAAACCTTCTGGTTGCATCATATACAACTCCTCTTCGAGGTATCCATTAAGGAATGCCGTTTTGACATCCATTTGCCAAATTTCATAATCATAAAATGCGGCAATTGCTAACATGATTCGGACAGACTTAAGCATCGCTACGGGTGAGAAAGTCTCATCGTAGTCAACTCCTTGAACTTGTCGAAAACCTTTCGCAATAAGTTGAGCTTTGTACATAGTAACATTACCGTCAGCGTTGGCCTTCCTCTTGAAGATCCATTTATTTTCAATGGCTTATCGATCATCGGGCAAGTCAACCAAAGTCCATACTTTGCTCTCACACATGGATCCCATCTCAGATTTCATGGCCTCAAGCAATTTTGCTGAAACTGGGCTCATCATCGCTTCCTCATAGTTCGTAGGTTCATCACGGTCTAGTAACATGACTTCCAGAACTGGGTTGCCGTACCACTCTGGTGCGGAACGTACTCTGGTTGACCTACGAGGTTCGGTAGTAACTTGATCCGAAGTTTCGTGATCACCATCATTAGCTTCCTCACTAATTGGTGTAGGAATCACTGGAAGTATTTTCTGTGATGTGCTACTTTCCTATTCAGGAGAAGGTACTGTTACCTCATCAAGTTCTACTTTCCTCCCACTCACTTCTTTCGAGAGAAACTCCTTCTCTAGAAAGGATCCATTCTTAGCAACGAATATCTTGCCTTCGGATCTGTGATAGAAGGTGTACCCAATAGTCTCATTTGGGTATCCTATGAAGACACATTTCACTGACTTGGGTTCGAGCTTATGAGGTTGTAGCTTTTTCACATAAGCATCGCAGCCCCAAACTGTAAGAAACGACAACTTTGGTTTCTTGCCAAACCACAGTTCATAAAGTGTTGTCTCAACCGATTTAGATGGTGCCCTATTTAACATGAATGCGACTGTCTCTAAAGCATAACCCCAAAACGATAGTGGTAAATTGGTAAGAAACATCATAGATCGCAACATATATAATAAAGTACGGTTACGACGTTCAGACACACCATTACGTTGTGGTGTTCCGGGTGGCATGAGTTGTGAAACTATTCCATATTGTTTCAAATGAAGACCAAACTCGTAACTCAAATATTCGCCTCCACGATCAGATCATAGAAACTTTATTTTCTTGTTATGATGATTCTCTACTTCAATCTGAAATTCTTTGAACTTTTCAAATGTTTAAGACTTGTGTTTCATCAAGTAGATATACCCATATCTGCTCAAATCATCAGTGAAGGTCAGAAAATAACGATACCCGCCGCGAGCTTCAACACTCATCGGTCCACATGTTGGGGAACGTAGTATTTCAAAAAAATCCCTACAATCACGCAAGATCTATCTACTAGAAGCATATCAACGAGAGGGGAGAGTGTGTCTACGTACCCTCCTAGACCGAAAGCGGAAACGTCTAGTGACACGGTTGATGTAGTTGAACATCTTCGCGATCCAACCGATCCAAGCACCGAACGTACGGCACCTCTGAGTTCAGCACACGTTCAGCTCGATGATGTCCCACGAGCTCTTGATCTAGTTGAGCTTCACGAGAGAGTTTCGTCAGTACGACGGCGTGGTGACGGTGATGATGAAGCTACCGGTGCATGGCTTCGCCTAAGCACTGCAACGATATGACCGAGGTGTGTATCTGTGGGGAGGGACACCGCACACGGCTAAAATCAACTTGTGTGTCTTTGGGGTGCCCCCTCCCCATGTATATAAAGGAGGGAGCGAGGAGGGTGCGTCCAAGCAAGGGGAGCGCCATGTGGGGGAGTCCTACTCCCACTAGGAGTAGGACTCCTCCTTTTCCTAGTAGGAGTAGGAGAGGAGGAAGGAAGGAAGAGAGGAGGAGAAGGAAAGAGGGGGCTGGCCCCCCTTTCCCTAAACCAATTCGGTTTGGGCCTTGGGGGCGCGCCCCACACTCCCCTTGCTGCCCTCTATTCCTACTAAGGCCCATGTAGGCCCATTAACCCCCCGGGAGGTTCCGGTAACCTCCCGATACTCCGGTATTTATCTGATAACCCTCGGAACTCATCTGTTGTCCGAATATAACCTTCCAATGTATGAATCTTTATGTCTCGGACATTTCGAGACTCCTCGTCATGTCCGTGATCACATCCGGGACTCTGAACTACCTTCCGTAAACCACAACACATAAACTCATAATACCAATCGTCATCAAACATTAAGCGTGCGGACCCTACGGGTTCGAGAACTATGTAGACATGACCGAGACTCATCTCCGGTCAATAACCAATAGCGGAACCTGGATGTTGATACTGGTTCCTACATATTCTACGAAGATCTTTATCAGTCAAACCGCATAACAACATACGTTGTTCCCTTTGTCATCGATATGTTACTTGCCCGAGATTCGATCATCGGTATCATCACACCTAGTTCAATCTCATTACCCACAAGTCTCTTTACTCGTTCCGTAATACATCATCTCATTACTAACTCATTAGTTATTTTCTTGCAAGGATTATTACGATGTGTATTACCGAGAGGGCCCAGAGATACCTCTCCGACACTCGGAGTGACAAATACTATTCTCGATATGTGCTAACACCACAAACACCTTCGGAGATACCTGCAGAGCATATTTATAATCACCCAGTTATGTTGTGACGTTTCATATCACACAAGGTGTTCCTCCGGTATTCGGGAGTTGCATAATCTCATGGTCATTGGAACATGTATAAGTGATGAAGAAAGCAATAGCAGTAAAACTAAACGATCAAGTTTCTAAGCTAACAGATGGGTCTTGTCCATCACATCATTCTCCTAACGATGTGATCCCGTTGATAAAATGACAACTCATGTCTATGGTTAGGAAACATAACCATCTTTGATTAACGAGCTAGTCTAGTAGAGGCATACTAGGGACACTCTGTTTTGGTCTATGTATTCACACATGTACTAAGTTTCTGGTTAATACAATTCTAGCATGAATAATGAACATCATGATATAAGGAAATATAAATAACAACTTTATTATTGCCTCTAGGGCATATTTCCTTCAGTCTCCCACTTGCACTAGAGTCAATAATCTAGTTCACATCGCCATGTGATTTATTATCGATAGTTCACATCGTTATGTGAATAACACCCAAAGTTCACATCCCATGTGACCAACACCCAAAGGGTTTACTAGAGTCAATAATCTAGTTCACATCGCCATGTGATTAACACCCAAAGAGTACTAAGGTGTGATCATGTTTTGCTTCATGAGAGAAGTTTAGTCAGCGGGTCTGTTACATTCAGATCCATATGTATTTCGCAAATTTATATGTCTACAATGCTCTGCATTGAGCTACTCTAGCTAATTGCTCCCACTTTTAATATGTATCCAGATTGATACTTAGAGTCATCTGTATTAGTGTCAAAGCTAGCATCGGTGTAACCCTTTACGACGAACTCTTTATCACCTCCATAATCGAGAAACATTTCCTTAGTCATCTAGTAACTAAGGATAATTTTGACCGATGTCCAGTGATCTACTCCTGGATCACTTTTGTACCTCCTTGCCAAACTCATGGCAAGGTACACAACAGGTTTGGTACACAGCATGGCATACTTTATACAACCTATGGTTGAGGCATAGGGAACAAATTTCATTCTTTCTCTATCTTCTGTAGTGGTCGGGTTTTGAGTCTTACTCAACTTCATACCTTAAAAATCAGGCAAGAACTCCTTCCTTGACTGATCCTTTTTGAACTACTTCAAAATCTTATCAAGGTATCTACTAATCAAAAGTCTTACCAAGCGTCATGATCTATCTCTATAGATCTTGGTGCCCAATATATAAGCAGCTTCACTGAGGTCTTTCACTGAAAAACTCCTTTTAAACAATCATTTAAGCTTTACAAAAAATTCTACATCATTTCCAATCATCAAGATGCCATTCACATATACTTATCAGAAGTGTTGTAGTGCTCCCACTCACTTTCTTGCAAATACAGGCTTCACTGTAAGTCTGTATAAAACTATATGCTTTGATCAACTTATCAAAGCATATATTCCAACACCGAGATGCTTGCACCAGTCCATAGATGGATCGCTGGAGCTTGCACATTTTGTTAGCACCACTAGGATGGACAAAACCTTCTGGTTGCATCATATACAACTCTTCTTTAACAAATCCATTAAAGAACGCAGTTTTGTTATCCATTTGCCATATTTCATAAAATGCGGCAATTGCTAACATGATTCGGATAGACTTAAGCATCGCTACGAGTGAGAAAATCTCATCGTAGTCAACACCTTGAACTTGTCGAAAACCTTTCGCAACAAGTCGAGCATTGTAGAGAGTAACATTACCATCGGCGTCAGTCTTCCTCTTGAAAATCCATTTATTTTCAATGGATTGCCGATCATCGGGCAAGTAAACCAAAGTTCACACTTTGTTCTCATACATGGATCCTGATACGTCTCCGTCGTATCTATAATTTTTGATTGTTACATGCCAATATTCTACAACTTTCATATACTTTTGGCAACTTTTTATACTATTTTTTGGGACTAACATATTTATCCAGTGCCCAGTGCCAGTTCCTGTTTCTTGCATGTTTTTTGTTTCGCAGAATATCCATATCAAACGGAGTCCAAACGGAATAAAAACAGACGGGGATTTTTTTTAGAATATATGTGAATTTTGGGAAGCGGAACCACCACGAAACGATGCTCGAGTGGGCCTCGAGGGTGGGGGCGCGCCCCCTGCCCAGGGCACGCCCTGGGCCCTCGAGGCCACACCGTAAGGCGGTTGATGCCCTTCTTTCGCAGCAAGAAAGCTAATATCCGGATATAAATCCTGTCAAAAAATCAGCCCAATCGGAGTTATGGATATCTAGGAATTTAAGAAACGGTGAAGGGATAGAATCTGGGAACGCAGAAACAGAGAGAGACAGAGAGATAGATCCAATCTCGGAGGGGCTCTCGCGCCTCCGCCGCCATGGAGGCCATGGACCAGTGGGGAAACCCTTCTCCCACCTAGGGTGAAGGTCAAGGAAGAAGAATAAGGAGGGGGCTCTCTCCCCCTCGCTTCTGGTGGCACCGGAGTGCCACCGGGGCCATCATCGTGTGACGGAGATCTACACCAACACCTCTGTCATCTTCACCAACATCTCCATCATCTCCCCCATCTATCTACAACGGTACACTCTCCCGCAACCCGTTGTACCCTCTACTTGAACATGGTGCTTTATGCTTCATATTATTATCCAATGATGTGTTGCCATCCTATGATGTCCGAGTAGATTATCGTTGTCCTATCGGTGATTGGTTAATTGCTATGATTGGTTTGAATTGCTTGTGGTTATGTTGTTGTCCTTTGGTGCCCATCATATGAGCGCGCGCGTGGATCACACCATAGGGTTAGTTGTATGTTGATAGGACTACGTATTGGAGGGCAAGAGTGACAGAAACTTCAACCTAGCGTAGAAATTGATGCATACGGGATTGAAGGGGGGCCAATATATCATAATGCTATGGTTGGGTTTTACCTTAATGAACGTTAGTAGTTGCGGATGCTTGCTAATAGTTCCAATCATAAGTGCATAGAATTCCAAGTAAGTGATGACATGCTAGCAGTGGCCTCTCCCACATAAAACTTGCTATCGGTCTAGTAACATAGTCAATTGCTTAGGGGCAATTTCGAAACTCTTACCACCACTTTTCCACACTCGCTATCATTAACTTTAGTTGTGTCCTTATCTTAACAGCCCCTAGTTTTATTAACGTGCTCTTTATATTCTTGCAAACCTATCCCACAAAAACCACAAAGTACTTCTAGTTTCATACTTGTTCTAGGTAAAGTAAACGTCAAGCGTGCGTAGAGTTGTATCGATGGTCGATAGAACTTGAGGGAATATTTGTTCTGCCTTTAGCTCCTCGTTGGGTTCGACACTCTTACTTATCGAAAGAGGCTACAATTGATCCCCTACACTTGTGGGTTATCAAAACCTTTTTCTGGCGCCGTTGCCGGGGAGCAATAGCGTGGGGTGAATATTCTCGTGTGTGCTTGTTAGCTTTATCACTAAGTATATTTTATTTGCTGTTCTAAGTTGTTTTCTATCTTTAGTTATGGTTTGGAAACGCAAAATACCAAAAAATTTAGTGGTACCTGCTGAACCAATGGTTGAAGAACCACTCAAAATCTATCACACTCCTGAAGCTTTTTACTTGGATCATCTTCGATCCCTATGTGCTCGTGGTGAAACCCCAACTAGCTTAGTTGAGGGCATATCTTTAGATGAGCATGCTTGTTATGTGCGACACCGCATATCTGAAAAAGGGAAACTTTTACTGGATCAAATTCATCGTTTGCAATGCTATGCTTGGAATTTATGTGAAATATATGATTTCACTTGTTGTTCTGAAGACCCTACTAAACACCTTCCCTACCAATGTGAGTTTAGTGATAATGGAATCGTATCTTTGTATGCTAAGGGTGTTTATAGTTACTATGATGTTCAACAAATTGAAGAATTTGTTGCTTTTAAAGGTGCTTATGAAATTGCTTCTTTGATTGAAAAGTATGATGCTACTCTTTACAAATCTGAAAATTTTGCCATATTTAAATATTGTTATGATAATTATGCTTCTAATGCCTATGTTAAACAATATATTGAAAGAAGAAATTAATGACATTGTGAGCTCATTGGATGAAAAAGATGACGAGGAGAGCGAAGAACAAAAGGAGGAAGAGCGGATTAGCTACCCGTGCCCACCTTCTAATGAGAGTAACTCTTCAGCTCATACATTGTATAATTTCCCTTCGTGCTTACCGAAGGATGATTGCTATGATCCCTTTGATTCGTTTGAAATATCCCTTTTTGATGATGCTTGCTATGCTTGTGGCCAAGATGCCAATATGAATTATGCTTATGGAGATGAACTTGCTATAGTTCCTTATGTTAAACATGAGATAGTTGCTATTGCACCCACACATGATAGTCCTATTATCTTTTTGAATTCTCCAAACTACACTATATTGGAGAAGTTTGCACTTATTAAGGATTATATTGATGGGTTGCCTTTTTCCGTTGCACATGATGTTTTTGATGAATATAATATGCATGTGTTTGCTGCTCCTACTTGCAATTATTATGAGAGAAGAACTACATCTCCGCCTCTCTATGTTTCCAACACGATAAAATTGCAAGAAACTGCTTATACTATGCATTGGCCTTTACTTGATGTGCATGAATTGTTCTTTATGACATGCCGATGCATAGGAAGAGAGATAGACTTCGTTGTTGCATGATATATATCACTTTGTGCTCACTACTAAATGCCAGATCATTGCTAATTAAAATTGGCTTTGATATACCTTGGGATCTGGGTGGATCCATTACTTGAGCACTATATGCCTAGCTTAATGGTTTTAAAGAAAGCGCTGCCAGGGAGACAACCCGGAAGTTTTAGAGAGTCATTTATTTCTGTTGTGTGCTTTTATAAAGTTTAAAAACAAAAAAAATAAAGAGGGGAACCTAAAACTTTTTCAAAAATAAAAGTGAAAGTAAGAAGGACGAGCACCGTTGAAATGGGGGAGCTCCTCGAACTTTGTTCATGCCCATGGAAACTTTGCAAATCTTGAATTACAGAAACTTTTCATCAAAAATAATTATCCCCTTGTACAATTCCATTGTATTATAAAAATAATGTGCCAAGGTTTGCCTTTAGGATGTTTACAATGCTTGTTGGTTTGTGCGGTGCAGGACAGAAACTTTGGCTGTAGTGCGTGATTATACTTTTTTTTTCTGGAACGTCAAATGGTTCTAAAACTTTTTGCACTGTCTTTCTATACAAATTTTTGATTTTTCCTAATTTTTTCAGAATTTTTCAAGTATCAAAAGTATGGTGAATGTTCAGATTATTACAGACTTTCTCTTTTAGACAGATTCTATATTTGATGCGTAGTTTACTTGTTTTGATGAAACTATCAATTTCTATCAATGGATTAGGCCATGGAAAAGTTATATTATAGTAGCTACAATGCAAAAACAAAATATTAATTGGTTTACAACAGTACTTAGAGTAGTGATTTGCTTTATTATACTAGCGGATCTTACCGAGTTTTCTGTTGAAGTTTTGTGTGGATGAAGTGTTCGAAGATCGAGGAGGTCTCGATGTGAGGAGAAGAAGGAGAGGCAAGAGATCAAGCTTGGGGATGCCCAAGGCACCCCAAGTAAATATTCAAGGAGACTCAAGCGTCTAAGCTTGGGGATGCCCCGGAAGGCATCCCCTCTTTCTTCAACAAGTATCGGTATGTTTTCGGATTCGTTTCATTCATGTGATATGTGTAGATCTTGGAGCGTCTTTTGCATTTAGTTTTCACCTTTTCTTTTATGCACCATGCTGGTATGAGATAATCCTTGGTTGGTTTATAGAATACTCTTTGCACTTCACTTATATCTTTTGAGTATGGCTTTATAGAATGCTTCATGTGCTTCGCTTATATCATTTGAAGTTTGGATTGCCTGTTTCTCTTCACATAGAAAACCGCCATTTGTAGAATGCTCTTTTGCTTCACTTATAATTGTTAGAGTGTGGGCATATTTTTTTTAGAAATAATTAAAACTCTCTTGCTTCACTTATATCTATTTAGAGAGTTGACAGGAATTGGTCATTCACATGATTAGTCATAAAATCCTACATAAACTTTTAGATCGCTGAATATGATATGTTTGATTCCTTGCAATAGTTTTGCGATATAGAGATGCTAATATGTGGGAGGAACTAGTGAATGATTATGGTTTAGTAAAAATATTGGTGTTAAGGTTTGTGATACCCGAAGCATGCACGTATAGTCTCCTAACTATGTAACCAAATTGGCGCGCATTGTATTTTGATTGTTTATCTTTGCGTGAAGGTCGCGGGCGCACGATGGTTAACTCCTACCAACCTCCCCCCTAGGAGTGTGCGTCGTAGTATCTTTGCTTCGAGGGCTAATAGATTTTTCGCAATAAGTATGTGAGTTCTTTATGACTAATGTTGAGTCCATGGATTATACGCACTCTCACCCTTCCGCCATTGCTAGCCTCTCTTGTACCGCGCAACTTTCGCCGGTACCATACACCCACCATATACCTTTCTCAAAGCAGCCACCATACCTACCTATTATGGCTTTTCCATAGCCATTCCGAGATATATTGCCATGTAACTCCACCATTCCGTTTATTATGACACGCACCATCATTGTCATATTGCCTTGCATGATCGTAAGATAGCTAGCATGATGTTTTCATGGCTTGTCCGTTTTTTGATGTCATTGCTACGCTAGATCATTGCACATCCCGGTACACCGCCGGAGGCATTCATATAGAGTCATATTTTGTTCTAGTATCGAGTTGTAATATTGAGTTGTAAGTAAATAGAAGTGTGATGACCATCATTATTATAGCATTGTCCCTTGAAAAAAAGAAAAAAAAAAAGAAAGGCCAAAAGAAAAAAAAAGGCCGAAAAAAGGAGAAAGGCCAAATAAAAAAAGGAAGGCCCAAAAAAAAGAAAGAAGAAAAGAAAAAAAGAAAAAGAAAAAAGGGGGCAATGTTACTATCTTTTTCCACACTTGTGCTTCATCATAGCACCATGTTCTTCATGATAGAGAGTCTCCTATGTTGTCACTTTCATATACTAGTGGGAATTTTTCGTTATAGAACTTGGCTTGTATATTCCAACGATGGGCTTCCTCAAATGCCCTAGGTCTTCACGAGCAAGCAAGTTGATGCACACCCACTAGTTTTCTTTTGAGCTTTCATACACTTATAGCTCTAGTGCATCCGTTACATGGCAATCCCTACTCACTCACATTGATATCTATTGATGGGCATCTCCATAGCCCATTGATATGCCTAGTCGATGTGAGACTTTCTCCCTACTTTTTTCTACTACCACCTTCTATTCCATCCATAGTGCTATGTCCATGGCTCACGCTCATGTATTGCGTGAAGAGTTGAAAATGTTCGAAAAAGTAAAGTATGAAAACAATTGCATCCCTGACACCGGGATAGGCATGAGGGGTACCTTGTGTTAAGAAAAGGGAGCATAAAAGACTATATGATTTTGTAGGGATAACGTTCTTTAGCATTGATATTTTGAAAGACTTTATTGTTGGTTGGGATGCCCGAGTATTAAATTCTTTTATGTCAAATGATAGACTATTTCTTTGAATCACTCGTGTCTTAATATTCATGCCATGATTGGATTACATGATCAAGATTATGCTAGGTAGCATTCCACATGAAAAATTATCTTTTTTATCATTTACCTACTCGAGGACGAGCAGGAATTAAGCTTGGGGATGCTGATACGTCTCCGTCGTATCTATAATTTTTGATTGTTACATGCCAATATTCTACAACTTTCATATACTTTTGGGAACTTTTTATACTATTTTTTGGGACTAACATATTGATCCAGTGCCCAGTGCCAGTTCCTGTTTCTTGCATGTTTTTTGTTTCGCAGAATATCCATATCAAACGGAGTCCAAATGGAATAAAAACGGACGGAGATTTTTTTTGGAATATATGTGAATTTTGGGAAGTGGAACCACCACGAAACGATGCTTGAGTGGGCCTCGAGGGTGGGGGCGCGCCCCCTGCCCAGGGCGTGCCCTGGGCCCTCAAGGCCACACCATAGGGAGGTTGATGCCCTTCTTTCGCCGCAAGAAAGATAATATCCAGACATAAATCGTGTAAAAAATCAGCCCAATCGGAGTTACAGATCTCCGGGAATTTAAGAAACGGTGAAGGGACAGAATCTAGGAACGCAGAAACAGAGAGAGGCAGAGAGACAGATCCAATCTCGGAGGGGCTCTCGCCCCTCCGCCACCATGGAGGCCATGGACCAGAGGGGAAACCCTTCTCCCACCTAGGGAGAATGTCAAGGAAGAATAAGAAGGATGGGGGCTCTCTCCCCCTCGCTTCCGGTGGCACCGGAGTGCCATCGGGGCCATCATCGTGTGACGGTGATCTACACCAACACCTCCGTCATCTTCACCAACATCTCCATCACCTCCCTCATCTATCTACAGCGGTACAATCTCTCGCAACCCGCTGCACCCTCTACTTGAACATGGTGCTTTATGCTTCATATTATTATCCAATGATGTGTTGCCATCCTATGATGTCTGAGTAGATTATCGTTGTCCTATCGGTGATTGGTGAATTGCTATGATTGGTTTGAATTGCTTGTGGTTATGTTGCTGTCCTTTGGTGCCCATCATATGAGCGCGTGCGTGGATCACACCATAGGGTTAGTTGTATGTTGATAGGACTACGTATTGGAGGGCAGGAGTGACAGAAACTTCAACCTAGCGTAGAAATTGATGCATACGGGGTTGAAGGGGGGCCAATATATCATAATGCTATGGTTGGGTTTTACCTTAATGAACGTTAGTAGTTGCGGATGCTTGCTAATAGTTCCAATCATAAGTGCATAGAATTCCAAGTAAGTGATGACATGCTAGCAGTGGCCTCTCCCACATAAAACTTGCTATCGGTCTAGTAACATAGTCAATTGCTTAGGGGCAATTTCGAAACTCTTACCACCACTTTTCCACACTCGCTATCATTAACTTTAGTTGTGTCCTTATCTTAACAGCCCCTAGTTTTATTAACGTGCTCTTTTTATTCTTGCAAACCTATCCCACGAAAACCACAAAGTACTTCTAGTTTCATACTTGTTCTAGGTAAAGTAAACGTCAAGCGTGCGTAGAGTTGTATCGGTGGTCGATAGAACTTGAGGGAATATTTGTTCTGCCTTTAGCTCCTCGTTGGGTTCGACACTCTTACTTATCGAAAGAGGCTACAACTAATCCCCTACACTTGTGGGTTATCAGATCCCATCTCAGATTTCATGGCCTCAAGCCATTTTGCAGAATCTGGGCTCATCATCGCTTCCTCATAGTTCGTAGGTTCATCATGGTCTAGTAACATGATTTCCAGAACCGGGTTGCCATACCACTCCGGTGCGGAATGTACTCTGATTGACCTACGAGGTTCTGTAGTAACTTCATCTGAAGTTTCATGATCATCATCATTAGCTTCCTCACTCATTGGTGTAGGAATCACTGGAACTAGTTTATGTGATGTACTAATTTCCAATTCGGGAGAAGGTACAATTACATCATCAAGTTCTACTTTCCTCCCACTCACTTCTTTCGAGAGAAACTCCTTCTCTAGAAAGGATCCATTCTTAGCAACGAATATCTTGCCTTCAGATCTGTGATAGAAGGTGTACCCAATAGTCTCCTTTGGGTATCCTATGAAGACACATTTCTCCGACTTGGGTTCGAGCTTATCAGGTTGAAGCTTTTTCACATAAGCATCGCAACCCCAAACTTTCAAGAAACGACAACTTTGGTTTCTTGCCAAACCATAGTTCATAAGGCGTCGTCTCAACGGATTTAGATGGTGCCCTATTTAATGTGAATGCAGCTGTCTCTAAAGCATAACCCCAAAACGATAGTGGTAAATTGGTAAGAGACATCATAGATTGCACCATATCTAATAAAGTACGGTTACGACGTTCGGACACACCATTACGCTGTGGTGTTCCGGGTGGCGTGAGCTGTGAAACTATTTCACATTGTTTTAAATGAAGACCAAACTCATAACTCAAATATTCGCCTCCGTGATAAGATCATAGAAACTTAATTTTCTTGTTACGATGATTCTCTACTTCACTCTAAAATTCATTGAACTTTTCAAATGTTTCAGACTTGTGTTTCATCAAGTAGATATACCCATATCTGCTCAAATCATCAGTGAAGGACAGAAAAGAATGATACCCACGGCGAGCCTCAACACTCATCGGTCCACATACATAAGTATGTACGATTTCCAACAAATCAATTGCTCGCTCCATTGTTCCAGAGAATGGAGTTTTTGTCATCTTGCCCATGAGGCATGGTTCACCAGCACCAAGTGATTCATAATCAAGTGATTCCAAGAGCCCACCAGCATGGAGTTTCTTCATGCACTTTACACCAATATGACCTAAACGGCAGTGCCACAAATAAGTTGCACTATCATGATCAACTTTGCATCTTTTGGCTTCAATATTATGAATATGTGTATTACTACGATCGAGAACCAACAAACTATTTTCATTGGGTGTATGACCATCGAAGGTTTTATTCATGTAAATGGAATAACAATTATTCTATGACTTTAAATGAATAATCGTATTGCAACAAACATGATCAAATCATATTCATGCTCAACGCAAATGCCAAATAACATTTATTTAGGTTCTACACTAATCCCGAAAGTATAGGGAGTGGGCCATGATGATCATATCAATCTTGGAACCACTTCCAACACACATCGTCACTTCACCCTTAACTAGTCTCTGTTCATTCTGCAACTCTAGTTTCGAGTTACTAAATTTAGAAACTGAACCTGTATCAAATACCCAGAGGTTGCTATGAACACTAGTAAAGTACACATCAATAATATGTATATCAAATATACCTTTGTTCATTTTGCCATCCTTCTTATCCGCCAAGTATCTAGGGCAGTGCCACTTCTAGTGACCATTTCCTTTGCAGTAGAAGCACTTAGTTTTAGGCTTGAGTTTAGCTTTGGGTTTCTTCATGGGAGTGAGAACTTGCTTTTCATTCTTCTTTGAAGTTCCCCTTCTATTCCTTTGCCCTTTACTTGAAACAAGTGGTCTTGTTAACCATCATCACTTGATGCTCTTTCTTGATTTCTACCTTCGCCGATTTCAGCATCGCGAAGAGCTCGGTAATTACTTTCGTCATCCCTTGCATATTATAGTTCATCACGAAGTTCTAGTAACTTGGAGGTAGTGACTAGAGAACTTTGTCAATTACTATCTTATCTGGAAGATTAACTCCCACTTGATTCAAGCAATTGTAGAACCCAGACAATCTGAGCACATGCTCACTGGTTGAGCTATTCTCCTCCAACTTGTAGGCAAATAATTGTCAGAGGTCTCATACCTCTTGATACGGGCATGAGTATGAAATATCAATTTCAACTCTTAGGAACATCTTATATGCTCCGTGGCATTCAAAACATTTTTGAAGTCCCCTTTCTAAGTCATAAAGCATGGTGCACTAAACTATCAAGTAGTCATCATACCGAGATTTTGTCAAAATGTTCATAATGTCTGCATCTGCTCCAGCAATAGGTATGTCACCTAGCGGTGCATCTAGGACATAATTCTTCTGTGCAGCAATGAGGAAAATCCTCAGATCATGGAATAAGTCTGCATCATTGCGACTATCATCTTTCAACTTATATTTCTCTAGGAACATATAAAAATAAACCGGGAGCTACATCGCGAGCTATTGATCTACAACATAGATGTTCTAATACTACCAGGACTAAGTTCATGATAAATTAAAGTTCAATTAACCATATTACTAAAGAACTCCCACTTAAATAGACATCCCTCTAGTCATCTAAATGATCATGTGATCCAAATCAACTAAACCATGTCTGATCATCACGTGAGATGGAGTAGTTTTCAATGGTGAACATCTTATGTTGATCATATATACTATATGATTCACGCTCGACCTTTCGGTCTCCAGTGTTTCGAGGCCATGTCTGTACATGCTAGGCTCGTCAAATCTAACCCGAGTATTCTGCATGTGCAAAACTGCCTTACACCCGTTGTATTTGAACGTAGAGCTTATCACACACGATCATCACGTGGTGTATCGGCAGGACAAACTTTCGCAACGGTGGATACTCAGGGAGAACACTTGTACCTTGAAATTTCGTAAGGGATCATCTTATAATGCTACCGCCGTACTAAGCAAAATAAGAAGCATAACAAGATAAACATCACATGCAATCAAAATATGTGACATGATATGGCCATCATCATCTTGTGCTTTTGATCTCCGTCTCCAAAGCATCGTCATGATCTCCATCGTCACCATCTTGACACCATGATCTTCATCGTAGCGTCGTGGTCATCTCGCCAACTATTGCTACTACTACTATCGCTAACTCATAGTGATAAAGTAAAGCAATTACATGGCCTTCTTAATTCATACAATAAAGAGACAACCATAAGGCTCCTGTCGGTTGCCCATAACTTTACAAAACATGATCATCTCATACAATAACGTATAACTCATCACATCTTGACCATATCACATCACAACATGCCCTGCAAAAACAAGTTAAACGTCCTCTACTTTGTTGTTGCAAGTTTTATGTGGCTGCTACGAGCTTAGCAAGAACCGTTCTTACCTACGCATACAAAAACCACAACGATTTTTCGTCAAGTATCTGATGTTTTAACCTTCACAAGGACCGGGCGTAGCCACACTTGATTCAACTAAAGTGAGAGAGACAGACACCCGCTAGTCTCCTTTAAGCAACGAGTGCTCGTAACGGTGAAACCAGTCTCGCGTAAGCGTACGCATAATGTCGTCCCAGGCCACTTCATTTCACAGTACCGCTGAGTCAAAGTATGACATGATGGTAAACAGTATGACTATTATCGCCCACAACTCATTGTGTTCTACTCGTGCATATCATCTACGCATAGACCTGGCTCCGATGCCATTGTTGGGGAACGTAGTATTTCAAAAAAAATCCTATGATCACGCAAGATCTATCTACTAGAAGCATAGCAACGAGAGGGGAGAGTGTGTCTACATACCCTCGTAGACCGAAAGCAGAAGCGTCTAGTGATGCGGTTGATGTAGTCGAACGTCTTCGCGATCCAATCGATCCAAGCACCGAACGTACGGCACCTCCGCGTTCAGCACACGTTCTGCTCGATGACATCCCACGAGCTCTTGATCTAGTTGAGCTTCATTGGAGAGTTCCGTCAGCACGACGGTGTGGTGAGGTGATGATGAAGCTACCCGTGCAGGGCTTCGCCTAAGCACTGCAACGATATGACTGAGGTGTGTATATGTGGGGAGGGGCACCGCACACGGCTAAAATCAACTTGTGTGTCTTTGGAGTGCCCCCTCCCCATGTATATAAAGGAGGGAGGGAGGAGGGTGCGGCCAAGCAAGGGGCGCGCCATGAGGGGGAGTCCTACTCCCACTAGGAGTAGGACTCCTCCTTTTCCTAGTAGGGTAGGAGAGGGGGAAGGAAGGGAGACACGAGGAGAAGGAAAGAGGGGGCCGGCCCCCCTTGCCCTAAAAAATTCGGTTTGGGCCATGGGGGTGCGCCCCACACTCCCCTTGCTGCCCTCTATTCCCACTAAGGCCCATGTAGGCCCATTAACCCCCCGGGAGGTTCCGGTAACCTCCCGGTACTCCGGTATTTATCCAATAACCCCCGGAACTCATTCGGTGTCCGAATATAACCTTCCAATATATGAATCTTTATGTCTCGGACATTCTGAGACTCCTCATCATGTCTGTGATCACATCCGGGACTTCGAACTACCTTCGGTGCATCAAAGCACATAAACTCATAATACCAATCGTCATCGAACGTTAAGCGTGTGTACCTTACGGGTTCGAGAACTATGTAGACATGACCGAGACTCATCTCCGGTCAATAATCAATAGCGGAACCTGGATGCTCATATTGGTTCCTACATATTCTACGAAGATTTTTATCTGTCAAACTGCATTAGAACATACGTTGTTCCCTTTGTCATCGCTATGTTACTTGCCCGAGATTCAATCGTCGGTATCATCATACCTAGTTCAATCTCGTTATCGGCAAGTCTCTTTACTCGTTCTGTAATACATCATCTCATGACTAACTCATTAGTCATTTGCTTGCAAGGCTTATTACGATGTGTATTACCTAGAGGGCTCAGAGATACCTCTCCGACACTCGGAGTGACAAATCCTATTCTCGATCTATGCTAACACCAAAAACACCTTCGGAGACACCTATAGAGCATCTTTATCTTCACCCAGTTATGTTGTGACGTTTGATAGCACACAAGGTGTTCCTTCAGTATTTGGGAGTTGCATAATCTCATAGTCATAGGAACATGTATAAGTCATGAAGAAAGCAATAGCAGTAAAACTAAACGATCAAGTTGCTAAGCTAACGGATGGGTCTTGTCCATCACATCATTCTCCTAATGATGTGATCCCGTTGATCAAATGACAACTCATGTCTATGGTTAGGAAACATAACCATCTTTGATTAATGAGCTAATCTAGTAGAGGCATACTAGGGACACTCTGGTTTGGTCTATGTATTCACACATGTACTAAGTTTCCGGTTAATACAATTCTAGCATGAATAATAAACATTTATCGTGATATAAGGAAATATAGATAACAACTTTATTATTGCCTCTAGGGCATATTTCCTTCACCACATACATCAGTATGTATGATTTCCAACAAACCAGTTGCTCGCTCCATTGTTCCGGAGAACGGAGTCTTAGTCATCTTGCCCATGAGGCATGGTTCGCAAGCACCAAGTGATTCATAATCAAGTGATTCCAAAAGTCCATCAGCATGGAGTTTCTTCATGCACTTTACACCAATATGACCTAAACAGCAGTGCCACAAATAAGTTGCACTATCATTATTAACCTTGCATCTTTTGGCTCCAATATTATGAATATGTGTATCACTATGATCAAGATCCAAGAAGAATAGACCACTCTTCAAGGGTGCATAACCATAAAAGATATTACTCATATAAATAGAACAACCATTATTCTCTGATTTAAATGAATAACCGTCTTGCAACAAACAAGATCCAGATATAATGTTCATGCTCAACGCTAGCACCAAATAACAATTATTTAGGTCTAATACTAATCCCGATGGTAGATGTAGAGGTAGCGTGCCAACGGCCATCACATCGACTTTGGAACCATTTCCCACGCGCATCATCACCTCGTCCTTAGCTAATCTTCGTTTAATCCGTAGCCCCTATTTCGAGTTACAAATATTAGCAACCGAACCAGTATCAAATACCCAGGTGCTACTACGAGCATTAGTAAGGTACACATCAATAACATGTATATCAAATATACCTTTGTTCACTTTGCCATCCTTCTTATCCGCCAAATACTTGGGGCAGTTCCGCTTCCAGTGTCCAGTCCCTTTGCAGTATAAGCACTCAGTTTCAGGCTTGGCTCCAGACTTGGGTTTCTTCGCGGGAGTAGCAACTGTCTTGCTATTCTTATTGAAGTTCCCCTTCTTTCCCTTGCCCTTTTTCTTGAAACTAGTGGTCTTGTTAACCATCAACACTTGATGCTCCTTTTTGATTTCTACCTCCGCAGCTTTGAGCGTAGCGAAGAGCTCGGGAATTGTCTTCTGCATCCCTTGCATGTTATAGTTCATCACGAAGACTTTATAGCTTGGTGCAGTTATTGAAGAACTCTATCGATAACACTATCTTCGTCAACTTTGCATCCAAGTTGAGTCATATGATTGTAATACCCAGACATTCTGAGCAAGTGTTCACTGATAGAACTGTTCTCCTCCATCTTGCGGCTGTACAACTTATTGGGAATCTCATATTTCTCAATCCGGGCATTTGCTTGAAATGTTAAATTCAACTCCTGGAACATCTCATATGATCCATGACGTTCAAAACGTCGTTGAAGTCCCGGTTCTAAACCGTAAAGCATGGCACACTGAACTATCGTGTAGTCATCAGAATGAGCTTGCCAGACGTTCATAACGTCCGGGGTTGCTCCTGCACCAGGCCTGTCACCTAGCGGTGCTTCCAGGACATAATTCTTCTGTGCAGCAATGAGGATAATCCTGAAGTTACGGACCCAGTCCGTGTAGTTGCTACCATCATCTTTTAACTTAGCTTTCTCTAGGAACGCATTAAAATTCAACGGAACAGCACGGGCCATCTATCTACAACAACATAGACATGCAAAAAACTAGCAGGTACTAAGTTCATGATAAATTAAAGTTCAATTAATCAAATTACTTAAGAACTCCCATTTAGATAGACATCCCTCTAATCATCTAAGTGATCACGTGATCTATATCAACTAAACCATGTCCGATCATCACGTGAGATGGAGTAGTTTTCAATGGTGAACATCTTATGTTGATCATATCTACTATATGATTCATGCACGACCTTTCGGTCTAACGTGTTCCGAGGCCATATATGCATATGCTAGGCTCGTCAAGTTTAACCCAAGTATTATGCGTGTGCAAAACTGGCTTGCACCCGTTGTATGTGAACGTAGAGCTTATCACACCCGAACATCACGTGGTGTCTCGGCACGACGAACTTTCGCAACGGTGCATACTCAGGGAGAACACTTATACCTTGAAATTTAGTGAGAGATCATCTTATAATGCTATCGTTGATCTAAGAAAAATAAGATGCATAAAAGATAAACATCACATGCAATCAATATAAGTGATATGATATGGCCATCATCATCTTGGGCCTTTGATCTTCATCTCCAAGGCACCATCATGATCACCATCTTCGCCGGGGCGACACCTCGATCTCCATTGTAGCATCGTTGTCGTCTCGCCAACTATTGCTTCTACGACTATCATTGCCGCTTAGTGATAGAGTAAAGCACTTCCATGGCGATTGCATTTCATACAATAAAGAGACAACCATATGGCTCCTGCCAGTTGCCAATAACTCTATTACAAAACATGATCATCTCATACAATAAATTTTAGCATCATGTCTTGACCATATCACATCACAACATGCCCTGCAAAAACAAGTTAGACGTCCTCTACTTTGTTGTTGCAAGTTTTACGTGGCTGCTACGGGCTGAGCAAGAACCGTTCTTACCTACGCATCAAAACCACAACGATATTTCGTCAAGTATGTGTTGTTTTAACCTTCACAAGGACCGGGCATAGCCACACTCGATTCAACTAAATTGGGAGAAACTGACACCCGCCAGCCACCTATGTGCGAAGCACGTCGATAGAACCAGTCTCGCGTAAGCGTACGTGTAATGTCGGTTCAGGCCACTTCATCCTACAATACCGCTGAATCAAAGTATGACATGTTGGTAAGCAGTATGACTAGTATCGCCCACAACTCACTTGTGTTCTACTCGTGCATATAACACCTACGCATAAATCTGGCTATGATACCACTATTGGGGAACATAGTATTTCAAAAAAAATCCTACGCACACGCAAGATCATGGTGATGCATAGCAACGAGAGGGGAGAGTGTCGTCCATGTACCCTCGTAGACCGTAAGCGGACGCGTTATGACAACACGGTTGTTGTAGTCGTACGTCTTCACGATCGTCCGATCCTAGTACCGAATGTACGACACCTCCGCGATCTGCACACGTTCAGCTCGGTGACGTCCCACGAACTCACGATCCAATAGAGCTTCACGGGAGAGCTCTGTCAACACGACAGCGTGATGACAGTGATGATGAAGTTACCGACGCAGGGCTTAGCCTAAGCACAGCTATGATATGACCGAGGTGGATTATTGTGGAGGGGGGCACCACACACGGCTAAGAGATCAATGATCAACTTGTGTCTATGGGGTACCCCCCCTCCCCCGTATATAAAGGAGTGGAGGAGGGGGGAGGGCCGGCCCTCTATGGCGCGCCCTTGGAGGAGTCCTACTCCCACCGGGAGTAGGATTCCCCTCCCCCCTTCCCTAGTTGGACTAGGAGAGAAGGAAGGGGGGAGAGGGAGGAAGGAAAGGGGGGCGTCGCCCCTCCCCTCCTAGTCCAATTCGGACTAGAGGGAGAGGGGGCACGCGGCCTGCCCTGGTCTCCTCTCTCTCTCCACTATGGCCCAATAAGGCCCATACACCTACCGGGGGGTTCCGGTAACCTCCTGGTACTCCGGTAAAATTCGGATTTCACCCGGAACTATTCCGATGTCCAAATATAGGTTTCCAATATATCGATCTTTATGTCTCGACCATTTCGAGACTCCTCTTCATGTACAAGATCATATCCGGGACTACGAACTACCTTCGGTACATCAAAACTCATAAACTTATAATACCGATCGTCACCGAACGTTAAGCG
Organism: Secale cereale; assembly: GCA_902687465.1. Lineage (NCBI taxonomy): Eukaryota > Viridiplantae > Streptophyta > Magnoliopsida > Poales > Poaceae > Secale > Secale cereale. The sequence goes on along the minus strand of LR738714.1, from coordinate 155,897,961 downwards.
TGCGAACCCTACGGGTTCAAGAACCATGTAGACATGAACGAGACTCATCTCCGATCAATAACCAACAGCAGAACCTGGATGCTCATATTGGTTCCTACATATTCTACGAAGATCTTTATCGGTCAAACCGCATAACAATATACGTTGTTCCCTTTATCATCGGTATGTTACTTGCCCGAGATTCGATCGTTGGTGATAAGTCTCCAACGTATCTACTTTTCCAAACACTTTTGCCCTTTTTGGACTCTAACTTGCATGATTTGAATGGAACTAACCCGGACTGACATCGTTTTCAGCAGAATTGCCATGGTGTTATTTTTGTGCAGAAATAAAAGTTCTCGGAATGACCTGAAATTGAGAATTATTTTGGAATATATAAAAAATATCTACGGAAAGAATCAAGCCAGGGGGCCCTCACCCTGTCCACGAGGGTGGGGGCGCACCCCCTCCCCTTGTGCGTGCCCCCTACCTCGTGGGCCCCCTGTTGCTCCACCGACGTATCCCCCGACTCCATATATTCTCTTTTAGGGAGAAAAAAATCAGAGAGGAAGAATTATCGCGTTTTACGATATGGAGCCGCCGCCAAGCCCTAATCTCTCTCGGGAGGGCTGATCTGGAGTCCGTTCGGGGCTTTGGAGAGTGAAGATCATCGCCATCGTCATCATCAACCTTCCTCCATCACCAATTCCGTGATGCTCACCGTCGTGTGTGAGTAATCCCATCGTAGGCTTGCTGGACAGTGATGGGTTGGATGAGATTTACCATGTAATCGAGTTAGTTTTGTTAGGGTTTGATCCCTAGTATCCACTATGTTCTAAGATTGATGTTGCTATGACTTTGCCATGCTTAATGCTTGTCACTAGGGCCCGAGTGCCATGATTTCAGATCTGAACCTATTATGTTTTCATGAATATATGTGTGTTCTTGATCCTATCTTGCAAGTCAATAGTCACCTACTATATGTTATGATCCGACAACCCCAAAGTGACAACAATCGGGACCACTCTCGGTGATGACCGTAGTTTGAGGAGTTCATGTATTCACTATGTGTTAATGCTTTGGTCCGGTACTCTATTAAAAGGAGGCCTTAATATCCCTTAGTTTCCACTAGGACCCCGCTGCCACGGGAGGGTAGGACAAAAGATGTGATGCAAGTTCTTTTCCTTAAGCACGTATGACTATATTCGGAATACATGCCTACATTACATTGATGAACTAGAGCTAGTTCTGTGTCACCCTAGGTTATAACTTTTACATGAGGAATCGCATCCGACATAATTCTCCATCACCGATCCAACGCCTATGAGCTTTTCACATATTGCTTGTTGCTTATTTACTTTTCCGTTGCTACTGTTACAAAAACTACAAAAACACTACCGTTACTTTTATTGCTCTTACCACTATTTTCATATTACCTTGCTACTAAATTACCTTGTTGTAGATACTAAGTTTCCAGGTGTGGTTGAATTGACAACTCAGCTGCTAATACTTGAGAGTATTCTTTGGCTCCCCTTGTGTCGAATCAATAAATTTGGGTTGAATACTTTACCCTCGAAAACTGTTGCGATCCCTACACTTGTGGGTTATCAAGACTATTTTCTGGCGCCGTTGCCGGGGAACATAGCTATATTCTTTAAGTCACTTGGGATTTATATCTGTTGATCACTGTGAAGAACTTGAAGGACTCAAAAACCAAGATCTTTCCCTCAACTACAAGGGGAGGTAAGGAACTGCCATTTAGCTTTGCACTTGATTCACCATCTGTTATGAGTAAATTTGTGACACCTACTCCTGCTATTGAATCTGATATGTCGTATGTTCTTGATGATGCCACTTCTGCTATGTATGATGAAACTAATTCTATGCTTGATAATATTGTGCCACTAGGTGAATTTCTAGATGAACAAATTGCTAAGGTTAGGGAGAATGCAAATATTGAAACTGATAATATTTATGGAAGTGATGATGAAGATTCTCCCCCTAGATATGAATTGCCTGTTATTCCTGAGGGTTATGTTATGGATGAAGAAACTGCTAGAGACTTTATTGCTTGCAATGATAGATATGATCTTAAGAATTTATTAGCTAAGCTGAAAGAAAAGTCTTTGAATGCTAGAATGAAATGTGACCCCGCTTTTGCTACTTCACCTATCTTTGTTACTAGTAAGGATTATGATTTCTATGTTGATCCTGAGTTAATTACTTTGGTTGAATCTGATCCTTTCCATGGCTATGAATCTGAAACTGTTGTGGCACATCTTACTAAGTTGAATGATATAGCCACCCTGTTTACCAACGATGAAAAGATTCGTTATTACTATATCCTTAAGTTATTTCCGTTTTCGTTAAAGGGTGATGCTAAGACATGGTTTAATTCTCTTGATCATGGTTGTGTGTGTAGTCCTAGGATATGATTTATTACTTCTCTGCTAAATATTTTTCCGCTCATAAGAAACAAGCTGCCTTACGGGAAATATATAATTTTGTGCAAATTGAAGAAGAGAGTCTCCCACAAGCTTGGGGGAGGCTTCTCCAATTACTTAATGCTTTGCCTGATCATCCTTTTCGGAGGAATGAAATACTTGATGTCTTTTACAATGGACTAACCGATGCTTCCAGAGACCACCTGGATAGTTGTGCTGGCTGTGTTTTCAGGGAAAGAGTAGTTGATCAAGCTGAATTACTATTGAATAATATGCTGGCCAATGAAAATAAATGGACACTTCCTTAACTAGCCCCTAAGCCAACTCCAAAGAAAAGGGGTGTTCTATTTCTTAGTCCTGAAGATATGCAAGAGGAAAATAAATCTATGAAAGAAAAAGGTATAAAGCTGGAGATGTTAAGAATTTACCGCCAATTGAAGAAATACATGGTCTTGCTAACCCGACACAGGTAGTAAAGGTAAATTCTCTTTATAGATTTGATGAAGGTGATATTCCTCATTATAAGTCTGCTAGCCAATGTTTAGATGAGTTTGACAATTTTATTGTGAAACAAGAAAACTTCAATGCTTATGTTGGTAGACAATTGCAACGTAATGCTTATATGATTGAGCGCTTGAGTGATTATATGTCTAGAGTCAAAGGTGAATTGAAACTCATTAGTAAACATGCTTCTATGGTTACCACTCAAGTAGAACAAGTACTTAAAGCTCAGAATGATTTGCTCAATGAATTAAATAGTAAGAACAATGATTATGTTGTTAGAGTTGCAACTAGAGTTGGTAAAGTGACTCAGGAACCTTTGTATCGTGAGGTCCACCCTAATAGAATTGAACAAGATTCTGAGAGAGCTAATATAGATGCACCTAGTTCTTCTAAGAACAAGAAAAATAAAAATGATAGGACTTTGCATGCTTCTAGTGAACCTGTAGCTGACACACCTGAGAATCCCAATGATATCTCTGTTTCTGATGCTGAGACACAATCTGGTGATGAACATGAACCTAGTGATAATGTTAATGATGATGTTCATGATGATGCTCAACCTAGCAATGATAATTATGTGGAGATTGAACATATTGTTGATCTTGATAACCCACCATCAAAGAATCAACGTTATGATAAGAGAGACTTTGTTGCTAGGAAGCACGGTAAGGAAAGAGAACCATGGGTTCAGAAACCCATGCCTTTTCCTCCTGAACCATCCAAGAAAAAGGATGATGAGGATTTTGAGCGCTTTGCTGAAATGATTAGACCTGTCTTTTTGCGTATGCGTTTGACTGGTATGCTTAAAACAAATCCTTATGCTAAGTACATGAAAGACAATATTACTAGTAAAAGAAAGATACATGAAGTTGAAATTTCCACCATGCTTGCCAATTACACTTTTAAGGGTGTAATACCTAAGAAACTAGGAGATCCAGGAGTACCTACTATACCTTTCTCCATTAAGAGAAACTATGTTAAAACTACTTTATGTGATCTTGGAGCCGGTGTTAGTGTTATGTCTCTCTCTTTATATCGTAGACTTTAGTTGAGTAAGTTGACACCTACTGAAATATCTTTGCAAATGGCCGATAAATCAACTTCTATACATGTCGGTATTTGTGAGGATGTGCCTATGGTGGTTGCAAATGTTACTATTCTAACGGACTTTGTTATCCTTGATATTCCCGAGGACGATAGTATGTCTATTATCATTGGTAGACCCTTTTTAAATACTGCAGGGGCTGTTATTGATTGCAACAAAGGAATGTCACTTTTCATGTCAATGGTAATGAGCATACGGTACACTTTCTGAGGAAACAACCTCAGGTCCACAGTATCAACTCTATTGGAAAATTTTCAACTATTACTATTGGAGGTTTTGAATTTCCTCTTCCTACTGTCAAGAAGACATATGATATTCTTATTGTTGGGGACATACATATCCCCATTGAGGTAACCTAGTGTTATTCGAAAATTCTCCGGTTTCATGTTATTCGGAAAGATTTTATTAACAAGACCTGATCAACCTTGTTAATGGATTCCTTTTGATGAGCATGAGATGGGTGATAGATAGCACAACCTTCTCTACCCTCCTTTTACTTTCTGCTAATTAGACTAAATAAAGCAAAATTAATATTTTCTGTCTGTTTCCAGACTTATCCGTGCAATAAAAAAATACCCCGAAAATAAAAGTTCTGCAAATGCCCTGAAAATGAAATATGATTTTTTTTCTAGAATATTTGAGAATATTTGGCACAGAGAACACAGCGAGGCGAGCCAGCACCTGGCCACAACGGTTCAGGGCGCGCCCACCCTCACAGGGCGTGCCCCCTGCCTCGTGGGCCCTACGTGGCCCCCCTCCACTTATTCCTGCACCCACACACTCCTTCTTCCTCCCAAAAAAATCATTATCCAGCTCAAGCAGGAGTTTTAGCTCATATTGCTACCATTTTTTATCTCCTTGCTCAAAGCTCCATTCACAAAACTGTTTGGGGAGATTGTTCCTTGGTATGTGACTCCTCCATTGGTCCAATTAGTTTTTGTTCTAGTGCTTTATTTATTGCATTTTTTGCTGCCGTGGTGACCTTGTTCTTGAGCTTGCATGTCAAATTTCTTTGGCCCCAAGTAGTTCTAATGCATGATATAGTATCTAGACACTTGTAGGAGTTGTTGCTATCAATTTTGTTGAGTTTGGTTTACTTTTATTTTGAGTTACTAAAAATTTCAGAAAATTTCAGAGGAGGAAAATGATAAAGAGATTGTTGAGAGACTCCTCTAGTAAAAGTTCAGAGGATAAGAAGAAGGAAGAAAATAAGAAGAAGGAAGAAAATAAGAAGTCCAAATATAATCTTCCTCGCACTGCGGAAGTTCGGCCATGTGAATGGCCTTGTAATGAGTTCTTGGAAGCCGTCGTGATTTATGGAGACTTTTATTATTTGGCAAACAATGCAGGCCTCACCGACTTCCTCCACGACCAGCGTGAATAGTATCTCTTGCTCACTAATATTTTCACGCAAAACTTTCATTTTCATGATAAGAAATCACCACCTTCAGTGGAATTTCGTTTATATGATGAGGTTATAAGGAGATGTCATTCTTTGAATTTTGTGAAGTATGCAAGATACCCTTTGTTGGTAGTCTTGAAGAACCACGTCGTGAAGATGTTGAAGGGTTTATTGACATGATAGCTCTAGGGGAAACTAGGCAAGTTTCAGGGGCAAGAATTACTAGTATACATTTTCTTGTTCTGCGCTACTTTGCTATATTTGCTAGTAGATGTCTAATTGGTCGCGGGAACAGTGGGAATATTAGTGCCCCTGATATTGTCATTTTGCGCCATGTTTTGTTTCGAGACACAACTTTTAGCTTGGGTGCCATATTTGGAGGCATCTTTGCTTCTCGCCTTGCTGAACATTTTAGAATACCTATTAGGCATCATGTGAAGGAAGAAAATTGCTGGCCCCTATTTATCTAGATTATAAGAGTATGATAGCACATGATTTTATTGTTAAAGACAAAGAGAAGCTGCTTAAGTATAAATTGAGGTTTGATGAAAAATATTGTGAGATTGTTACCTTGCCTGCACCATCTCTGTTTGATATGTTTGCAGGCATATACCTCGTTTCGTCGGATGCCTTCTACAAGTACCAGAGCCACGCACAAGCTTCAGAGCCGGAGCCGGAGCCACCACTTGATCCTTACTGGCAGTCTGTTTATGGGTGGGGTCTGGATGAGATGGCCAACCAGTGGCACCGAGAGGATGCTTCTCAGTACACCGGAGAGAGTAGCTTCGATCAGTGGCCATAGACGAACTTAGGCCAAAAGCCTAAGCTTGGGGGAGTACGTGTTTCTCACCGACATTACATTCATGTTCACACACTTATTCCAGTCATCGCTGCTCACACTCTTTCATTGTACTATCCATGCTAGTTTCAATCCTTTTCTTAGTCTTTTTCTTGTGTGTTAGAAAAACCTTAAGAAAAACAAAAAAATTAGCTGTAGATTTTAGCTAGTTTACTTTCCATGCCTGTAGTACTAGTAACTAAAAGAAAACCCAAAAATATGTCTCGTTCTTCTTTTGCTTGTTGGGAGCTTTCCCATGTATATAGTTTCTTTTCTTTTCTTTGGGGGTCAAGAGTAGAAGACCATGATAGAAATGCTTAGTGGCTCTCATATGCTTTACTGTTAATTTAACCATGAGCCATATTACCTTGTCTTCTCTCTTGTATTAAATGCTTGCAGATTCTAGCTTAGTCCAATGCACATGCACTATTATTATTATCCACACCGTTCGGTCGTGCGAGTGAAAGGCAATAATGATGATATATGATGAACTAATTGAGATGAGAAAAACTGGTATGAACTCGACTTCTCTTGTTTTTGTAAATATGATAGTTCATCGTTCCTGATTCAGCTTATTATGAATGAAACATGCTTGCAATGACGATTAGAGATCATAGCTACTTATGCCATGATTAATTAGCTAGGAGTTTATAATGGTCTGTCTTGCTTGCCAACATGATATTAAAATGGTTGTGATGTGGTATGATAGGGTGGTATCCTCCTTTGAACGATTCAAGTGGTTTGACTTGGCACATGTTCACGCATGTAGTTGAAACAAAATCAACATAGCCTCTGTGATATTTATGTTCATGGTGATTTATATCCTACTCATGCTTGCATTCATTGTTGATTAATTTTAATGCATGTTCATGACTGTTGTCGCTCTCTAGCTGGTCGCTTCCTAGTCTCTTTCTAGCCTTCACCTATACTAAGCGGGAATACTGCTTGTGCATCCACTTCCATATGAGTCCACCATACCTTCCTATATGCGGTATTTACCTGTCGTTCCAAGTAAATTTGTATGTGCCAAACTCTAAACCTTCAAATGAAATTATGTTTTGTATGCTCTAACAGCTCATGTATCAACTAGGGTTGTCTATATCTTCCATGCTAGGTGTGTTATTGTCATGATGAGTGGACTCCGCTCATCATTCATGAGAAAATGGCTGGTAACCGGGATGCCCAGTCCCATGCTCAAATCATAATAATTAAACAAAACTCCCCCAGGGATGTTGCTGGTTTGGACTGTACCCGTTGTTTCGGGCTAGCCGTGGAGTGTGCTTGTTGGTGGTTGGGGGAGTATAAACTTTACCATTCTGTTTGGGAACCACCTATAATGTGTGTAGCATGTAAGATGTTGAGATTCTTGGTTGCTATGTTGACAATGAGAGTATACCGCTCAAAATATTATTCATCTCTATTTAAAAATCGAGCTCTGGCACCTCTACAAATCCCTGCTTCCCTCTGGGAAGGGCCTATCTATTTACTTTTATGCTGAGTCATCATCCTCTTATTGAAGAGCACCAGTTGGAGAGCACCTCTGGCATTTGCATGTATTGCTATTAATTTGCATTGAGAATGATTATGACTGGATCTCTTTTACCATGAATTACAATGTCTAGTCAGTCCTTGATCTTTAAAGGTTCTCTGCATTTATGTTTTGCGATCTCAGAAAGGGCTAGCGAGATACCATCTTGTTATATCATATTATGATTGTTTTGAGAAAGTGCTGTCATCCGAGGTTTATTATTATTGCTCGCTAGTTGATTATGCCGTTGATATGAGCAAACATGAGACCTGAAAGTTACTGTGAATATGGTTAGTTCATGATCTTTGCTGGAAAATTGAATGCTGGCTTTACATATTTACAATAACAAGAGCAAACAGAGTTTGTCAAAGTTTTTATTTATCACTTTTAGTTTATCAACTGAATTACTTGAGGACAAGCAAAGGTTTAAGCTTGGGGGAGTTGACACGTCTCCAACGTATCTACTTTTCCAAACACTTTTGCCCTTGTTTTGGACTCTAACTTGCATGATTTGAATGGAACTAACCCGGACTAACACCGTTTTCAGCAGAATTGCCACGGTGTTATTTTTGTGCAGAAATAAAAGTTCTCGAAATGACCTGAAATTCAACGGAGAATTATTTTGGAATATATAAAAAATATTTGTGGAAAGAACCAAACCAGGGGGCCCACACCCTGTCCACGAGGGTGGGGGGCACGCCCCCTCCCCCTGGGCGCGCCCCTACCTCGTGGGCCCCCTGTTGCTCCACCGACGTATCCCCCGACTCCATATATTCACTTTCGGGGAGAAAAAATCAGAGAGGAAGAATTATCGCGTTTTACGATACGGAGCCGCCGCCAATCCCTAATCTTTCTCGGGAGGGCTGATCTGGAGTCCGTTCGGGGCTCCGAAGAGTGGAGATCGTCACCATCGTCATCATCAACCTTCCTACATCACCAATTCCGTGATGCTCATGTGGGGACCCCGGCTTAAGAGTCGTGATCACCGAATGCACGTGTACAGTGATCCCAGAGATCAATGCTCACTGAACACACAGAAGCTGAATAACAAGAGTCTTACATCCATACATACCGTATTACACAAATAGGACCATTATGGTCAAGTCTTGAATATAACATTGCAGCAGAAATCTTCAGTAACAACTTGGACCCATGCCATCTGCCTTAACCCTACAGCATTTTGGCTGGGAAGCGTCCTAGTTCGCATGTTCGTCTCCATAGAATTCTTCTTCAAATACCTGCTCTTCCATGCCTGGCCAATTAAATAACCAGTGGCAAGCCAATGAGTACTTTGAATGTACTCGCAAGCAACCCATGATTTGGTTCAAGGTAACAATGCAAGTTGTACAACAATAAGCAGCCTAGCTACAAGCTAGATAAGATGTTCTACCATTTGTGAAACATGCATCAATGTACTTGGGTAACCTCGTAGACAGGTTACAGATATCAACATAAATAAAGTTCAATTCATTATCAACGAGTCAAGTCACCACCTTGACTCTACACACACACATACTTTCACCGAGATTGTAAAATTCTGGACATAGTTTAAGTAGCACCTCCCAACTGTCCATGACCGTGGACACGGCTATTCGACTAGTTTTACACTCTGTAGTGGTTGCGCACTTTACCCACTAGATCCGGGGAACTTCTGTGTCACCCACGATCCCCAGTACCTCAAGTACTCGAGGGAAGCACCCGGTCATTATCTTTCCCTAGACGACACTAACATAGGGTCCACTCGTTGGAGCACAGCCCTCGTGTACAATAATAAATCGTGGGACTTGCCCTTTTTACAATGTCATGCATACACGAAGGGACCAACGGTGTGTCCGGTGCCCTGTGAAAACAGTCATGGTCGCCTATCCAAGCACGACCCCGTCCCGAGAGTGACCTCAAGTCTCCCCCGTCACTAGTGATGTGGGCACCATGCTAGTATCAGCCTAAGTAATCAATAATGCCCCGTCCCATAAGGGGTAGAGTGGTTGCACATGTTTGGTTGGGACGGTAACCACACATAAATCTAATCCATCATTTTACCCACACACGAGAACTTTGTTTGGTACACCACTTCTTCCTCAAGTGGTGACCTTAACTCAACAACACCCTCAGGCATTAGGGGCGGGGTTTTCGAAAAGAATGCAACCACGAAGGATTCATGGTACATATGCATCATCATGTATCAACAACTAACCCTTTGTCATTGCATCTATGCTCATGGTAAAGATCATGAGCAGGGGTATGCATCATGTGGTGGCTCTCAACAAGTTTACCACCATCACTTCTTATCATCATGCAATCGGAAATAAAAGGGTTCCAAGGAACAAAAGGGGTAGCATGGTCAAAGAGCTGCTTGCCTTGTCCTTCAGAGTCTTCAAACCTTCTGGTCCATCTCCAAGTACTCTGTTTATTTCGTCAACCAACGACGGAAACAATCATAATAAGCAACACAACAAGGCAAAAATAAAAGTGCTCTAAACATAGGAGTTGGACTTTTCTAGGATACCTCTGGTCATATGAAAAATGACCAAGGTGGTTTCATTGAAATATGATCAATGGATGGTTTGGAATATTTCAATATGAGGTAATCAGGGGATTTGTGGATTTGCAAGAAGTGTAGAGAAGAATTATTTTGAAAAAAGGTCAGAGGCACCTATCTAACAAGGAATGGTTTTAGAAGCAGCTAGGAGTTGGTTTCCCTTGATTTGGAGTTCAAATGAATTTCCTAGGATTTTGCAAAGTTGACAAATATGAAGAAATGGCTCATTATTTTGTGGGGTATAGAAAGTATTAATAAAAATGTTCATAAACTAAGTTATGAACTTAGAAGCATCTAGGGATTTGGATCATGGCATTTGGATCAACTTTGAGCTCTCTGTGATTTTCTAAAGTTTATCACAAAAATAGAAAAAATGACATTTGATAATTATTTGTGAAGAAAAAGTCTCTGGAAAAATGTGCATGTTGCACCAACAGGTAGATCATGATTTTAGAAACTACCAGAAATTTGAATAATCAAATTTGGAGTTTATTTGAATTATTTAAGGATTTTTGAAGTTGACTAGAAAAAGAAAAAGAAAAGGAAAAGGGTTTATACCCTTATACTGCGCACATGGCGACAGATAGACTGTGGGCCGACCCAGTGGCTTGGCTGCGCGGGCAGAGGTGGTGATGCCGAAGGCAGCTTCGCTGGAATACGCCTTCGATGCAGGGACGCGTTAGCCGCCCGACCCGCCTCCACTTATCCACGGCGGGGCGAGACCCACCCGCCAGTGGCTCAGCCCTCTTGGCCGGCCGACAGGTGGGGCCCGACTGTCGGGTTCATCCCCCACCTCCCACTCGAATAGATCAGAGGCAGGGCCGGCTTCGACGGCGGCTGGCCGGCGCCACAGGCCGCCGTTTCTGGTGTTCTGGCCACCGGCGTGCTTAGGGGAATCTGCCGCATCCGTCGAGGTGCGCCACGACCACGGGGATGGCCAGAAGCGAGCGCCCCATCGGCCACGGCGGAGGATGGCATTGGCAGTGTTGAGCAAGGCGACACAGGCGGGGGAGGACGAAGTGGAGAACGGGGGAAAGCTTCAACATGGCGGTGGCATTGCTCTGGAGTGGAGAGGTGAAGAGGAGGGGCCCGGAGGATGAGAATTTAGGCGATGGCCGGCGGCTCGGCTCCGGCTTAGGAGGAGGCTGGAGGGCACGATGGAGAGAGAGGGTTGGTCTGGGGGCGTACGGGAGAGAGAGAGGGCCAAAGGACCGGTGAGGGGCTCGGGTGGCCTTTAAATGGGCGGGCGACGGTCCACCGAGGACTCGTGCGCCGGCGAGCTCGTTGCCGTCGCCACGGGTCACGGGAGCTCCCCGCGGTGTGGCTGGGGCGTTTGTGGGGTTGGTCTAGGTCGAGGGGAAAGGATAAGGGGGAGCGGGGCGTGCCAGAAGCCCCGCGCGTGTGAGCTCGCTCACTGGAGCTCACGGTCGGCCGGTGCGCGTGCGAGGGCAGCCGAAGGAGGGAGAAGGAGGAGGGGCCGACCAGCTAGGCGTGTCCCGGACGTCGAGGTGGTCCTGCTGGTGTGCAGGGGATAGCCGGGGTGGTCGGGGCATCGGGATGGGGGGCGGCTACAGTGCGGCAGAGCACCGTAGCGTGCTCCAGAGCGCGACCATTGCATGCCATGGCATGCAACTGGCGTCCCACGCGTGGCCACTAGTGTCTAGGAGGTAGAGGGAGTAGTAAAATATAGGGCAGAGACATTGGATACTCTGGATGAGCTCTTGTGAGAGGAGAGGGGTGAGAGGGAGATGGAACAGTGTAGTCCAGAGAGGTAAAATGAGGGTTTTCACCCCTCAATCATTGAGCTCTGGTCATGGGAGAGCTACTGGAGGTAGAAGGTAACTAGGAGATGCTGTGGTAAAAGTTGAGCTCAAGGAGAATAGTGGAAGTAGTCAAAATGGTGATTTTTGAAAAGTGACAGAAGGTGTTTGATGCAAATTTGGGCAAGCAAATTAACTCCACTTGACATGAGACTTAATAGGATCAATTGGTGTATGGAAATAGGGTATTCCACCAAGTTTGAGCTCATTTGAAGAAACTTGCCTATGTAACTTTGGTGAACCCTAGAAATCAACAGAAATGGATTTTCCAAGATTAAGTTAAGCAAATCATCTCTCCTTGATGCACCACTTGGTGTAGTGTCATAATTTGGGGTTGTGAGCATGTCCACAAAATTTGAGGCCCCAAATAAAAAGTTGGCAATGCAGAGTTGTTCAAATTTGGATCTGGTCAGAAAGGGTTTTGGGTCACTTAGATCAAGTTATCCTTCTCCCAAACTTGTGTCATTTGGCATAGATGCATATTTACATCATTTGAGCATGTGCACCAAGTTTGAGAGCATTTGGACAAGTTTGGCAATGTAAAGTTGCTCAAACTTCAAAATGGACAGAAATGGTTTTGAGGGGATTTGATGATGATTTGTTGATCTTCAAGGCATGAGGCTTTGTAAGATCATCAAATATGTCATATTTGACATGATAGAATTTCCCTTGAATTTTTAGAGGATATTCCCTTTGTAAATATTTCAAAAGCTTGAAATATCCAGAAAGGGTTTTGAAGGATTTGTCCAATATTTTGAACATGACCATGTGTTGAAACTCTTATATATGGACAATATATGTCCTAGGAGTCTTTCTGAATTTTGGCAAATATTTTTGAAACAATTAAATAATTTTAACCTATCAAAGACCATTTCTGGCCTAAAGAAAAAGCTTTTAAATATAATATAAAAATAACTTTTAAAATTATAATTTTGTGGTTTTGGGGAGTCCTATACCTAATAGGATTCAAATATGCTTTTCGAAAGATTTTTCACACCCCAAATAAGGTACTTGCAGCACAAACCTCAATTCAGGGGGTTTTGGAAAACTAATTTTAGAAAATACCTTTTGGCCAAAATATTTTTATAAGAAAATACTATACTGATCTATACACATGGCATGATCATTGGGAAAAGGGTTTGGAGCAAGGGGGTGTAGTATAAGAGTTGGAGGATTTATTTGATTTTTTAGAGCACTAGCAAACAGCAGACAAAAATCAAATCAAGCAAAGTCCAAACACTCAAAAAGTTTTTGTTAAACCATATTCTATCATGATTATTAGCTTAAGTGTAGTGGCATTAAAATTAGGGTGTGACAGACCTACCCCCCTTACAAGAATCTCGTCCCCGAGATTCCCAGACTAGGCGTGGAAGGGAATACGGAGACTTGGATACGGGGTAGTCTTTACTTCTTCTTGCTGGTTCTCCTTCCAAGTGGTGCTCCATGGAACCTTGAAGTACTTGGTGGTGTGGCTTCTCGCGCGTTTCCCTTTTTGATGCACGTTGTCGAGGGGTCTCTCGCATAGGTTAGGTTGGGCTAGACGTCAAAGGCTCGGTGATCGATGTCTTTGCAGAGACCGGGCTAGTTAGGAAGTCAAAAGTATTTCCAGAGTTGTGACTCGTGGAAAATTTGGTGCACGGGGGGGGTGGTAACTCAGGTGGTAAGTCTAGCTGGTAGCCATCTACTATTCGTTTGTAGTGAATCTTGAAGAAGGTCGATAAATCTTGGTGTGAGCGTCCCTTCGACATGGAAATACCTGGTTCCTTCGAGAGGAGTGGTTTGCAGATACGCCCGGTCTTCGACGCGGAAGTTTATTTCTTGATGACAGTGGTTGGTGTAGTTCTCCCTTCTTGACATGTCGGTCTTCAAATGTCTTCTAACCAGCTGCACGACTCTTTCTCCGTCTTCGGGTAGTCAAGTATGTTGCCAAATAAAGTTGACCACTAACTTGTTCAAGTACTCCATGAAGTCTATGGGGTACGCAGGGTAGTCTGGGGTATTGGTGATGGTCTCCGTTGAGTATTGGCAAAGGTCTTCTCGACTTAGAGCCAAGGCCCGTGGTCAGGATCTGACCATGCTGTGGCTTGGTGGGGCTTAAGGGTTTCAAGGATTCTAGTGTGTGAGTGAACGTTCATCATCTTATCCTTAAGCAGAGTTCCTGAGATGCCAATAGTGCTATCTAGTCCTCTAAACACATCACTCCATACCACCGAAAGCATCATCTCGCATAGGCCAACTCCAATCACCACTCATGCCATACATATCCTTATGACTCCCAAGTGGCTGTCTAACAAAATTATACTTGTCTACGATCCCCAAATCCATATGTATGTCTACCCCCTAAAATCCATGCGTAGATCATACATGCTGCTAAGCTTGAATTAAACACGACAATCCAAGTGCTCATCCCATTCTTCCAAGGTTCAAGATAAAGCATCTCTATTCTAAGGAAACACGTCCTATGCCACTCCAAGATCTTGTTTCCTTCCTATAGATCGACTCCAACATCCCGTTAACTTCCGTCAATCACCACATAATCCAACAGTTCTACAAATCCGGTGTCTACGGTGTTCCACAAGATCTCAAGTCCCTATAATACCCAAATACTTGGAAGGACTATGCATTACCGATAGTAAGTCCACCAGATTCCCAGCATCCGGATCTAGTAAACTCCAAGGTCATGCTTATATAGATCCCTAAATCAACTCCGACAAATAATCCAATCTCCTAGTTTATTGTCCACCGAGAAACACGGTATCAAGATCAACGGTCTAAATCCAATTTACTCCAAACCATGTAGACATACTTAGCATCTATACCCAACTAGAATCACCTACTTAAATCCAAATCTTATGTCCAATGAGAATTCCTACATTTCCCCCAAGTTATTCTCAAAATGTCAACTATCTCCAATCAATATCCTCTGATGAAGTCAAAACCTTATACTTCCAAGAATTTCATCTTGCGATCACAATTGCCCTGCAAATCCAAATTACTCCAGGGTGGTGATAGTTACGCTACTCTATTAATCATGATCCCACCAACATGAAAACCTCACAATCCATCAAAGCCTCAGATAATTCCTCGAAGTCACTGATATAAGGTCATCAAATCATCTGTCCTATATCCTCAAATTTGGTCTATCTATGGCATCGTCAGTTCTTGTGCTATATTAAGATGAAAATGTGCTCACTCACTGTGTCCACTAGTTCCATTACGAACCCAGTGTTGTGCAAGGTTATAGAGGCTTAACTGGTTCTCTTGTAATTCTATGGGTTAAGCACGTGGTTAAGGATTCATGCTGGAGTATCTCGTGAAGTCTCAAAGGGTCTAGGAATGGGTTTTTAGTATGGAGCGGTAAACATAACTTCACGGGGTTGCACTTGGTCGTGGAGGTTGTAGCAGAAGTCTTCATTGTTAGTTGGTTGCCGAGTTGGAATCCTTGGTACTTCTTGTCTTGCTGGTCTTCAGTTGAGGAGATAGAAGAGAGGGAAAAAGTAGCATAGAGGAGGGGAATGCCTAAAGGGGGTTCTATAGTGCAAGCGCAAACAAACAGGTGCAAAAAAGGCTGAAACAGAAGAAACAAGGTAAGGAAGATGATATAGCCATGTACTTGTTGCCTAGGGCAAAAGTGCGACTTATATCAAAATACAAACAAATAAAATCAAGCAACACGCAATCATGGTTCTGTTCGAACCTTCATATGGACTCGACTGCGCATAGGGTGTACACGACTCATCCTACCCTAGGGGTTCTCGGACTTAGTAGTCGTGACTTGTGCCTCGTGCAGTCTTCTGAGTTTTCCTCAGGTGTTGCTATGTCCCTTGTAGTTGTTTGATGAACGATCCGGGTTGAGCACGAAGAATCTTCAACAACTTCTCGCCTGATGAGGTGATGTGGTAAAGGTGTCTCCTTGTAGCTGGCGTTGACTTGGCCTTCTCTTGTCTCTTTAATCATGACGATCCCTTGTGCCTTCTGGGGCGTCGAGGGTACCAGGTAGGCAATCCTTTATGCAATGATATTAACAAGGCATAGTAGAGGTTCAACATGTCGGTTACGTTGATGACAACATCGACACCAAGAGCGGGGGACGAAGAGGACTGTTTTTCCTGCTCATTATAGTGAGGCGGACCAAATGGCGAGGTTCTCATCCACCGGTGGTTGCCGATACAACAACAGTAGTGACAGGATTACTCTATTAGCGATGTATATCATGATCTTGCACACCCTGTGCCCTGGTCATCGTAGGCTAAGGTTGCACCATCTTGGGGCAGTATCAAGGGTGTCACCATCTTCTAGGTCTTCATGTCCTCATTCCTCGAGGATGTATCTTCTGTTGGCATCATCTTGTTATGGTGTCGCCAATCTTGTGTCCAAAAGAGGTGGGTGAGTGTTTGGCAAGGTGTACTTCTTCTAGATTATCCACGAGGATTTCAGGATATCCAGTGGTCAGGGGCATAAGGGTTCTAGCGACCAACGGTTTTGAAGGGGGGGGAGATTAATAAGGAAAGCATAGCCTAGTTTTTGAAAAAACTAAGAAGGGAAGAGAAGTATAGATAGTTTTGAAAACTAGTAATAGTTTTGGAAATAGTTTTACCCTAACTAACGACCATGCTAACTATGGCTTCCTACAGTCAGGATGGCTCTGATACCAGCTCTGTGGGGACCCCGACTTAAGAGTTGTGATCACCGAATGCACGTGTACAGTGTGCTCACTGAACACACAGAAGCTGAATAACAAGAGTCTTACATCCATACATACCATATTACACAAATAGGACCATTATGGTCAAGTCTTGAATATAACATTGCAGCGGAAATCTTCAGTAACAACTTGGACCCATGCCATCTGCCTTAACCCTACAGGCATTCTGACTGGGAAGCGTCCTAGTTCGCATGTTCGTCTCCATAGAATTCTTCTTCAAATACCTGCTCTTCCATGCCTGGCCAATTAAATAACCAGTGGCAAGCCAATGAGTACTTTGAATGTACTCGCAAGCAACCCATGATTTGGTTCAAGGTAACAATGCAAGTTGTACAACAATAAGCAGCCTAGATACAAGCTAGATAAGATGTTCTACCATTTGTGAAACATGCATCAATGTACTTGGGTAACCTCGTAGACAGGTTACAGATATCAACATAAATAAAGTTCAATTCATTATCAACAAGTCAAGTCACCACCTTGACTCTACACACACACATACTTTCACCGAGATTGTAAAATTCTGGACATAGTTTAAGTAGCACCTCCCAACTGTCCATGACCGTGGACACGGCTATTCGAATAGTTTTACACTCTGCAGAGGTTGCGCACTTTACCCACTAGATCCGGGGAACTTCCGTGTCATCCACGATCCCGCAGTACCTCAAGTACTCGGGGGAAGCACCCGGTCATTACCTTTCCCTAGACGACACTAACATAGGCTCCACTCGTTGGTGCACAGCCCTCGTGTACAACGGTAAATCGTGGGACTTGCCCTTTTTATAATGTCACACATACACGAAGGGACCAACGGTGTGTCCGGTGCCCTGTGAAAAAAGTCATGGTCGCCTATCCAAGCACGACCCCGTCCCGGGAGTGACCTCAAGTCTCCCCCGTCACTAGTGATGTGGGCACCATGCTAGTATCAGCCTAAGTAATCAATAATGCCCCGTCCCATAAGGGGTAGAGTGGTTGCACATGTTTGGTTGGGACGGTAATCACACATAAATCTAATCCATCATTTTACCCACACACGAGAACTTTCTTTGGTACACCACTTCTTCCTCAAGTGGTGACCTTAACTCAACAACACCCTCGGGCATTAGGGGCACCCGATGGGGTTTTCAAAAAGAATGCAACCACGAAGGATTCATGGTACATATGCATCATCATGTATCAACAACTAACCCTTTGTCATTGCATCTATGCTCATGGTAAAGATCATGAGTAGGGGTATGCATCATGTGGTGGCTCTCAACAAGTTTACCACCGTCACTTCTTATCATCATGCAATCGGAAATAAAAGGGTTCCGAGGAACAAAAGGGGTATCATGGTCAAAGGGATGCTTGCCTTGTCCTTCAGAGTCTTCAAACCTTCTGGTCCATCTCCAAGTACTCTGTTTATTTCGTCAACTAACGATGGAAACAATCATAATAAGCAACACAACAAGGCAAAAATAAAAGTGCTCTAAAAATAGGAGTTGGACTTTTCTAGGATACCTCTGGTCATATGAAAAATGACCAAGGTGGTTTCATTGGAATATGATCAATGGGTGGTTTGGAATATTTCAATATGAGGTAATCAGGGGATTTGTGGATTTGCAAGAAGTGTACAGAAGAATTATTTTGAAAAAAGGTCAGAGGCACCTATCTAACAAGGAATGATTTTAGAAGCATCTAGGAGTTGGTTTCACTTGATTTGCAGTTCAAATGAAATTTCTAGGATTTTGCAAAGTTGACAAATATGAAGAAATGGCTCATTATTTTGTGGGGTACAGAAAGTATTAATAAAAATGTTCATAAACTAAGTTATGAACTTAGAAGCATCTAGGAATTTGAATTATGGCATTTGGATCAACTTTGAGCTCTCTGTGATTTTCTAAAGTTTATCACAGAAATAGAAAAAATGACATTTGATAATTATTTGTGAAGAAAAAGTCTCTGGAAAAATGTGCATGTTGCACCAACAGGTAGATCATGATTTTAGAAACTACCAAAAATTTGAATCATCAAATTTGGAGTTTATTTGAATTATTTAAGGATTTTTGAAGTTGACTAGAAAAAGAAAAAGAAAAAGAAAAGGAAAAGGGTTTATACCCTTATACTACGCACATGGCGATAGATAGACTGTGGGCCGGCCCAGTGGCTCAGCTGCGCGGGCAGAGGTGGTGATGCCGAAGGCGGCTTCGCTGGAATACGCCTTCGTCGCAGGGACGCGTTAGCCGCCCAACCCGCCTCCACTTATCCACGACGGGGCGAGGCCCACCCACCAGTGGCTCAGCCCTCCTGGCCGGCCGACAGGTGGGGCCCGGCTGTCGGGTTCATCCCCCACCTCCCGCTCGAACAGAGCAGAGGCAGGGGCGGCTTCGACGGCGGCTGGCCGGTGCCACAGGCCGCCGTTTCTGGTGTTCTGGCCACCGGCGTGCTCAGGGGAATCTGCCGCATCCGTCGAGGTGCGCCACGATCACGGGGACGGCCAGAAGCGAGCGCCCCATCGGCCACGGCAGAGGATGGCATCAGCGGTGTTGGGCACGGCGACACAGGCGGGGGAGGACGTAGTGGAGAACGGGGGAAAGCTTCAACATGGCGGTGGCGTTGCTCTGGGGTGGAGAGGTGGAGAGGAGGGGCCCGGAGGACGAGAATTTAGGCGATGGCCGGCGGCTCGGCTCCGGCTTAGGAGGAGGCTGGAGGGCACGATGGAGAGAGAGGGTTCGTCTGGGGGGCGTACGAGAGAGAGAGAGAGGGCCAAAGGAGCGACGAGTGGCTCGGGGTGGCCTTTAAATGGGCGGGCGACGGTCCACCGAGGACTCGTGCGCCGGCGAGCTCGTTGCCGTCGCGGGAGCTCCCCATGGTGTGTCTAGGGCGTTTGTGCGGTTGGTCTAGGTCGAGGCAAAAGGATAAGGGGGAGCGGGGCATGCCAGAAGCCCCGCGCGTGTGAGCTCGCTCACTGGAGCTCGCGGTCGGCCGGTGCACGTGCGAGGGGAGCCGAAGGAGGGAGAAGGAGGATGGGCCGACCAGATGGCGTGTCCCAGACGTCGAGGTGGTCCTGCTGGTGTGCGGGGGACAGCCGGGGTGGTCGGGGCATCGGGATGGAGGGCGGCTATAGTGCGCCAGAGCATTGTAGCGCGCTCCAGAGCGCGACCATTGCATGCCATGGCATGCAACTGGCGTCCCGCGCGTGGCCACTTGGGTCTAGGAGGTAGAGGGAGTAGTAAAATATAGGGCAGAGACATTGGATACTCTGGATGAGCTCTTGTGAGAGGAGAGGGTGAGAGGGAGATGGAACAATGTAGTCCAGAGAGGTAAAATGAGGGTTTTCACCCTCAATCATTGAGCTCTGGTCATGGGAGAGCTACTGGAGGTAGAAGGTAACTAGGAGATGCTGTGGTAAAAAGTTGAGCTTAAGGAGAATAGTGGAAGTAGTCAAAATGGTGATTTTTTAAAAGTGACAGAAGGTGTTTGATGCAAATTTGGGCAAGCAAATTAACTCCACTTGACATGAGACTTAACAGGATTAATTGGTGTATGGAAATAGGGTATTACACCAAGTTTGAGCTCATTTGAAGAAACTTGCCAATGTAACTTTGGTGAACCCTATAAATCAACATAAATGGATTTTCCAAGAGTAAGTTAAGCAAATCATCTCTCCTTGATGCACCACTTGGTGTAGTGTCATAATTTTGGGTTGTGAGCATGTCCACAAAATTTGAGGCCCCAAGTAAAAAGTTGGCAATGTAGAGTTGTTCAAATTTGGATCTGGTCAGAAAGGGTTTTGGGTCACTTAGATCAAGTTATCCATCTCCAGAACTTGTGCCATTTGGAATAGATGCATATTTACATCATTTGAGCATGTGCACCAAGTTTGAGAGCATTTGGACAAGTTTGGCAATGTAAAGTTGCTCAAACTTCAAAATGGACAGAAATGGTTTTGAGGGGATTTGATGATGATTTCTTGATCTTCAAGGCATGATGCTTTGTAAGATCATCAAATATGTCATTTTTGACATGATAGAATTTCCCTTGAATTTTTAGATGATATTCCCTTTGTAAATATTTCAAAAGCTTGAAATATCCAGAAAGGCTTTTTGAAGGATTTTTCCAATATTTTGAACATGACCATGTGTTGAAACTCTTATATATGGACAATATATGTCCTAGGAGTCTCTCTGAATTTTGGAAAATATTTTTGAAACAGTTAAATAATTTTAACCTATTAAAGACTATTTCTGGCCTAAAGAAAAAGCTTTTAAATAAAATATAAAAATAACTTTTAAAATTATAATTTTGTGGTTTTTGGGAGTCCTATACCTAATAGGATTCAAATATGCTTTTCTAAAGATTTTTCACACCCCCAATAAGGTACTTGCAGCACAAACCTCAATTCAGGGGTTTTTGGAAAACTAATTATAGAAAGGACTTTTTGGTCAAAATATTTTTATAAGAAAATACTATACTGATCTATACACATGGCATGATCATTGGGAAAAGGTTTTGGAGCAAGGGGATGTAGTATAAGAGTTGGAGGATTTATTTGATTTTTTTAGAGCACTAGCAAACAGCAGACAAAAATCAAATCACGCAAAGTCCAAACACTCAAAAAGTTTTTGTTAAACCATATTCTATCATGATTATTAACTTAAGTGTAGTGGCATGAAAATCAGGGTGTGACAGCTCACCGCCGTGCGTGAGTAATCCCATCGTAGGCTTGCTGGACGGTGATGGGTTGGATGAGATTTACCATGTAATCGAGTTAGTTTTGTTAGGGTTTGATCCCTAGCATCCACTATGTTCTAAGATTGATGTTGCTATGACTTTGCCATGCTTAATGCTTGTCACTTGGGCCCGAGTGCCATGATTTCAGATCTGAACCTATTATGTTTTCATGAATATATGTGTGTTCTTGATCCTATCTTGCAAGTCAATAGTCACCTACTATGTGTTATGATCCGACAACCCTGAAGTGACAACAATTGGGACCACTCTCGGTGATGACCGTAGTTTGAGGAGTTCATGTATTCACTATGTGTTAATGCTTTGGTCCGGTACTCTATTAAAAGGAGGCATTAATATCCCTTAGTTTCCACTAGGACCCCGCTCTTGCTACCTCTTGAGCTTGCGTTGTATTCCCTCGAAGAGGAAAGGGAGATGCAGCACAGTAGAGTAAGTATTTCCCTTAGTTTTTGAGAACCAAGGTATCAATCCAGTAGGAGACCACGCGCTAGTCCCTCGCATCTGCACAAACAAATAAGAACTTCGCAGCCAATGCGATAAGGGGTTGTCAATCCCTTTACGGTCACTTATGAGAGTGAGATCTGATAGAGATGATAATTATATTTTTGGCATTTTTGGTTTAATAAAACAGCAAATAAAAGCAAGAAAAGTAAAGTAGATGTAGATTGATATGTTGAGAATAGACCCGGGGGCCATAGTTTTCTCTTGTGGCTTCTCTCATGATAGTGATATTCTATGGTTGGTAAACAAATTACTGTCGAGCAATTGATAGAAAAGCTAATAATTATGAGACTATTTAGGCATGATCATTTTATATAGGTATCACGTCCGAGACAAGTAGACCGAAACGATTCTGCATCTACTAATATTACTCCACACATCGACCGCTATCCAGCATGCATCTAGTGTATTGAGTTCATACGAATAGAGTAACGCTTTAAGCAAGATGACATGATGTAGAGGGATAAACTCAAGCAATATGATGAAAACCCCATCTTTTTATCCTCGATGGCAACAATACAATATGTGCCTTGCTGCCCCTACTGTCACTGGGAAAGGACACTGCAAGATTGAACCCAAAGCCAAGCACTTCTCCCATTGCAAGAACTATAGATCTAGTAGGCCAAACCAAACCAATAATTCGAAGAGACTTGCAAGGATATTATGAGCACACATAAAAAGTTCAGAGAAGAACCAAATATCTTTCATAGATAACCTTGATCATAAACTCACAATTCATCGGATCTCGACAAACACACCGCAAAAAGAGATTACATCGAATAGATCTCCTCGAAGACCGACGAGAACTTTGTATTGAGATCCAGAGAGAGAGAAGAAGCCATCTAGATACTAGTTATAGACCCGAAGGTCTGTGGTAAACTACTCACAACTCATGGTGAGGGCGATGATGATGATGATGAAGAAGGCATCCGTGATGGATCCCCCTCCCGGAACAGGCTCCAAGATGGGATCTCCATGGGTACAGAAGCTACGGCGATGGAATTAGGGTTTTCTCTCTGCGTATATATAGGAAGAAGGAGGGCACCGGGGGGCGTGTGGGCCAGCCTCGAGGCAGGGGGCGCGCCCTGGGAAGGGGGGCGTGCCCCCCACCCTCGAGGGCTGGCCCCTTGCCCCCTGACTTAGTCCTGACGTTTCCCGAGCGTGCTTTCCTCCAAAAATATCTGTCGCGAAGGTTTCATTCCGTTTGGACTCCGTTTGATATTCCTTTTCTGCAAAACCCTGAAATAGGCAAAAAAACAGCAATCTGGACTGGGCCTTTGGGTTAGTAGGTTAGTCCCAAAAATGATATAAAAGTGAATGATAAAGCCCATTAAACATCCAAGACTTCATAAATAATAGCATGGAACAATAAAAAAATATAGATACGTTGGAGACGTATCAAGCATCCCCAAGCTTAATTCCTGCTCGTCCTCGAGTAGGTAAATGATAAAGAAAGAATTTTTTATGTGGATACTAACCAATATAGTTTTTCAATGTAATTCTCTTAATTGTGGCATGAATGTTCAGATCTGAAAGATTTAAGACAAAAGTCTATATTAACATAAGAAATAACAATACTTCAAGCAATACTAACAAAGCAATCATGTCTTCTCAAAATACTATGGCTAAAGAAAGTTATCCCTACAAAATCATATAGTGTGGGCTATGCTCCCTTATTATCACACAAAATATTCATATCATGCACAACCCCGATTTCAGCAAAGCATTTGTTTTCATGCTCTATCTTTTCAAACCTTTCAACTTTCACGCAATACATGAGCGTGAGCCATGGACATAGCACTATGGGTGGAATGGAGGTGGTTGTGGAGAAGACAAAAAGAGAGAGATAGTCTCACATCGACTAGGCATATCAACGGGCTATGGAGATGCCCATCAATAGATATCAATGTGAGTGAGTAGGGATTGCCATGCAACGGATGCACTAGAGCTAAATATGAATGAAAGCTCAATAAAAGAAACTAGTGGGTGTGCATCCAACTTGCTTGCTCACGAAGACCTAGGGCATTTGAGGAAGCCCATCGTTGGAATATACAAGCCAAGTTCTATATTGAAAATTCCCACTAGTATATGAAAGTGACTAAACATGAGACTCTCTACAATGAAGAACATGGTGCTACTTTGAAGCACAAGTGTGGAAAAAGATAGTAGCAATTGTCCCATTTTTCTTTTTTTTTCTTTTTTTTTCTTTTTTTTGCGGAGGGGCTTTATAGATTCAGCCTTTCCTCCCATGGGACAATGCTCTAAAAATGATGATCATCACACTTTCATTACAACATGATATTACAACTCGATACTACAACAACAAAGTATGACTCTATATGAATGCCTTCGGCGGTGTACCGGTATGTGCAATGAAACAAGAGTGACATGTCAGGCCCAAGATGCGATTCTATCCCGATCACGTGACACTTACGTGATTGGGGCACAACCGCATTTCGGACGCTTAGCAAGATGGATATCATTACATCGTACCATTACATACATACATGGGGATACAACAATACATAGAAGTCACATGAATACAACAACATCAATACAAGGCATCCGACTACGGATGCAAACATGAAAAGCACAACGACATCCATCTGCTATCCCAGGCTGCCGACCAGGAACCTAACCCAATACTTAAGAAGAAGAAGAAGAAGAAGAAGAAAGAACTCCAACACAAGGAACATCGCTCTCACATCAAGTCATCGGAAACCTGCACCTGCAACTGTTGTTGTAGTATCTGTGAGCCACGAGGACTCAGCAATCCCATAACCATGGGTATCAGGACTAGCAAAGCTTAATAGGGAAAGGAGAAGTAAAGTGGTGAGGTTGGAGCAGCGGCTAAGCAAAGTATGGTGGCTAATTTACGAGTACAAGAATAAGATGAGCATCTACGCAAACGGTCGCAAACTAGTAGTGATCGCTAAAGATCCTGAAGTACCTATGATTCGAACATAATCCCACCGTGTTCTCTTCTCAAAGTGAAAAGAGACAGTCACGGTTACTCACACAGTTGTGTGTTTTATTTCGGATCCTCTGTCAATTTTTCTACAACCGGACATTAACAAGTTCCAATCTGCCACATAACCGCGGGCACGGCTTTCAAAAGATACTAACCCTGCAGGGCTGTCCCAACTTAGCCCATCACAAGCTCTCACGATCAGCAGAAGTAATAATAATATTACCCCTTATCTTAGGGGTTCCGATCAGGCTCGGAATCCCGGTGCACAAGACATTTCGACAATGGTAAAACAAGTCCAGCAAGACCTCCTGGTGTGTCGACACCCTGATAGTAGCTGCGCGGAAATTGAGGGAGAGAGGCTGGAGGTAGGTGGAGGGGCTAGGAATGCCCAAAAATGGACATAGGGGTGTTTAAATAGGGTAGGGGGTCTAGGGTTAGGTGTTCGGGGTGTTTTTGAGCCCTTCGATCTCGATCGGACGGCATTGGTTGCGAGGGGGGTTAGGCAGGCCTAGTGGGCTGTGTTAGAGGAGGTGGGCTGAGATGAGAGGAGAGGAGAGAGGCCCGCGGGGGTTTTCGGAGACCGAAAACGTCCGACGTTTTAACTGGCGACTAGTGCCGCTATATTTATCTGTTGGGCTATCAAACAAGCTCCGAATGCGATGAAATTTGGCAGGCGGCCTGTCTACACTATAATAAGACCACACGCCAAGTTTCATCCCATTCCGAGAACATTTTCCGGCCACTCATAAAAAAATATTCGGAGGTGTCGCGGGCACGAGCGAGTGTGTCTGGACTTAGAACGGACAACGGAAAGGACGGGCGGACTCGAATGAATGGCAAATATGCTGATTCAACACACATGATGACATGGCAAAATGCAACACGCAAGCAAATGACATGGCAACGACGACGAATAACAGACTGACACCTGGCGCATCGGTCTCGGGGTGTCACAACACTCCCCTACTAACAAGAGATCTCGTCCCGAGATCTTAGGAACGAGACGGAAGAGAAAAAGGAAGAAAAAAGTTCTTCGAGGACAAAAGAGTGAAACCAAGGAACCTTGAGAGGTTGAGCCACTTGAAAGAAGGATACAACGGAGATGAACAAAGTTGCAAAGACTTTGTTAAGCAAGAGGAATAACGAATACGACGAGAATCAAGGAGGTTGAAAAGCACAAAACAAGAGCTGAAGGAACGAGAATGAATTTGAAATCACTCCGGTTAATAAGAACTAGAAAGGAATTTGAACAAAGTAATTCGGGCAGCACTCCGGCTGAGCATTGAAGGAATATGACTTGAACTTGAGAAGATGGTATGATACATGAGGAGATGAACAAGACAATGCCTCCGGAAGAAATTAAAGAGAGTGGAATGAAAAGAATGGAGAAGAAGATGACAATTTTCACCACGAAAGAATTCGAAAGAGCATCTTCACAAAAAGGCTTGAACGGAGTTGTTTAGAAAATCAACAACAAAAGAATTAACTTGTTGTGGACTTATTAAAACATCTCAAGACTTGAGGTGAAATTATGCCGCAACCAAAAGATTCGAACGGATGAGATGAAGGAAGAAATGCAAACTCCATTGAGAAGAATACAAAGGATTATTTGCACTCGAGAGGCAAAAGAATAAAGCTTGAGCTGCTCCAGAAGAATTTGCAGAACACTTGAAGAATGAATTATATCATGAAGGACCACCATAAGAACTCCGGTAACAAGAGGATAATGAGATAGAAGTGAAGGATGCACAACCAAGATTAAAGCTTTGCGATGATTTAGAAGAGCCTCCGACGAGATAACCGAGAAAATTTGAACTCCGGAAAAGAAAAGATGAAAGCACTTGGAATCTAGGATTTATTCGTCAAGAATAACTCTGAAGGAAGGGATTAATTAACTTGACGAGATGAATAAGAATTATGTTATGCTTATCCTCCACCAATAAAATTGACGCGAAGCAATGGATTTACGTATCACTTATTCTCGTTGAAATGATTAAAGAGGGATTTATCACGAACTTGCGAAAATCTTCATGAAACACCGGTAGGTTTGGAATGAACAGATGAATTGATAAGATAGCACCGGAAAAGAACTGTTGAGCGAATCACCGTAAGGAATTAAAGCCGAGTGAAGAAAAGGAACGAACCACCGTAAGAGAATTGAAATCACGTGAAGAAAAGAACGAACCACCGGGAATAATTAAAATCGAGTGAATACAAGAGAATGAATCGTCGGGAAGAATAAAGCACTTGAGAAAATTTAGATGCAAGAGAATGAAGAGATCGCGAACTGCTTAGATGATTACTTGGAGGAAGCACCGGAAAGAAAGTGAGACGAACGAAGAGGCATCAAAGAAGAATATTTGGAGGACGAAGTTGAAAACTGAGAACGAATAAATCTTCTGAAATGATGGCCTTCGGAGGAACACAATGAAAAGAATTTATGAAATACTCCGGAATAATGAAAAGAAGAAAGGTTGAAGCAACGATGAAAAGAATTTGAAAGCGATCTTCGGAAGGCATATGACTGATGGAATCCATACTTACGTCACAGTTGAAAAGAATTTCAGAATACTCCGGGAAATTAGAAGAGTCGGGTAAGATCCTGGGAATAAACCCGTGGGTTAGGGCCCACCGAAGAGAAAACCACCGTTGGAGAAGATTGAAAAGGATATGATGCACCAGAACAATTAAAAGACTCGAAGGAGGAGACAACCTCCAATTAATTAGGACGCAGACGAATCTCCTGAGATATCTTTGGAACTCCGGAAAAAATTACCTGGCGAGAGGCGAACGAGCAAGGTGAAGCAATTGAGCCGAGGAAAAAGAATATGACAAACACTGAATACTTGACTTGAATCCACCGAGGAAGAAAGAGATGAAGAATGTCGAACGAGAGGAGAATTCCCCACTTGAAATAATTGATGAAAGGAATTCAAAGGCTTCGCACGAGTAGGATGGATACTCGATTAAGGACTCCGGCTCCGAGATGCAAAAGGGTGGGAGGGCGGGAAAAAAAGACAACTTCGGAAGGGGAAAACAACACCGGTTGAAAAGAACTGAGGGTTGAGCTTCCAAAGAAGAATAGGGTCGAATCCACTTGACGAGAGATGCACCAGATGAAAGAACTGACAACGCAACAAACGAAAACTAACCACGTGATCCTAAAAAAATTTGAAGGGGAAGAGGGGTAATTCAAAACACCTACGTCAAGATTCCTCACCAGAGCGACGAAAGGACAGAGGAGTAAAAAGAATTCCTACTCTCCGATATAACTAGACTCCGAAAAAGTTTTCTGCTAGACTCAACAACTGCCAGACTACGATCAATCAAGGGGGCTCCTATGGTTGGTCGAGGCTCTGATACCAACTTGTCAGGCTCAAGATGTGATTCTATCCCGATCACGTGACACTTACGTGATTGGGGCACAACCGCATTTCGGGCGCTTAGCAAGATGGATATCATTACATCGTACCATTACATACATACATGGGGATACAACAATACATGGAAGTCACATGTATACAACAACATCAATACAAGGCATCCGACTACGGATGCAAACATGAAAAGCACAATGACATCCATCTGCTATCCCAGGCTGCCGACCAGGAACCTAACCCAAGATTGAAGAAGAAGAAGAAAGAACTCCAACACAAGGAACATCGCTCTCACGTCAAGTCATCTGAAACCTGCACCTGCAACTGTTGTTGTAGTATCTGTGAGCCACGAGGACTCAGCAATCCCATAACCATGGGTATCAGGACTAGCAAAGCTTAATAGGGAAAGGAGAGGTAAAGTGGTGAGGTTGCAGCAGCGGCTAAGCAAAGTATGGTGGCTAACTTACGAGTACAAGAATAAGATGAGCATCTACGCAAACGGTTGCAAACTAGTAGTGATCGCAAAAGATCCTAAACTACCTACGAGTCAAACATAACCCCACCGTGTTTTCTTCTCAAAGTGAAAAGAGACAGTCAAGGTTACTCACACACTTGTGTGTTTTATTTCGGATCCTCTGTCAAGTTTTCTACAACTGGACATTAACAAATTCCAATCTGCCACATAACCGCGGGCATG
Organism: Secale cereale; assembly: GCA_902687465.1. Lineage (NCBI taxonomy): Eukaryota > Viridiplantae > Streptophyta > Magnoliopsida > Poales > Poaceae > Secale > Secale cereale. The sequence goes on along the minus strand of LR738714.1, from coordinate 155,868,820 downwards.
GCTTTCGAAAGATCATAACCCTGCAGGGATGTCCCAACTTAGCCCATCACAAGCTCTCACGATCAGCAGAAGTAATAATAATATTACCCCTTATCTTAGGCACAATCCAATCAGGCTCGGAATCCCGGTGCACAAGACATTTCGACAATGGTAAAACAAGTCCAGCAAGACCTACCGGTGTGTTGACACCCTGATAGTAGCCGCGCAGAAATTGAGGCAGAGAGGCTGGAGGTAGGTGGAGGGGCTAGGAATGACCAAAAATGGACATGGGGGTGTTTAAATAGGGTAGGGGGTCTAGGGTTAGGTGTTCGGGGTGTTTTTGAGCCCTCCGATCTCGATCGGGCAGCATCGGTTGCGAGGGGGGGTAGGCAGGCCTAGTGGGCTGTGTTAGAGGAGGTGGGCTGAGATGAGAGGAGAGGAGAGAGGCCCGCGGGGGTTTTCAGAGACCGAAAATGTCCGACGTTTTAACCGGCGACTAGTGCCGCTATATTTATCCGTTGGGCTATCAAACGAGCTCCGAATGCGATGAAATTTGGCAGGCGGCCTATCTACACTATAATAAGACCACACGCCAAGTTTCATCCCATTCCGAAAACATTTTCTGGCCACTCATAAAATAAAAATTTGAAGGTGCCGCGGGCACGAGCGAGTGTGACTGGACTCAGAACGGACAACAGAAAGGACGAGCGGACTCGGACGAATGCAAGTTTTGAAAAATATGCTGATGCAACACACATGATGACATGGCAAAATGCAACATGCAAGCAAATGACAGGGCAACGACGACGAATAATTGACTGACACCTGGCGCATCGGTCTCGGGGTGTCACATGACATGTATGAAAGAATTATGCATGGTGGCCTAGCCACAAATACGATGTCAACTACATGATCATGCATGGCAATATGACAATATGATGCGTGTCATATGAACGGAACGGTGGAAAGTTGCATGACAATATATCTCGGATTGGCTATGGAAATGCCATGATAGGTAGGTATGGTGGCTGTTTTGAGGAACAGTATGGTGGCTGTTTTGAGGAAGGATATATAGTGGGTTTATGGCACCGGCGAAAGTTGTGCGGTACAAGAGAGGCTAGCAATGGTGGAAGGGTGAGAGTGCGTATAATCCATGGACTCAACATTAGTCATAAGAACTCATATACTTATTGCAAAAATTTACGAGTCATCAAAACAAAGCAATCAACGCATGCCCCTAGGGGGGAGGTTGGTAGGAGTTAACCATCACGTGCCCCCGACCTCCACACAAAGGTTGACACTCTACAAATACCTCATGCTTTAACTTAATCACACAACGGTTCACCATACGTGCATGCTACGGGAATCACTAACCTTAACACAAGTATTTCTCAATTTCATCATAACTCCACTAGCATGACTCTAATATCACTATCCTCATATCTCAAAACAATTATCAAGCATCCAGCATCCAGCATCTCTTTCTATTCAATGCACTTGGTGTGATTTTTTTACTACATTGACGTTGGATGTTTATCATGTGAAGACTAGTTTCTTTAGCCTAAACACTTTACCATGCTGTTTTAATAGACTCTCAAATAGATCTAAGTGAAGCATGAGAGTTCAACAATTTCTACAAAATATTACCACCACCGTGCTCTAAAAGATATAAGTGAAGCACTAGAGCAAAAACTATTCAACTCAAAAGATATAAGTGAAGCACATAGAGTGTTCTAACAATTTCTAGGCCATATTTAAATCTATAAAATAGGTGTGTCCAGCAAGGATGATTGTGGCAAACTAACAAGCAAAGACTCAAATTATACAAGACGCTCCAAGCAAAACACATAACATGTTGCAAATAAAAATATAGCTCCAAGTATAGTTACCGATGGATGAAGACGAAAGAGGGGATGCCTTCCCGGGGCATCCCCAAGCTTAGGCTTTTTGATTATCTTGAATTTACTTGGGGTGCCATGGGCATCCCCAAGGTTGGGCCTTTGCTACTCCTTGTTCCATAGTCCATCAAAGCAATACTCAAAACTTGAAAACTTCACAACACAAAACTTAGACAAAAATTCTCGTGAGCTCCGTTATTAAGAGAAAGCAAACCACCTGTCGGGGGAAACTGTCCACCACGAGCACCTATGGGACCGGAGCCCCTTGTTCGTGCGGTGAGGGAGCGGAGGGAGCACAAAGAGCAGATCGTGGAGCTCACGCAGGCAGTTTACCCAGGTTCGGGCCGCGGTGGACGCGTAAAACCCTACTCCTGCTTAGTTTGTATTCAGTGTTGGAGCTCGGGAGCTTGAAGAACTAGCTACACCGAGTGGATGAGCGATCTAGGTTCCGAACCCCCTCTACGTTGTGCATGGGCCTCCTTTTATAGCCCAAGGGGTCACCGACAGGTGTCACGTAGAGGAGGAGGGTAGAAATGTAACTTTGGTGGTAGTTGTAACAGTGCGGGAATAGTGGAGGAACAGTGGATGAACAGTGATCACCATCTACTCTGCTAGTGGGGGACAAGAGCATTAAATGCCCGTCGCCGTCGACCCCAAAAGCGCCCGCCCTTGCGTCTCCGCTCGCCACGGCGTTAGCTTCGTCACCGTGGAGTGCCACCGTGTCCCCCGGGCTGCACAGCCATCCGCCACGCGTCCCTGGAATGGCCCCAGGGCGACGCGTGGGCCGATGAGCTGGAGCGCGGGCACACAGCGCATGCTTCCCCGGCAAGCACCTTGCCGGGGTCTTGGCCTTGCCGGGCCCGGAAGCTTGCCGCTCCCCGGGCCCTGCCGGGGCGCAGAGTGCGCCGAGGCATGTCTTCTGAGATGCAGTCTTCTGGTCTTCCTGGCAAGCTCCTCTTGCCAGGGTCTTGTGTAAATGAGATAGTCTTGAGCCTGGGACGGCCTTCCCGGCAAACTCCACTTGCCGGGGTCTTGATCTTCTGTCTTGTATACTTTGTTTTTGAATGGCTTCATATGGATCAGAAAGGTCTCCGGCGAGCACGTGGTAAGCCCTGCCGCGGGAAGCTGCTACTGCCCGTGCACAAGTTGGGGTACTGAGGTACCCCTACCTTAGTACACCGACAGGAGCCCTCGGGCCTGGGCCACACACGGTGTCGAGCGCTGTTGGGCGAGGCCCAAAACAGTGCACGGGCACGCGCGGCCCACGGCACGCCGAATCCCCTTCCGCGTCCGCCGCATCCCTCCCTAACGGCACGCGTCGATTGCGGCGTCGTGTGAGAGATCGTGGCCACGTTCTTTAATGGGAAATGCGGAGCGTCCCCCACTTCCCCCTTAAAAGCAGAGGAAGCAGGGGCCGTTACCTTACTTCGTCTTCATTGCTTCTTCCATCTCCAGAAATTCCCCTCTGCGCTCCGCCTCCACACCTCCTCCGCCGTCTCTCGCATCTGCGGCGCCGCCGGACTCCTCGCCCCCCTTCCCTCGCCGCCTCCGCCATGGCCCCGAAGACCGAGAAGGCGAAGGCGGAGAAGGCCAAGAAGGAGAAATCCGAGCAGGCGGCGAAGCTTGCTCTCCTGCGGAAGAGGAATGTCGTCTTCGCGCCAAGGCTCGGCGCACAGGAGCTCTGGAACAAGTACTACCTGTTTTGGGCAAAGAAGACCAAGGCGCATCCTCGGACCAGAGTTTACCCCGCCGCCGCCAAGGATCTGTACCCCGGCGGGTATTTCTTCTTCGCTGTCTTCTTCCACTGCGGCCTATGTCCTCCATTCTCTGAATTTTTCTGTGATATCATGAATACATACAACCTCCACCTCTTAGACTTCACCCCCAACGCCATCCTTACGATGGCGGTTTTCGCACATCTGTGCAAAAACTACATAGGGATCTATCCAAACGTAGCGCTCTTTAGGCATTTCTTTACGCCTAGAGTAGAGGTCGGCGCTCCCCTCTCCGGGGGTATCTCTTGGGTCTTCCGCTTGAACAAGAAGGAATCCTATCTGCAAGGGGAGCTCCGCGGCAAGTGGGAGGAGTGGCGCGCGGATTGGTGCTGGGTAGTGGAAGACGAGCCGCAGCCTTTCACTGCGCCGCGCACAACAGCCATAGTGCGCGGCAGGGACTGGAGCGATTTGGCCCCAGATGATATCAAGCTCAACGTCGCCCTCATCAGAATTCTTCGTCTCCGGGTAGCCAGGTTGACCATCGGAGAAGTAGGGGCAGACTTCCTCCGCCACCGCATTGCCCCTTTACAGGAGAGGAAAAGGCCAGCATGGGAGTACGGCAATGCGGCGGACATTATGAGACTGCGCCCAGGACTGAACTTCAACTTCATGTCGCTGGAGCTGAAGGGGATGGTCCGGGAGCTTTTTAAGCACGACCCGGCCCACCCGAAGTGGTTTAGAGCTCCCCGGGGAGTGGTGCCTCTATGCAACAGCACGGCCTGGGACTCCTTGCGCGCAATGATGCCCGCATGTGACTCGCACGGCGTCGACCCCACATGGATAGTGCCCACGCCGGATGCCATCATGAGCTTCTTCGACAACTTGGTGGAGGTGCCGAAGACAAGGAGGAGATCAAGGGTCTCACCCGGGCCACCACTGAGCGGGAGATTGCTTATATTGCTTCCCGAGTAGAAGAGGCCGCCGCAGCCGCAGCGGCAGGAGAGTTCGGGTTTACAGTTGAAGAGGCAGAGGCTGCGGAAGCGTCGTGCCAAGCAGAGGAGGCGGAGATCCGCAGGCTGCTTAAGCTTCCGCCCGACGAGCTCGCCGGGGTCCCCTCTCTGAGGTATGCTTGGATCCCCGGGATCGTGAGCGAGGCCGCCGCGAGGGGCGATGTTGCCGGAGGAAGCAGAGGTGCCGGAGGGAGCGGAGGCGCCGGAGGGAGCACGGCCGCAGGGCAGGGTGCTGGGCCCAGCGAGCCGGCCGAGGAGGAGGAGGAGGAGGAGGACGCCGGGGCCGGCGAGGACTCCGGTGGGTCTCTGGGGCTCGACGGCGACGCCTCCTCGTCTTCGGAGACCTCCCCGCCTCGGGCAAGTCCTAGGCGAACACCGTTGAAGCGCCTCCACAAGGCGACGACGACGACGAGGGTGCAGGCGCCCCGACAACAACCTGCTCGCCGGGCGGCGCGAGCTACCCGGGGGAGCCAGGCCGCGACGGGAGCGCCCGGCGCACCAACCGCGGCGGAGGCGCCCCGCACACAGGCTACGGCGGAGGCGCCCCGTACGTCAGCGCCAAGTGGAGGAGGGTCTTCTCAGAGCGGAACGGCTGCTCCGCCTGCTCCCCGGGCCTCGGCGTCCACAGGGGCCGGGTCTTCGCAGCCCCCAGCCCCGGGGACCGCCAAGCGCCCGAGGGAGCCTTCTCCTCCTGCTCCTCGCGCGGACGCGCCTGAGGTGGAGTTTGATTTCTCCGCCCTCAGCGACGACGACGAGGAAGAGGAGTAAGTGCTTGAAGTTTTGTATCTTCTTTAATTTTGTCTTGATTCTTTCTTTGATGATTCTGATTTTGCTTCTTGCTTTGATTCCAGGACCCTGGCCCAGCGAGTGGCGAAGAAGGCCAAGGTCCCCGTAGTCGAGGTCGAGGACGACTCGCCCGTCGCGGCGACAGGGGACGCGCCGGCGACGAGCTTGCCGGACCCAAGCGCTGCTCCGAGGAGCAGCCCCCAGCGCAGCCCCCAGCGTAAGTCTGGGCTTGATCTTTCCGCTCGTCGGGCGCGCCTGAGGTTTTTACCTCGTACTAACATCTCGTTGCTCTGTTTTGTCTTGACTGTCTTGTGCAGGGGTGGAGCCGCAGCTACACGAGCGCCCGGAGACTACTCCCGAGGAGCCGCAAGCCCCGCCATCCCCGCCAAGGGCGAACTCCCCGGCGAGGGAGAGCGCTCCGCCAAGGGCGGGTACTCCGCCAAGTGCGAGTACCCCGCCAAGGGCGAGCAGCCCGGCGAGGGCGGCCACCCCGCCAAGGGAGAGCTCCCCGGCGAGGGAGCCTGTCGTCGACGAAGTCCGCGAAGGTAAGTCTTGCAACCTCGTCTTCTTGGACTTGTCTTTTTTGGATATTTGCTTGAACTTTTTCTTTTCTTTTTCTTCTACTTCTAGATCCTCCCGCGCCGGACCGGATGGAGACCGAGGTCGTCGGCGAGGAAGGGGCGCAGGGCGACGACGGCAACGCCCCTGTCGTTTAAGACATGGCGGCAGCCGACGAGCCTGCCGCGGAGGAGACTGCCCCGACCGCAGACGCAGCGGCCGGGGAGGGGGATGGCGGCCATACTGCCGGCCCGGAGGCGGCAGGAGCGTCGAGCGCTGCGCCGGCCGCCGACCCCTCCACCGAGAAGGAGCAGTCCGCCTTCTATCTTGAGGCTCCCAACGGCGTCTTCATACAGGTGCCGTGGGGATCCTCGTCGCGAGCCCCCGAGGAGGGAGAGACCTTTGATGGAGAGGTCCTCGCCTCCGCGGGGTTGAAGATCGTCGAAGCGCCTGGCGGGAGCGACGAGCCCGAGGAGGAGAAACTGCTTCACCGGCTCCTGGCCCTTTACCGGGCCAGGCAGGCGAAACTGGAATCTCGGGAGGTCCTCACCGCCAAGGCCGCAGCAGAGCTGGAGAAGCGCGCAGCTGAACTCCGCGCCGCCAACCAGGCGGCCCTCCGCGACCTGGCGGAGGAGCGCGAGAGGCTTGCCGGGGAGCAGCAGGAGTTCCTCTTGGAGAAAGCTGAGGCCGAGGAGCAGCAGCGTCTGGTCAGCGAAGAGCAGTCTCGGCGAGAAGGAGAGCTCACCCAGCGGAAGGTCGACCTCGACGCCCACGAGGAAGACCTTGCCGCCCGGGAGCAGGCCCTTGGCGGAGAGCTGAAGGAAGCGAAGGCCGCCGCAGCCACCGCGGAGACCGCCAAGAAGGACCTCGAAGCTAAGGTGGTGCAGCTGGAGGAGTACCTGAAGGCGAGCACGGAGAGGGTTGCCGCGCTCAACATAGAGCGCGAGAAGGACGCCCATACCAATTCTGAACTCCAGGTAAGCCTCTCCAAGCAGGGCGATGAGCTGAAGGCCGCCAAGGACTCAATTGCAGATCTGGAGCTGAAAGTCTCTACGCTGCAAGATTCACTCGACGCCGTCCGGGACCGCGAAACCAAGCTGAAGGAGGAGGTCCGCAAGGAGCGAGGCCTGGTGGAGAGCGCCGCCAACTCAGCCAGCAACTTCCGCCGGACTGTCGAGGTATGGACCGAAGACCTGGTGGCTTCTGCCGCTGCCATCGACAAGGAGCTGATGGCGATGAGGGTGGAGCACCTCACATACTCTCCGGATCCAAACCTCCCCCACAGCGCCAAGCTCAGTCTTTTCTTCAAAGAGGTCGCGCCGGCGCTCGCTCGTCTTCAGGAGAAGCTTCCCGCGCAGCTGGCCGAGGAGTCGCGCCAACTCTGCGTGGGAACCTTGGAGCGCGTTCTGACGAAGATAGTATACCGCAATCCTAGTATAAACCTCGTCAACGTTCTCCGCAGCTTGCCGGCCGACGCGGATATGGAGGCGCTGAAGGGGCAGGTCGCCCACATCATCGCCAAGGTGAACAAGATCTCCAGGCGTGAGGGCGATCGCGTGGATTAGGCCTCCTTTTCTTTGTTTCTTTTGCTGCTGCATAGTGTGCCACGAATCATGAACTTATTAGTCATTGCGACAAGTTATCCTTTGTAATATATTATCTTATTTTGATCAATTGATGCGGTGCTATCTTCCTTGCTTTGGTCCTTTACTTTGTATGTTTTTAACCCTACGCTTCTAGGGGACTTGCCGGTAAGGGACCCTTGCCGCGAGCGCTGAGTGCTGGACTCTGAGCAGCCTCCTGGCAAAGGGCTTACCGACAAGCAACCTTGCCGCAGCTAGTCGCAACGCACTTAGCTTGCTGAGCGAACTCGAAAACGAAGCAAGGGCGCGACACTTGTCGCAGCCCACTTAAGTCGTTGAGCGTACTCGAAAACAAGATAAGGGTGCGGCTAGCCACGGGTAGGTTCCTCCGCGCACAGGTTTCCCATACAAAGTGTGGTTGTTCAAGGAAGATAACTAAAAATTTAAAAATTTGAACTGCTCAAATTCTGGTAACTTAGCTTTCGTGTATTGCTTGTTTCCCCGACAAGGCTTCTCTTTCTTGAACAGCACTTGGTTCATCCTCCTCCTCCTTCCCCCCCGGCAAACTTGTGCGCGAGGAACAGTCCTTCTGCTCAAGAGGGATAGAAAAAGAAGAGGGAAAACAAGTATGGTGCCTTTCGGCGTGGTATGCTTACCGGGTATTTGTGTTGCACAAGATGCCAAACAATGCATGCAAATATCAAAGAAAAGCATGGAAAAGGCAAATAGTGCAAAACACAAAAACTTTACTGATGCACGGGATCTGGGCCCGGCTTTGTACAAAGGATTACATGCAACAGCGGCAAGACTTGTACAAAAGGTGATTGCCGGAGCGGATCACGGCAACCGCGCCTTATGGGTGAAACTTGTGAAGATGCTCTATGTTCCAGGAGTTGCTCACCGGTAAGCCATCTTCGGTCTCAAGGCGGACAGCGCCGGGCCTTGTTACTTGTCTCACCCGATAAGGGCCTTCCCACTTCGGCGTCAACTTGTTGGAATTCTTGGCGGACTGAACACGCCGAAGAACAAGGTCGCCTTCCTCGAGACTCCTGGCCTTAACCTTGCGGCTATGATAGCGGCGCAAGGCTTGCTGGTATCGAGCAGCTCGTACAGCAGCCTGGAGACGTCCCTCCTCGAGGAGCAATGCATCATCTTGTCGCAGTTGCTCTTGCTCGAGCTCATCATAAGCGAGCACCCGAGGAGATCCGTATATGAGTTCCGTGGGGAGAACTGCCTCTGCTCCATAGACAAGAGCAAAGGGTGGTTGTCCGGTGGCTCGACTTGGTGTCATTCTGATTGACCAAAGAGCCGCCGGCAACTCCTCTATCCAGTTTCTTCCGCACTTGCGCAGCCTGTCAAAGGTTCTTGTCTTGAGTCCGCGCAGCACTTCAGCATTGGCCCTCTCCGCTTGACCATTGCTCCTCGGGTGAGCAACAGAAGCGAAACAGACCTTGGCGCCAAGGTCTTGGACGTACTGCATGAAGGTGCGGCTAGTAAATTGTGTACCGTTGTCGGTGATGATCCTGTTAGGGATCCCGAAACGGCAAACAATCGACCTGAAGAACCTGACTGCTGACTGTGCTGTCACCTTTCTCACTGGCTCCACTTCTGGCCACTTTGTGAACTTGTCGATCGCAACGTACAAGTACTCAAAGCCCCCGACAGCACGAGGGAAGGGGCCGAGGATATCGAGCCCCCAGACCGAGAAGGGCCAGGACAAAGGGATCGTCTGGAGAGCTTGAGCTGGCTGATGAATTTGCTTTGCATGGAACTGGCACGCTTCACACTTGGTTACTAGTGCAGTTGCATCTTGGAGGGCTTCTTGCCAAAAGAACCCTTGCCGGAAAGCTTTCCCGGCAAGTGCCCTTGCGCCAATGTGGTGGCCGCATATGCCTCCGTGTATCTCTGCCAACAGCTTCTGTCCATCTTCCCTGGAGATGCACTTCAACCTGACACCATTGAGTCTTCTTCTGTACAGCTCGTTATCCATGAACTGGTACATACTTGACTGCCTGGTTATCTTCTCTATCTCTTCTGGGTCGTCGGGAAGTTCTCCAGTTTGCAAAAAACGAACGATCTGCTGCGCCCATGCCGGAGCCCGAGGCTCAACGGCAAGGACTAAAGGCATGAGGGCCGCTGCGGGAACCCCAGCTTCTACGGCAAGAACCTCTGGTTCTGCCGGAGCTGTTGGTCCCCCGGCAAGCTCACCGGGGCGAGGCTTGTCGGGAACACTTGCTTCAACTGCACAGACCCTTGGATCTGCAGGAGCAAACTGTTCCTCAGCGTTCTGATCGTTGATCTTGGGGACCTTGGCGGCGGCCTCGGGGAGATCCGCCGGCAAATAGTCGCCGGAGACCAACTTTCTCTTCTTGTGCTGCCCAATTGATGGTGTAACGGATGGCTGAGTCAGCTTGAGCAGGAAGGTCCCTGGTTCCACAGGTAACTTCATTGCAGCACACTTTGAAAGGCCATCTGCAATATCATTCTGAGCTCTTGGAACGTGCTCCATTTGCAGACCTTCAAAGTGTTCTTCAAGCTTCCTCACTTCATCTACATAAGCTTCCATCAAAGGGCTCTGATAACTCTTGTTGACTTGCCGGACCACCAACTGAGAATCTCCCCGCACAATCAGCTTCTTAATCCCAAGTTCGGCCGCAATCCTGAGGCCGGCGAGCAAGCCTTCATACTCTGCAGTATTGTTTGTCGCTTGCTCCCTGGGAAAGTGCATCTGGATAACATACTTGAGGTGTTCTCCGGTGGGCGCGATGAGTACCACACCGGCACCGGCGCCTTGCAGCGAGAAGGCACCATCAAAGTACATTACCCATTCACTCGTCGCTTCTTGTACGGGTATACTTGTTTCTGGAACTTCTTCATCGGGCGTTGGGGTCCATTCAGCTATGAACTCTGCCAAAGCTCGGCTCTGGATAGTTGAAGTACTCTCAAACTTGAGACCAAAGCTTGACAGCTCCAGTGCCCACTCGACGATCCTGCCTGTTGCTTCCGGGTTGTGCAATATCCTCTTCAGCGGAAAGCGAGTGACCACTGTTATCTCATGTGCTTGGAAGTAATGGCGCAGCTTTCTCGGGGCCATGAGGAGGCCGAAAAGCAACTTCTGCACCCCGGAGTATCTTGATCTAGCCCCCTGCAAGAGGGAACTCACAAAATACACCGGGCGCTGCACCATCTTTCTTCGCACTTCTCCTTGTTCCTGCGCACAGTTGTCCTTGTCGGGGCCAGAACTTGTCGGAGTAGCCCCCTGCTTGTCGCTGAATTCGCTTGCCGGTGGTGCTGACTCCTCGTCGGCCTCCCTCTCCGCTACTAACGCAGCACTAACCACCTGGTTGGTTGCCGCTAGGTACAACAACAACTTCTCCTGTGGCTTAGGTGCGACAAGTATTGGGGTGGAGGATAGGTATCCTTTCAAATCCTGCAGCGCTGCCTCCGCTTCCGGAGTCCATTTCATAGGACCTGCCTTCTTCAAGATTTCGAAAAAGGCAGGGCGCGTTCTGCAGATTTTGAAATGAACCTACTGAGGGCGGCTACACAACCTGCAAGTCTCCTTACGTCCTTGACGCGCTTCGGGGCTTCGATCTGCTCGATGGCTTTTATCTTGTCGGGATTGGCCTCAATCCCCCTCTGGGACACAAAGAACCCGAGAAGCTTGCCGGAGGGGACTCCAAAGACGCACTTCTCGGGGTTCAACTTAAGCTGGATCTTGCGCAGGTTCCGAAATGTTTCTTCCAAGTCTTGGATCAAGGTATCTTTGCTCTGGCTCTTCACCACTATGTCATCCATGTAGGCTTCTACATTCCTGTGGACCTGTGGCTCAAAAGCAGTGTGCACTACCCTTGCAAATGTTGAGCCTGCATTTTTCAATCCAAAGGGCATGCGTATGAAGCAATATGTGCCGCATGGAGTGATAAATGCAGTCTTCTCTTCATCTTCTTTGGCCATGAAAATCTGGTGGTAGCCTGAATACGCATCAAGGAAAGAGAGCAGCTCACATCCGGCGGTGGAGTCAACAATCTGGTCAATGCGCGGCAAGGGAAATGGATCCTTGGGACATGCTTTATTCACATCGGTGAAGTCTATACACAGTCTCCACTTCCCGTTGGCCTTACGCACGACAACTGGATTTGCTAACCACGTGGGATGGATCACGCCTCTAACCAGGCCTGCTGCTTCTAGTTTCTTGATTTCTTCGGCAATGAATTCTTGGCGCTCCACGGCTTGCTTCCTGACCTTCTGCTTGACGGGCCGCGCATGAGGACAAACAGCAAGCTTGTGCTCAATTACCTTCCTGGGAACACCGGGGATGTCAGATGGTTGCCAGGCAAACACATCGACATTCGCCCGCAGGAAGGCAACGAGCGCGCTTTCCTATTTGCTGTCGAGCGTGGCACTAATGGTGAAGGTACCACCAGTGTCGTCCTCCTTGGCGGACACCTTCTTGGTTGCCGGTGGAGCGGCCATCCCCTTCTTGCACTTGCCGGCGAAGCTCGATGGAACGTCCTCGACGGCAGCGCAGCACTCCGAAGAGGTGCGGTTGCCGGAGTGGGTCCCAGAGCACTTGCCGGACTTGGTCTTCTTCTTCTTCCCCCCAGGAGCTTCAGCGGCAAGTGTGTCCTTCTCCGCTACGGCTGCTGCATCCCGGTATATCTTGTCGGCGCAGACAAGCGCATCTTTCTTGTCGCCAGGGACAGAGATGATGCTTATCGGCCCTGGCATCTTGAGTATGTTGTAGGCGTAATGGGAAGCTGCCATGAACTTGGCGAGGGCGGGACGGCCGAGTATCCCATTATATGGCAATGGTATATCGGCGACGTCGAATGTGATGCGCTCAGTTCTGAAGTTGAGCTCCCCGCCAAAGGTCACTGGCAGAGTTATCTTGCCCTTCGGCTTGCTCCTCCCCGGGTTTATTCCTTGGAAGGACCCGGTCTCTTCGAGCTCGTCGTCTGGGATCTGGAGTTTCTTGATCACAGCCGAGGAGATCAAGTTCAGGCCGGCCCCACCGTCAACCAACATTTTGGTGACCTTGAGGTTGCGGATGGTTGGTGAGACCAACATCGGCAAGCACCCGACCGCAGTGGTGCGGTCAGGGTGATCCTCAAGATCGAAAATGATGGGCGTGCTGGACCATTTGAGGAGCCTGCGCGACCCCACGGGCGGCTCAGCTGCATTTACCTCCCGCACCCACTGCTTGAGTTGGCGGTGGGAAGTATGCAGAGGGGCGCCACCGTCGACGCACAGGACTTCCGTGGCCTTCTGGAACTCCTGCTCGCTGTTATCTTCTTCTTCCATGTCATCGTCGTCGTCTTCTTCATCCTTGTCGCGGCCCCGGGGAGGTCGGTCACCTTGCCGCTGCTTGGCCTTGCCGCGGCGTCCTCCCCGGCCATTGAATGGCCGCTTCTTGCTTGGCTGTCCTCCGCCACCTTGGGCCTTCTCCTTGTCGCGCCGCTCGCACTCAGCTTTCTGCTGCTCGACGAGGTATCCGACGCGTTTGCAGTTGGAGAGGTCGTGGCCCTTGGTGCGGTGGATCTTGCAGTATTGCTTGTCGGAGCCGTCCTGCTTGTCGGCTGCCGCTACAGGGGCAGGCTCCTTGCCGGAGCCGCCAGCCTGTGCTTGCTTGGCGGGAGTCTCCTTGCCGGACTTCTCGACGGCAAGCACTTCCTTGTTCTTCTTTCTTCTATTGTTCCGCCGCCGGCTCTTCTTTGCCGGGGCGGCATCCTCGCTGTCGCTTCCCCCTGCGCCAGCATCCTCTCCGGGGAGTCTCCTCCCCTCTTCGGCGCGCGCGCACTTATCAGCTAGAGCATAGAGCTCGCTGACATCCCGTATCTTGGTCATGGCCATCTCCTCACGCATGCGGCGGTTACGCACGTTCTGGTGGAACGCGCTAATAACCGCGGCAGGGTGGACGTCGGGGATGTTGTGCTGCACGCGGCTGAATCGTTGGATGTACTTGCGCAGAGGTTCTCCTTCCTTCTGGGCCAAGATGTGGAGATCGCTCTCCTGGCCGCGGCGGGGAGTGCACGGTAGTTGCACCCCCGGCGGTCTTGTCGCCGTCGGCCTTCGTCTTCTCGACTTGCCGCGGCCGCGACGTCGCCGGCTGCTGCGGCGTGTCGTTGTTGGCGAAGGCGATGAGGCTCTGGATTGTTGCCCTCCAGTCTTCGGCCTTGTCTGTCGCAGGAGGGAAGTCGAGGAGCAGTTGCGCTCTTGCGAGCACTTCTGCCGGAGAGGAGGGGAGTGGGGGCGAGCGGTGCGAGGAGCGGGATATGCTCGGACTTCTAACGGGGTTAGAAGGAGCAGTTTCCCGCCCCGGTGACCGCACCTTGCTCGTGCCCGGACAGTGGTCCGGAGCGTCCCGCGAACCTCCGGCTTGCCCTTGCCCCAACAAGCGGATGGTACCTCCTGTACCACGGCGCTGTTGGGTCGTCGTCTGCTGGGATGGACGTGGCGCATCTACGGACACCGAGGCTCGGTCGTCCGTCTTGTCCTTGGATTTGGTAGTGCCACGAGTTTCCTCGCCGGCGACCACCCTTCCGCCGACGTCTCCTCCACCCACCGTTGGTTCCGGCTTTCTTCTTCGGGGCCATGTCGCTGTTGCTGGTGAGGTTGATACGGCGGAAGAGGTTGATGAAGAATGCGCCCGCGTGAACGCCGGATCAGGTTCGCACAACCTCGACGCCCCCTACCTGGCGCGCCAAAGATGTCGGGGGAAACTGTCCACCACGAGCACCTATGGGACCGGAGCCCCTTGTTCGTGCGGTGAGGGAGCGGAGGGGGCACAAAGAGCAGATCGTGGAGCTCACGCAGGCAGTTTACCCAGGTTCGGGCCGCGGTGGACGCGTAAAACCCTACTCTTGCTTAGTTTGTATTCAGTGTTGGAGCTCGGGAGCTTGAAGAACTAGCTACACCGAGTGAATGAGCGATCTAGGTTCCGAACCCCCTCTACGTTGTGCATGGGCCTCCTTTTATAGCCCAAGGGGTCACCGACAGGTGTCACGTAGAGGAGGAGGGTAGAAATGTAACTTTGGTGGTAGTTGTAACAGTGCGGGAATAGTGGAGGAACAGTGGATGAACAGTGATCACCACCTACTCTGCTAGTGGGGGACAAGAGCATTAAATGCCCGTCGCCGTCGACCCCAAAAGCGCCCGCCCTTGCGTCTCCGCTCGCCACGGCGTTAGCTTTGTCACCGTGGAGTGCCACCGTGTCCCCCGGGCTGCACAGCCATCCGCCACGCGTCCCTGGAATGGCCCCAGGGCGACGCGTGGGCCGATGAGCTGGAGCGCGGGCACACAGCGCATGCTTCCCCGGCAAGCACCTTGTCGGGGTCTTGGCCTTGCCGGGCCCGGAAGCTTGCCACTCCCTGGGCCCTGCCGGGGCGCAGAGTGCGCCGAGGCATGTCTTCTGAGATGCAGTCTTCTGGTCTTCCTGGCAAGCTCCTCTTGCCAGGGTCTTGTGTAAATGAGATAGTCTTGAGCCTGGGACGGCCTTCCCGGCAAACTCCACTTGCCGGGGTCTTGATCTTCTGTCTTGTATACTTTGTTTTTGAATGGCTTCATATGGATCAGAAAGGTCTCCGGCGAGCACGTGGTAAGCCCTGCTGCGGGAAGCTGCTACTGCCCGTGCACAAGTTGGGGTACTGAGGTACCCCTACCTTAGTACACCGACACCACCACTCAAAGGTACAGCAAGGAATTCATTCTTTGTTTGTATTGGTGTTAAACCTACTATACTCCAAGTTCTCTATGGTTCATATCCTCCAATATTACTCATAGATGCATCGGAATAAGCAAACAACACACGAAAAACAGAATCTGTCAAAGACAGAACAGTCTGTAGTAATCTGCATGGTTCGCCTACTTATGAAACTCCAAAAAAATCAAACTAAATTGGTAAATTTGGGAAAAATTCCTACCAATCAGCAGAAAAAAGAATCAACTAAAAATCACGCTCCAGTAAAATCTGAAGACTACTTTAGCGAGCGCTAACAATTCTGTTTTTCACAGCAAGATCATATAAACTTCACACAAGTCTTACCAAAGGTTCTACTTGGCACAAACACTAAACAAAACATGAAAACACATCTAATCAGAGGCTAGATGCAATATTTATTCCCTAACAGCAACAAAAGCAAAAAAAAACATAAAATTGGGTTGCCTCCCAACAAGCGCTATCGTTTTACGCCCCTAGCTAGGCACGATACAAGATAGATCTAGGGATAGCCATAGTGGTACGATATGTCGCGGAAGCTCATCTCATATTCCCTACGTTCAGCAGCAAGCTTCCTTTGTGGCAAGCAAAAGTAGTCAAAGGGGCTAAATTTAATGGGACAAAAGTCCCCTACATCAATCTCGGGAGGAACAGATTCCTCCTTTGGCCCTTTGTAGTGGATGACCAATTCATCATTATAGGCACTCTTTTGGCAGAATGCCATAAGCCTTCGTTCAAGGGAGAAGCCTAACCCATTATTTTGAACAGCAAAGTCATTGTCTATCTCAGAAATTCTATCAATCAAGATCTCAACAGGAACCTTTTTTCTAAGGTTTTCATTAAAAGCAACATGATCAGGAGATCGCAACCGCATAAGGTCTTCTTGATTGAACAAGATAGCCTCTATAGGAGGTCGACCGGTATCTACTCTGTAATGAGCAAAGATGTCTCTGGCCTCTTTCATGATATATCGAAATTCATGAGCCAAAAAGATAGTAGCTGCATGCTTAACGGAAGAATGCTCAATATTGGAGAACTCCAAAAATACTCTGTGAATACAGGGATGCATCTGGATAAATTGCCTTTCAATTTCTACTATGAGCATAGATACAACATCCGCAAGGCTACTAGTTCTGTGAAGAATAGAGCCACCCATAGTGGGCAAAGCACCGGCACAAGTAAAGAAGTCTTGAAGAACCCCTTTTACAATAATTTTACCACTACCAACCCGGAACTTCTTAATATGTAAAGTAGTAGCTTCATCCGGGGGGTCAAGATGAACGTTGCCCTCGGCATTGCTACCCTTCTCGATAAAATCGTCCCCCATCTCAGACATGAGGGCAAGCAAGCAAGCAAACACACACAAGCAAACAAGAAGCAAGCGAACGAAAAACACACGGCAGAAGAAGGGCAAATAAAACGGCAAAGGTGAAGTGGGGGAGAGGAAAACAAGAGGCAAATAAATGTAATGCGAAGGATAAGGGTTTGTGATAGGTACTTGGTATATGACTTTTGCGTAAGCCTCCCCGGCAACGGCGCCAGAAATTCTTCTTGCTACGTCTTGAGCTTGCGTTGTATTCCCTCGAAGAGGAAAGGGAGATGCAGCACAGTAGCGTAAGTATTTCCCTCAGTTTTTGAGAACCAAGGTATCAATCCAGTAGGAGACATGCGTCAGTCCCTCGCACCTGCACAAACAAATAAGAACTTCGCAGCCAACGCAATAAGGGGTTGTCAATCCCTTTACGGTCACTTACGAGAGTGAGATCGATAGAGATGATAATTATATTTTTGGTATTTTTGGTTTAATAAAACAGCAAATAAAAGCAAGAAAAGTAAATTAGATGTGGATTGATATGTTGAGAATAGACCCGGGGGCCATAGTTTTCTCTAGTGGCTTCTCTCATGATAGCGATATTCTACGGTGAGTACACAAATTACTGTCGAGCAATTGATAGAAAAGCGAATAATTATGAGACTATCTAGGCATGATCATTGTATATAGGCATCACGTCCGAGACAAGTAGACCTAAACGATTCTGCATCTACTACTATTACTCCACACATCGACCGCCATCCAACATGCATCTAGTGTATTGAGTTCATACGAACAGAGTAACGCTTTAAGCAAGATGACATGATGTAGAGGGATAAACTCAAGCAATATGATGAAAACCCCATCTTTTTATCCTCGATGGCAACAATACAATACGTGCCTTGCTGCCCCTACTGTCACTGGGAAAGGACACTACAAGATTGAACCCAAAGCCAAGCACTTCTCCCATTGCAAGAACTATAGATCTAGTAGGCCAAACCAAACCAATAATTCGAAGAGACTTGCAAGGATATTATGAGCACACATAAAAAGTTCAGAGAAGAACCAAATATCTTTCATAGATAACCTTGATCATAAACTCACAATTCATCGGATCTCGACAAACACACCGTAAAAAGAGATTACATCGAATAGATCTCCTCGAAGACCGAGGAGAACTTTGTATTGAGATCCAGAGAGAGAAGAAGCCATCTAGATACTAGCTATGGACCCGAAGGTCTGTGGTAAACTACTCACAACTCATGGTGAGGGCGATGATGATGATGATGAAGGCCTCCGTGATGGATCCCACTCCCGGAACAGGCTCCAAGATGGGATCTCCACGGGTACAGAAGCTACGGCGGTGGAATTAGGGTTTTCTCTCTGCGTATGGAGTTTCTGGGGTACGTAGGTATATATAGGAAGAAGGAGGGCACCAGGGGCCGTGTGGGCCAGCCTCGAGGCAGGGGGGCGCGCCCCCCACCCTCGAGGGCTGACCCCTTGCCCCCTCACTTGGTCCTGACGTTTCCCGAGCGTGATTTCCTCCAAAAATATCTCTCGCGAAGGTTTCATTCCGTTTGGACTCCGTTTGATATTCCTTTTCTGCAAAACCCTGAAATAGGCAAAAAAATAGCAATCTGGAATGGGCCTTTGGGTTAGTAGGTTAGTCCCAAAAATGATATAAAAGTGAATGATAAAGCCCATTAAGCATCCAAGACTTCATAAATAATAGCATGGAACAATCAAAAAATATAGATACGTTGGGGACGTATCACCCGCTACCA
The DNA here is from genome assembly GCA_902687465.1 of Secale cereale. Classification (NCBI taxonomy): domain Eukaryota; kingdom Viridiplantae; phylum Streptophyta; class Magnoliopsida; order Poales; family Poaceae; genus Secale; species Secale cereale. Next base: position 155,850,478 of record LR738714.1, on the reverse strand, counting down.
CGGAGGGTAGGACAAAAGATGCCATGCAAGTTCTTTTCCTTAAGCACGTATGACTATATTCGGAATACATGCCTACATTACATTGATGAACTAGAGCTAGTTCTGTGTCACCCTAGGTTATAACTTTTACATGAGGAATCGCATCCGACATAATTCTCCATCACCGACCAATGCCTACGAGCTTTTCACATATTGCTTGTTGCTTATTTACTTTTCCGCTGCTACTGTTACAAAAACTACAAAAACACTATCGTTACTTTTATTACTGTTACCACTATTTCCATATTACCTTGCTACTAAATTACCTTGCTGCAGATACTAAGTCTCCAGGTGTGGTTGAATTGACAACTCAGCTGCTAATACTTGAGAGTATTCTTTAGCTCCCCTTGTGTCGGATCAATAAATTTGGGTTGAATACTTTACCCTCGAAAACGGTTGCGATCCCCTACACCTGTGGGTTATCAGTTGGTATCTCAATACCTAGTTCAATCTCGTTACCGGCAAGTCTCTTTACTCATTTCGTAGGGCATCATCTCGTGACTGGCTCATTAGTCATTTTCTTGCAAGGCTTATAGGGATGTGCATTACCGAGAGGGCCCAGAGATACCTCTCCGACACTCGGAGTGACAAATCCTATTCTTGATCTATGCCAACACCACAAACACCTTTGGAGACATTTGTAGAGCATATTTATAATCACCCAGTTACGTTGTGACGTTTGATAGCACACAAGGTGTTCCTCCAGTATTCGGGAGTTGCATAATCTCATAGTCATAGGAACATGTATAAGTCATGAAGAAAGCAATAGCAGTAAAACTAAACGATCAAGTTGCTAAGCTAACGGATGGGTCTTGTCCATCACATCTTTCTCCTAATGATGTGATCCCGTTGATCAAATGACAACTCATGTCTATTGCTAGGAAACATAACCATCTTTGATCAATGAGCTAGTCTAGTAGAGGCATACTAGGGACACTTTGTGTGTCTATGTATTCACACATGTACTAAGTTTCCGGTTAATACAATTCTAGCATGAATAATAAACATTTATCATGATATAAGGAAATATATAACAACTTTATTATTGCCTCTAGGGCATATTTCCTTCACTTTTAAGAGGTCCAAAGATAAGAAAACCCACCTTTTGGTGGTAGTGGACAAATTTACCAAGTGGATTGAGGCAGAGCCAGTTAGCAAGTGTGATGCAGAAACAGCAGTTCAATTCATCAAGAAGGTGATTTTCCGTTTTGGCTTTCCCCACAGTATCATAACAGATAATGTCACTAATCTGTCCAAGGGTGCTATGAGGGAATTTTTGTCAACGTGAGCATATTCGACTTGATGTCTCCTCTGTGGCTCACCCCCAGTCTAATGGTCAAGCGGAATGGGCTAATCAAGAGATTATGCGAGGCATCAAGCCCCGGCTTATGGTTCCTTTGAAGAGAACACCGAGTTATTATTTGGAGGATTTACCTTCCGTGTTATGGAGCATCAATACAACACCCAACAGATCTACAGGTTACACACCTTTCTTCATGGTCTATGGAGCTGAGGCGGTTCTTCCTAGTGATATCCATCATGACTCGCCTCGAGTGGCTGCTTATGTTGAAGCTGATAATGAGAAGGCATGTCAGGATGCATTGGATTTGTGGATGAAGAGTGTGATCCCGCGGCGGCTCGTTCAGCGATCTATCAACAGGATTTACGACGGTATCACAGCCGTCGGGTCAAAACCAGAACCTTTCAAGAAGGCGATTTAGTACTCCGGCTCATCCAAGATCAAACTGGTATGCATAAACTATCACCGCCTTGGGAAGGACCCTTTGTCGTCAGCAAGAATCTGCATAACGGGGCATACTATCTGATTGACGTTCGGGAACACAAGGATTCACGCACATCGAAGGAGGAGATCTGTCGGCCGTGGAATATTGCTCATCTTCGGCCTTACTATACTTGAGCTATTGTATCTCATGATATACATAGTTTGATGATGTAAATACTAGAACAATATAATAAAGCCGGCATCCCTGAGAATTCGGGGCCACTGTCGTTTTCACTTCCTCGAAGCTGAGTCTTTTTCATCATCCTACATGTTTACTCAAGAGGCTTGACGCCCATATTGTAGGGACCAAAGAGAGTAGGATGCATAGCACAGCTCAAACATAGGTCCTCGATGAGAACAATTCATAAGTATGTCACTTGGGGGCTTCCTGTTCAAACATAGGCGTATTCGACCAAAAAGAACATGGTGTTACTACCCATTTGACCGGGTTATGTTCAAACATAGGCATATTCGACCAAAGAGGACATAACATGTGGATCATCCTACCTGTACCCAGCTGCTTCAACTCCATCAGGTCATCTTGATTGACCCGGCGAACTCTTGGCGATCAATCTTATATGGCGTATTCGACCAAAGACCTGAGCTTGCTAAGGTTCAAATGCCGGCTGTCATGCAAGAGCATGGCTTACAGATAGTCATGATAGATCTAGGTTCAAAATGCAGCCTTCCTTGAAACTTGTATAGACCGGCATGTGATGCAAGATGCAACTCTGACCCCGTGCACTCTAGACAAGTCTATCTTTAAAACAAAGACCTGCACTTGTCTAGGTTCAAATGTCGATTGGGTACTGTGAGAGCCGGCTCACAGCATGCACATACCTTCTAGTGGCCAACGGGCTAGTTTCATTGAAGAAGAACCTTTGGCTTGGCGGCCTGCAAAAGCCTCGGATGTTTTTTGATCTCTTTTTCTCTGGTTCTTTTGTTATTTGTGGGTCTTTCTTTTGCGGTGTTTTTTGCAAGTTTGGCCAAGCTGCCTCTACTCATGGCTCATATTTTAAGCCTCTCTGGGTCTCTGCAACCCGACCTAACGAACGGCTCTAAGCCGCCAGAAGGTAAAAATCTTATGTCTGGAGCGATAGCTCTACAAGACTTTAACTTCATGAAGACTAATAAAGCCGGCAGCTTAAACATACATTACATGTATGATTATTTTTCGCAAACATATCAAACATGGTAATTAAGCCGGCCCTAGTTATGGACTATCTGTCCCCAGTGGCACCGGTTGGGCAACATGACCCGCCTGGCGGTAAACCTCCAGGGCACTTGTTATCTGTTTATGTGCAGGATAAGGATTAATTTGATCTGCATAAGACAACACTGTCATAAGCATAAAAGTGATGTTTCTGCAAACTGTCGGCTCAATAGAATTATGCAGAGGCAGAACCATGCATAATTGCACGACAGATTAAAGTTTTACTACCCTATTACAAGACTCTGTGAGACAGACAAAATCAAGTGTTTTTTCTAAAGGACCAAGTATGTAAACCGCCTGGCGGTTCATTTTTCCTGGCCTTGCTGCTTTGAGGCCTCTGGATTACCCTTCTCCGGTTCTTCGTCCTCCTCTATCTGAAAGTTTGGTGATGACTAATTGACACCAACCAAAGCTTCAAATTCAGCTTCTTCATCAATAAGTTCAGACAGGTCAATTTCAGGGACGAAAGTATGCTTACCGATTGGAGGGATTAGCTCCATCACTTTGTAAGCCGGAGTGGGCATCTTTTGGTTTTCTATGTTGTAAGCCGGGTGATATCTTGAGAGATCCGTTTCGGTGCCAATCAAGCTGGCTAGGGGGCGGATATCTTTGACACAGGCAGCAAAGTCTTTTTGATCAAAAGTTGTGCCATCTTCCTTCAGACTTGGATAGCCAGTGGCTAAGTCGGCTGGGTCTAACTCTGGTAGCCACGCCTTAGCCCGGCTTAAAGTCGTTACGGCACCGGCTCTCGCAGACGACCGCTTCATTTCATCAATCTTGGCACGCGGCACAGAAAGTTTCCTCAAGATATCTATAAAAAGATTTGGTGTCTGGTTGGACGGAGAGGCGGTAGCCAATGCACGCTGAGCTCCAGTATATAACTGTTCAACAAGTGTATAAACAACTTTAAGCTGAACAAGCGTCTCTTTGGCAATGTTGCTGCTCCTGCGGCCTGCATGAGTCATAAATAGGTTAGCGGCGGTTTATATTACCAAAGGAAAGATTCAATTTTCAACACGACGGCTTACCAAAGATAGCTGAAGTCATTTGAGATACACTGTGCTTTAAACCGGTGAGCTCATTCGTCACCTTTTCAAGAGTTCCTTCTGCCTTTTCGGCTTGCTGTACCAAGGCGGTTCTCTCTTCAGCCCAAGCAGACTTCTCCGTTTCAAACTTAGCCTTCAGCTCTTCCGTTTCAGTCAGATTAAATTGACATTTCGATTCAGCCTTGTGGGTCTCAGATTCTTGAAACTTAAGCCGGCCCTTTGCGTCATCTAATTGCGATTGCAATTCGGCAGTGGTATCATGTATAAACAAGGGGTTACGAAACACATTATTATCCGGGTTACAAGAATTGAAGCCCCAAGCCTTTTGCAAGCAACAACACTTGGCACTTGGGGGCTAATGGCGGTTGAAGTGTTCTTTATGTCCCGGTTCATATCAGTAAAGTCTCAAGCACTTTGCAAGCAAGGGTACTTAGCACTTGGGGGCTAATGGTTCCTGAAGTGTTCTTTAGGTGCCGGTTCGTATCAATAGAGTCCCAAGCACTTTTCAAGCAAGAGTACTTGGCACTTGGGGGCTAATGCATATTTCTTCTCTCTTATCATTCATTTATGCTAACTCGGTGTCACTATAAACATTGACCGCCGGCTTATGAAGGGTATACATGCAAGTTCTAAAAATACACAATGAAGAATAGGACCGACGCATTCATACTGATTAAGCCAGCCCTTGGGGGCTACATGGGAAACGTTCATCAAAGTTGGATTTCCTACGAAGATGTTTGCCGACTGTGAAAGGTTTCTATGCAAAATACTCATGCTATTCTAAGTCTACAGCATATTCAATTTTATCATAACCAATAGACTTGGGGGCTGGAAGGATGTATATGATTTAGTCAAGATTCATACCTCAAACTTCTTATGCATCTGCTTCACCATATCAATTTCAAGATCACGGCTGCTGTGGACTTGACTGAGATATCCGGAAAGCAATTCACTGATGCTCAGCTGTGCATAATGAGTCATATCAAACATTACTTTCTGTTTCTCAGCAAGTTCTTGTTGGGCAGTGTGTTTGGCCAGAACAGTTGGATTGCCCGGCTCTCTAAAGCCGGTGCCCGTAATTATCGCATCTTCAGTCTGCTTCTCTACCGGCTCAGTTGGAATTGACGATTCAGCATTTACAGAGGTGATATTGGCATGGTCAAGAGAGATGTCAGGAATATCAGGAGGACCATCGTGAGTAGTTTCCTCTGTTGGCTTTTCAGCATTTGTTGCTAAGGCTTGTTACTCCGGCTCAATGATTTTTGGATCAGTTTCCGGTTTATTTGCTTTTGCTCTCTTACAGGTTTGGCTTGGCCACTGCACAAGATAAGATAAGTCATTACAAAGTTATAAAGATATAAGGAAGAGCAAAACAAGGATAAATTGTTACCCAGGGGTAGTCTTGAAAGCCGGCAGCTGAGTTTGAGATGAATCACCAGACGAAGAGCGAGAGACCTCCTGATAGTTTGAATCGAAAGAGTTCAATTGTTGGCGAATGAGACCCGCCAGCGGGTAAAGAGAGTTTGAGTGCGGAAGAACCTCATTCTGACGTTTCTGTCGAGCCGGTGTATTTGGTAAGCCGGAGGACAGTTCTTCATCTCTGGTGTTCTGAGTATGACGCCGGTTCTCGTGTTGCTGTTGCTTCAAAAGAAAGTGAGGATCCAAATGAGCTAAGGGGTGTGAAAATCTTACTTTTTGGGTTACTCGTCGAATTTTCTGTCTTGGCAAGGTTTCTGAGCTGGAGGATATAGTAATTACCTCTTCATCAATAGCCTAGCTGGCCCCCGTATCGTCCTGGCAATAATCAATGTCAATAAGATAATTGAAAAAGGAGCCAAGAGAGTCAAGGGCTACCTTCGACTCGGAGTTGTCGTCCAGTTCAAACAATTCAGAAGTACTTGGTTTCTTCTTTGTCTTTCTAACGGCCTTCTTGGCGGCTTTCTTGATAGCTCTGGCCTTTTTGGCAGCCTCGTGGTCATATGCTTTCTTCCAGAAAGCCGACTTAGCGTACGAGAGTCAGCAAGTTTGAGTTGACAGGAGAATCAAAACAATAAGAAAGCAAGAACAGTTAAAGTTAAGACTCACATCTGGTGCCGGATTAAGCTTGCAGAAAGGGTTCAACCCACTTTACTGCACTCTCCCACGCTTTCGTTCAGCAGGGTCTTGGTCATTTCTATGATTGTATCCTCAGTCAAGTCCTCGGGGTTGTGGCGTAAGGGATCATTTGTCTCACCAGTATAAGCACACATTAAGCTGGGCCTACGGCTCAAAGGAACGATCCGCCAAGCAATCCAACACCGGACCAAGTCAATTCCGGTTAGCCCATTTCCCAGTAGGGCTTTGACCTTTGCAAAAGTGGGAGCAAGTTTTTTGCGTTCCGCAGCGGTAAGTTTCTCAGCAGGAGGATGCTTTGGGTCCAAACGCTAGACACGATAACCCGGTAGCGGATTCTCATCAGCCGGGGAGGCGTCCTTGCAATAAAACCAGGTTTGATTCCAATCTTTGGGGTGACTCGGCAGACAAGCATAAGGGAAGATAGAATCTCTTCTTCGTTGAATTGAGACGGCTCCAAGTTCCAAGATGGGTCTGTTTGTGAACTAATTTTGGCGGTTTAAATAGAAATACTCTCAAAAGAGCTCCAGGCTGGGCTCCTCTTGAAGATACACTTTGCACAAGACTTGGAAGTTGCAGATATTTGACACGGAATTGGGTCTGATGTCTTGTGGATGGAGCTGAAAGAAGTGCAGAACGTCCCGGAAGAACTTAGAGTCAGGTGGTGAAATGCTCTGGTTCATGTGATCAGTAAAGACAATAACTTCATCGGCCTTTGGATGAGGTCTCTCTTCGCCCGGTTTAGGGGCGCGGTAATGCATAATGGATTTTTTTGGCAGTTACCAAATTTTGACAAAATCAGCAAGTGTAGCCTCGGTGACAACAGAAGGAACCCAGTTGCTCGTAGTGACTGTCTTCGGCGACATTGTGAACAAAGAAGCCTAAAAGAAGGAAACATTTTTTCCGATTCAAAATTGGTTCATTAAGCCGGAAATCAGAACACAGTATATCTTCAACACGATGGCTTAAATGGGGCCTAATGACATATGGGTAGATATAAACCGGTGAGATAAGCCGCCATGAGAAGCACTGATACTCAAGAAAGCAGATTTTACTAAGTGTTGAGTCAAGCAGGTTTCACAGATTGAAGCCGTAACTTTGGATCTACAACAGTTCGAAAAATAAAGTAAAAACCAAAAATTAAGGTGGTGGCAGCGAGAAACAAGAAGGTCCAGATGGGATCTATTACAATGCGGATATATATTCAAGATCAAGACAAGTGATTAAAGCTGCTACGGCGCAAGTGTTACAGACTAATATTCTGACTTGGATCTATGGTGCTAAAATGACGAACAGTCAGACCTAAAATCAAGATGAAGCAGTTCATGGAGTCAGATCGACCTTTTTCGTGCAGATGAGATGTTATAGTATTGACAAATATTATGAACACCATTGTGCAGGAGAGTATCAAGTTCAAAGCTCAAAATCACAACGGCAGGCAAGGAGGAGGATGAACTCCGTAGAACTCGTAAGAACCCTAATGGATCTAAGAGAGAAAGAGAGAGGAGGATTTACCTGGGCTGATGAGCGGCGGCAGCGCGCAAATGGGATCTGGTCAAGACAGGTTGATGCAGCGGCCGTTGTTGAGGAAGAGATGGAGGTTGACGGCGCCGGCGGAGCTCGTGTGTGTGGGCGTCGCGAGGAAGGAGATGAAGAGGAAGAGGCAAAGGGGGAAGATGGAAAGGAACGCCTGGCCCTATTTATAAGGTAAAGGGATAAATGTCATGCGCGGGAATCGAGGAGACTGAAAAACAGATATGTAACAGCACGAGCGCCTCGATTGTCGGAGTCTCGGTAAATGCGGAGATTTGTTAAGATCTAAGCAATTCAAAAGTAAATAACACGTGATGTCATGGCGGGTTACCACAATTTCAAGGACTGGCGTCATGGCGGGTTACGGTATCTCATGAGAAAGATAAAGAAAGATTGACATGAACAAGTTCAAATCAACCTGGGGCCTAATGTTGGGGATATAGCCATTTGATATGACCCGCCCAGGAGGGGTCGGGTTACCCAATGGCGGTTCATGGGCCAAGCCCAGAAGCATGTTGGAGATGGCAATTCAAGAAGAGTAATGTATAAAGGGCCCAAAGCCCAGAGTGGCTTAGAGCCCATAAGTCTAAACCGCCATGTATGTTTAACTTGTACTGTAAGGCATGTAACAATGAGTCACCAGGTCGGACATGATTGTATGAGCCGGCCGGGACTCCGTAGACTGCAGGGCGTCAACCCGCGTATATAAGGGGATGACCCGGCAGCGGCTTAGGGCAAGAGACAACAGATCGAAAGCCAGGCTAGCATATTTCGCTCCCTAGCAATCGAAACCCTAGCAATACCACCTCAAACTGGATTAGGTTTTACCCTCACCGCAAGGGGCCGAACCAGTATAAACTCCATGTGTCCTTTGTCCCGTTTTAACCACTTTAAGCTAACCACGTCGCTATGGCTCCACAATTAAGTCCTTTCCTTAGGACATCTGCCGTGACAACTCCACGACATTGTGGATCACCAGATCCATTGTTGAGATATTATCCGACAATGTCCTTCCTATTTAATCACCTTGTGAGTTCTTTCTCTGATACATAATGCCTTTGGTAAATTGTATTCTCTGATTTGGACAACCCATGCTCTCCTTTCGAGCTTGAGTTAAATTGCTCCTGAAGTTTGTGGTATATGTTCCTAAGATACCCCGATGGGTCGAATATATACCTTCCATAATCTGTGTGAACCCAAAGGTTATTCTGGTTATATCTATTGGTGTTTCGTTGGATAAATTTTCAACTCTACGACTTCTTAGAAAGGGAGAAGTGAATGAAAGGGTATGCATTAGAGAAGTGGGATTCGACCTTGAAATTTGTGTTCATGCCCATGGACCCGATGTGGAACTTATCATGGAAGCTTCTTGTAATAATAATAATCCCCTTGTTATAAGTTCATCTTGTATCTATGATTTGTCCTTTGCAACTGTTGTTTCGACGATGATTGTTCTTCTTTGATCCCATTTCTCAGACAAGTTAAAAGTGTTCGCCTTCCACTGATCAATACACTAGTCTAACCAGTTGGGGAACGCAGTATTTCAAAAATGTTCCTACGATCACGCAAGATCTACCTACCAGATGCATAGAAACAAGAGGGGAGAGTGTGTCTACGTACCCTCGTAGACGAAAGCGGAAGCGTCAAGTGACGCGGTTGATGTAGTTGAACTTCTTCGCGATCCAACCGATCAAGCACCGAACGTACGGAGCCTCCGCGTTTAGCACACGTTCAGCTTGATGACGTCCCATGAGCTCTTGATCCAGTAGAACCTCGCGGGAGAGTTTCGTCAGCATGACGGCGTGGTGACGGAGATATGAAGTTCCCATCGCAGGGCTTCGCCTAAGCGCTGCAATGATATGACCGAGGTGTGTTTCTGTGGAGGGGGGCACCGCACACGGTTGGGAGAGATCAACATATCAACTTGTGTGTCTATGGGGTGCCCCCACCCCCGTATATAAAGGAGTGGATGAGGGGGAGAGGCCGGCCCTATATGGCACGCCTAGGAGGAGTCCTACTCCCACCGGGAGTAGGATTCCCCCCTTCCCTAGTTGGAGTAGGAGAGGAAGGGAAGGAGGAGTAGGAGAGGAGGAAAGGGGGAGCACGACCCCCAAACCTTTTCCAATTCGGCCTCCTGCCCAAGGGCGGCGCACCAGCCCCTTGTGGGCTGGTGTGCTTCCTTCTTATGGCCCATAACTTCTCCCGGGGGGTTCCGGTAACCTCCCGATACTCCGAAAAAATGCCCGAACCACTCGGAACCTTTCCGATGTCCGAATATAGCCTTCCAATATATTGATCTTTATGTCTCAGACATTCTGAGACTCCTCGTCATGTCCTTGATCTCATCCGGGACATCGAACTACCTTCGGTACATCAAAACTCATTAACTCATAATATCGATCGTCATCAAACGTTAAGCGTGCGGACCCTACGGGTTTGAGAACTATGTAGACATGACCGAGACTCATCTTCGGTCAATAACCAATAGCGGAACCTGGATGCTCATATTGGCTCCTACATATTCTACAAAGATCTTTATCGGTCAAACCGCATAACAAGATACGTTGTTCCCTTTGTCGTCGGTATGTTACTTTCCCAAGATTTGATCGTCGGTATCTCAATACCTAGTTCAATCCCGTTACCGGCAAGTCTCTTTACTCGTTCCGTAATACATCATCCCATGACTAACTCATTAGTCATTTGCTTGCAAGGCTTATTATGATGTGTATTACCGAGAGGGCCGTGAGATACCTCTCTGACACTCGGAGTGACAAATCCTATTCTTGATCTATGCCAACACCACAAACACTTTCGAAGACACCTGTAGATCATCTTTATAATCACCCAGTTACGTTGTGATGTTTGATAGCACACACGGTGTTCCTCCGATATTCGGGAGTTGCATAATCTCATAGTCATAGGAACATGTATAAGTCATGAAGAAAGCAATAGCAGTAAACCTAAACGATCATAGTGCTAAGCTAACGGATGGGTTTTGTCCATCACATCATTCTCCTAATGATGTGATCCCGTTGATCAAATGACAACTCATGTCTATGGCTAGGAAACATAACCATCTTTGATCAATGAGCTTGTCTAGTAGAGGCATACTAGGGACACTCTGTTTTGTCTATGTATTCACACATGTACTATGTTTCTGGTTAATACAATTCTAGAATGAATAATAAACATTTATCATGATATAAGAAAATATAAATAACAACTTTATTATTGCCTCTAGTGCATATTTCCTTCAGTATCCCACTTGCACTAGAGTCAATAATCTAGTTCACATCTCCATGTGATTTAATACCGATAGTTCACATCGTTATGTGAATAACACCCATAGTTCACATCGCCATGTGACCAACACCCAAAAGGGTTTACTAGAGTCAATAATCTAGTTCACATCGCTATGTGATTAACACCCAAGAGTAATAAGGTGTGTTCATGTTTTGCTTGTGAGAGATGTTTAGTCAACGGTTCTGACACATTCAGATCCGTATGTATTTCGCAAATTTCTATGTCTACAATGCTCTGCATGGAGCTACTCTAGCTAATTGCTCCCACTTCCAATATGCATCCAGATTGATACTTAGAGTCATCTGGATTAGTGTAAAGCTTGCATCGGTGTAACTCTTTACGACGAACTCTTTATCACCTCCATAATCGAGAAACATTTCCTTAGTCATCCAGTAACTAAGGATAATTTTGACCGCTGTCCAGTGATCTACTCCTGGATCACTTTTGTACCTTCTTGCCAAACTCATGGTAAGGTACACAGCAGGTTTGGTACACAGCATGGCATACTTTATAGAACATATGGTTGAGGCATAGGGAATGACTTTCATTCTTTATCTATCTTCTGCCGAGGTCGGGCTTTGAGTCTTACTCAACTTCATACCTTACAACTCAGGCAAGAACTCCTTCTCTGACTGATCCATTTTGAACTACTTCAAAAACTTGTCAAGGTATGTACTCATTGAAAAAACTTATCAAGCGTCTCGATCTTTTTCTATAGATCTTGATGCTCAATATGTAAGCAGCTTCACTGAGGTCTTTCTTTGAAAAAACTCCTTTCAAACACTCCTCTATGCTTTCCAGAAATATTCTACATCATTTTCGATCAACAATATGTCATTCACATATACTTATCAGAAAAGGATGTAGTGTTCCCACTCACTTTCTTGTAAATACAAGCTTATCCAAAAGTCTGTATAAAACCATATGCTTTGATCACCTCATCAAAGCGCATATTCCGACTCTGAGATGCTTGCACCAGTCCATAGATGGATCACTGGAGCTTGCACACTTTGTTAGCACCTTTAGGATCGACAAAACCTTCTGGTTGCATCATATACAACTCTTCTTTAAGATATCCATTCGGGAATGCAGTTTTGACATACATTTGCCAGATTTCATAATCATAAAATGCGGCAATTGCTAACATGATTCGGACAGACTTAAGCATCGCTACGAGTGAGAAAGTCTCATCATAGTCAACTCTTCGAACTTGTCGAAAACCTTTCGCAACAAGTCGAGCTTTGTAAACAGTAACATTACTGTTAGCGTCAGTCTTCCTCTTGAAGATCCATTTATTTTCGATGGCTTGCCGATCATCGGGCAAGTCAACCAAAGTCCACACTTTGTTCTCATACATGGATCCCATCTCAGATTTCATGGCCTCAAGCCATTTTGTGGAATCTGGGCTCATCATCGCTTCCTCATAGTTTGTAGGTTCATCATGGTCTAGTAACATGACTTCCAGAACTGGGTTGCCGTACCACTCTGGCGCGGAACGTACTCTGGTTGATCTACGAAGTTCAGTAGTAACTTGATCCAAAGTTTCATGATCATCATCATTAGCTTCCTCACTAATTGGTGTAGGAATCACTGGAACCAGATTCTATGATGTACTACTTTCCAATTCGGGAGAAGGTACAATTTACCTCATCAAGTTCCACTTTCATCCCACTCACTTCTTTCGAGAGAAACTCCTTCTCTAGAAAGGATCCATTCTTAGCAACGAATATCTTGCCTTCGGATATGTGATAGAAGGTGTACCCAACAGTCTCCTTTGGGTATCCTATGGAGACACATTTCTCCGACTTGGGTTCGAGCTTATCAAGTTGAAGTTTTTTTCACATAAGCATCGCAACCCCAAACTTTAAGAAACGGCAACTTTGGTTTCTTGCCAAACCACAGTTCATAAGGCGTCGTCTCGATGGATTTAGATGTTACCCTATTTAACGTGAATGCAGCTATCTCTGATGCATAACCCAAAAAGATAGTGGTAAATTGATAAGAGACATCATAGACCGCACCATATATAATAAAGTACGGTTACGACGTTCAGACACACCATTACGCTGTGGTGTTCCGGGTGGCGTGAGTTGTGAAACTTTTTCACATTGTTTCAAATGAAGACCAAACTCATAACTCAAATATTCACCTCCACGATCAGATTGTAGAAATTTTATTTTCTTGTTACGATGATTCTCTACTTCACTCTGAAATTCTTTGAACTTCTCAAATTTTTCAGACTTGTGCTTCATCAAGTAGATATACCCATATCTGCTTAAATCATCAGTGAAGGTCAGAAAATAATGATACCCTCCGCAAGCTTCAACACTCATCGGTCCACATACATCAGTATGTATGATTTCCAACAAATATGTTGCTCGCTCCATTGTTCTAGAGAACGTAGGTTTAGTCATCTTGCCCATGAGGCATGGTTCGCAATCATCATGTGATTCATAATCAAGTGATTCCAAAAGTCCATCACTATGGAGTTTCTTCATGCGTTTTACACCAATATGACCTAAACGGAAGTGCCACAAATAAGTTGCACTATCATTATTAACCTTGCATCTTTTGGCTTCAATATTATGAATATGTGTATCACCACGATCGAGATCCAACAAATATTTTCATTGGGCGTATGACCATCGAAGGCTTTATTCATGTAAACAGAATAACATTTATTCTATGACTTTAAATGAATAACCGTATTGCAACAAACATGATCAAATCATATTCATGCTCAACGCAAATGCCAAATAACATTTATTTAGGTTCTACACTAATCCCGAAATTATAAGGACTGTGCGATGATGATCATACCAATCTTGGAACCACTTCCAACACACATCGTCACTTCGCCTTAAACTAGTCTCTGTTCATTCTGCAACTCTTGTTTCGAGTTACTAATTTTCGCAACTGAACCGGTATCAAATACCCAGAGGTTTCTATGAACACTAGTAAAGTACACATCAATAATCTGTATATCAAATATACTTTTGTTCACTTTGCCATCCTTCTTATCCGCCAAGTATCTAGGGCAGTTCCACTTCCAGTGACCATTTCCTTTGCAGTAGAAACACTTAGTTTCAGGCTTGAGTTTAGCTTTGGGTTTCTTCATGAGAGTGACAACTTGCTTGTCATTCTTCTTGAAGTTACCCTTCTATCCCCTCGCCCTTTACTTGAAACAAGTGGTTTTGTTAACCATCAACACTTGATTTCTACTTTCGCCGACTTCAGCATCGCGAAGAGCTCGGGAATTACTTTCGTCATCCCTTGCATATTATAGTTCATCACGAAGTTCTACTAACTTGGTGATAGTGACTAGAGAACTTTGTCAATTACTATCTTATCTGGAAGATTAACTCCCACTTGATTCAAGTAATTGTAGTACCCAGACAATTTGAGCACATGCTCACTGGTTGAGCTATTCTCCTCCATCTTGTAGGCAATGTATTGTGAGAGGTCTTATACCTCTCGACACGGGCATGAGTATGAAATTCTAATTTCAACTCCTGGAACATCTCATATGCTCCATGGCGTTCAAAACGTTTTTTGAAGTCCCGGTTCCAAGCCGTAAAGCATGGTGCACTAAACTATCAAGTAGTCATCATACCGAGCTTTTGTCAAAACGTTCATAACGTCTGCATCTGCTCTTGCAATAGGTCTGTCACCTAGCGGTGCATCAAGGACATAATTCTTCTGTGCAACTATGAGGAAAATCCTCAGATCACGGAACAAGTCCGCATCATTGCTACTAACATCTTTCAACTTAGTTTTCTCTAGGAACATATAAAAACAAACGGGGAGCTTCATCACGAGCTATTGATCTACAACATAGATATGCTAATACTAGCATGACTAAGTTCATGATAAATTAAAGTTCAATTAATCATATTACTAAAGAACTCCCACTTAGATAGACATCCCTCTAGTCATCTAAATGATCATGTGATCCAAATCAACTAAACCATGTACGATAATCACGTGAGATAGAGTAGTTTTCAATGGTGAACATCTTATGTTGATCATATCTACTATATGATTCAAGCTCGACCTTTCGGTCTCCAGTGTTCCGATGCCATATCTGCATATGCTAGGCTCGTCAAGTTTAACCCGAGTATTCTGCATGTGCAAAACTGTCTTACACCCGTTGGATTTGAACGTAGAGCTTATCACACCCGATCATCACGTGGTGTCTCGGCACGATGAACTTTCACAACGGTGCATACTCAGGGAGAACACTTGTACCTTGAAATTTTGTAAGGGATCATTTTATAATGCTACCGCCGTACTAAGCAAAATAAGAAGCATAATAAGATAAACATCACATGCAATCAAAATATGTGACATGATATGGCCATCATCATCTTGTGCTTTTGATCTCCATCTCCAAGGCACCGTCATGATCACCATCGTCACCGGCGCGACACCTTGATCTCCATCGTAGCATCGTTGTCGTCTTGCCAACTATTGCTTCCACGATGATCGCTACCGCTTAGTGATAAAGTAAAGCAATTACATGGCGATTGTATTTCATACAATAAAGCGACAACCATATGGCTCCTGCCAGTTGCCGATAACTTTACAAAACATGATCATCTCATACAATAACGTATAACTCATCATGTCTTGACCATATCACATCATAACATGCCCTGCAAAAACAAGTTAGACGTCCTCTACTTTGTTGTTGCAAGTTTTACGTGGCTGCTACGGGCTTAGCAAGAACCGTTCTTACCTACGCATACAAAAACCACAATGATTTTTCATCAAGTATGTGTTGTTTTAACCTTCACAAGGATCGGGCGTAGCCACACTTGATTCAGCTAAAGTGAGAGAGACAGACACCCGCCAGTCACCTTTAAGCAACGAGTGCTCGTAACGGTGAAACCAGTCTCGCGTAAGCGTACGCGTAATGTTGGTCCAGGCCGCTTCATCTCACATTACCACCGAACCAAAATATGACATGCTGGTAAGCAGTATGACTATTATCACCCACAACTCATTGTGTTCTACTCGTGCATATCATCTACGCATAGACCTGGCTCTGATACCACTGTTGGGGAACGAGTATTTCAAAAAAATTCCTACGATCACGCAAGATCTACCTACCAGATGCATAGCAATGAGATGGGAGAGTGTGTCTAGGTACCCTCGTAGACCGAAAGCGAAAGTGTCAAGTGACGTGGTTGATGTAGTCGAACTTCTTCGCGATCCAACTGATCAAGCACCAAACATACGGAGCCTCCGCGTTCAGCACACGTTCATCTTGATGACGTCCCATGAGCTCTTGATCCAGTAGAACCTCGCGGGAGAGTTTCGTCAGCACGACGGTGTGGTGACGGAGATGATGAAGTTATCGTTGCAGGGCTTCGCCTAAGCGCAGCAACAATATGACCGAGGTGTGTTTCTGTGGAGGAGGGCACCGCACACGGTTGGGAGAGATCAACAGATTAACTTGTGTGTCTATGGGGTGCCCCCACCCCCGTATATAAAGGAGTAGAGGAGGGGGAGAGGCCGGCCCTCTATGGCGCACCTAGGAGGAGTCCTACTCCCAACGGGAGTAGGATTCCCCCCTTCCCTAGTTGGAGTAGGAGAGGAAGGGAGGGAGGAGTAGGAGAGAAGGAAAGGGGGGGCGCCACCCCCCAAACCTTTTCCAATTCGGCCTCCTACCCAAGGGGGGCGCACCAGCCCCTTGTGGGCTGGTGTGCTTCCTTCTTATGGCCCATAAGGCCCATAACTTCTCCCGGGGGGTTTCTATAACCTCCCGGTACTCCGGAAAAATGCCCGAACCACTCGGAACCTTTCCGATGTCCGAATATAGCCTTTCAATATATCGATATTTATGTCTTGTACATTCTGAGACTCCTCGTCATGTCTGTGATCTCATCCGGGACACCGAACTACCTTCGGTACATCAAAACTCATAAACTCATAATATCGATCGTCATCAAACGTTAAGCGTGCGGACCATACGAGTTCGAGAACTATGTAGACATGACCGAGACTCATCTCCGGTCAGTAACTAATAGCGGAACCTGGATGCTCATATTGGCTCCTACATATTCTACGAAGATCTTTATCGGTCAAACCGCATAACAACATACGTTGTTCCCTTTGTCATTGGTATGCTACTTGCCCGATATTCGATCGTCGGTATCTCAATACCTAGTTCAATCTCGTTACCGGCAAGTCTCTTTACTCGTTCTGTAATACATCATCCCGTGACTAACTCATTAGTCATTTGCTTGCAAGGCTTATTATGATGTGTATTACCGAGAGGGCCCAGAGATACCTCCCCGACACTCGGAGTGACAAATCCTATTCTTGATCTATGCCAACACCACGAACACTTTCGGAGACACCTGTAGAGCATCTTTATAATCACCCAATTACGTTGTGACGTTTGATAGCACACAAGGTGTTCTTATGGTATTCGGGAGTTGCATAATCTCATAGTCATAGGAACATGTATAAGTCATGAAGAAAGCAATAGCAGTAAAACTAAACGATCATAGTGCTAAGCTAATGGATGGGTCTTGTCCATCACATCATTTCCTAATGATGTGATCATGTTGATCAAATGACAACTCATGTCTATGGCTAGGAAACATAACCATCTTTGATCAATGAGCTAGTCTAGTAGAGGCATACTAGGTTCACTCTGTTTTGTCTATGTATTCACACATGTACTAAGTTTTCGGTTAATACAATTCTAGCATGAATAAGAAACATTTATCATGATATAAGAAAATATAAATAACAACTTTATTATTCCCTCTAGGGCATATTTCCTTCATAACTTCTATGCTGATCTACCATCGAGTTTTACCCTCTGATATCTCGAGAATATCACGGAACTACATAACTTCTTATGAGTTCTTCATCACCTATTACTTCTCACCAATTTCATTTCCCCCCAAATTCTGAGCTATTGCCAACCGAGAACATCGATAATTGAATCGAGTCTGCACTGCAATTCAGTAACTCTTAGTAACATCCGTTGCGTGCGAGTTTGCACTCACACCTGTCATTCCTAACCGATTGACTACATCATCATCGTCATGCTAAAGCTTGACTATGCTATCTATGTCCTTCATCCCCGGAACACAATCCAAACTGTGTGCTAAGCTTACGTTGTGCTTTCATCTTATTAATGTTTGTCTTGAAAGGCAACCCTAGTTCGGGGATTGCATCATATATGTGGTCCCGATAACCTTTTGCCTCACCATCCTTTTACTTCATGTCGTCGTTGATCGATTACATCCTCATGAACCCTTGATACGTCTTCGTCATATCTATAATTTTTTATTGTTCCATGCCAATATTATACAACTTTCATATACTTTTGGCAACTTTGTATACTATTTTTTGGACTAACATATTGATCCAGTGCCCAGTACCAGTTCCTGTTTGTTGCATGTTTTTTGTTTCATAGAATATCCATATCAAACGGAGTCCAAATGGGATAAAAACGCACAGATTTTTTTGGAATATATGTGATTTTTGGGAAAAATAATCAACGCGAGATGGTGCCCGAGGGGGCCACGAGGCACGAGGGCACGCCCCAGGGGGGTGGGCGCACCCCTGACCCTCGTGGCCACCCCGTAAGGCAGTTGGTGCCCTTATTTTGCCACAAGAAAGCCAATATCCGGATACAAATCGTGTCAAAATTTCAGCCCAATCGGAGTTACAGATCTCCGGGAATATAAGAAATGGTGAAAGGCCAGAATCAGAGGAGCGCAGAAACAGAGAGAGACAGAGAGACGGATCCAATCTCGAAGGGGCTCTCGCCCCTCCCATGCTATGGAGGTCATGTACCAGAGGGAGAACCCTTCTCCCACCTAGGTAGAAGGCCAAGGAAGAAGGAGAAGTAGGGGGGCTCTCTCCCCCTCACTTCCGATGGGCGCGGTGGTGCCGGAGTGCCACCGGGGCCATCATCGTGCGACGGCGATCTACACCAACACCTATGTCATCTTCACCAACATATTCATCACCTTCCCCCATCTATCTACAGTGGTCCACTCTCCCGCAACCCGCTGTACCCTCTACTTGAACATGATGCTTTATGCTTCATATTATTATCCAATGATGTGTTGCCATCCTATGATGTCTGAGTAGATTTTCGTTGTCCTATCGGTAATTGGTGAATGGCTATGATTGGTGTAATTTGCTTGTGGTTATGTTGATGTCCGTTGGTACCCATCTTATGAGCACGCGTGTGGGTCACACGATAGGGTTAGTTGTATGTTGATAGGACTATGTATTGGAGGGCAAGAGTGAGAGAAGCTTCAACCTAGCATAGAAATTGATGCATACGGGATTGAAGGGGGACCGATATATCTTAATGCTATGGTTGGGTTTTACCTTAATGAACGTTAGTAGTTGCGGATGCTTGCTAATAGTTCCAATCATAAGTGCATAGAATTCCAAGTCAGTGATGACATGCTAGCAGTTGCCTCACCCACATAAAACTTGCTATCGGTCTAGTAACATAGTCAATTGCTTAGGGAAAATTTCGCAACTCCTACCACCACTTTTCCACACTCGCTATACTAACTTTATTGCTTCTTTATCTAAACAGCCCCTAGTTTTTATTTGCATGCTCTTTATATTCTTGCAAACCTATCCCGTTACACCTACAAAGTACTTCTAGTTTCATACTTGTTCTAGGTAAAGCGAACGTCAAGCGTGCGTAGAGTTGTATCGGTGGTCGATAGAACTTGAGGGAATATTTGTTCTACCTTTAGCTCCTCGTTGGGTTCGACACTCTTACTTATCGAAAATGGTTGCGATCCCCTATACTTATGGGTTATCAAGACCTTTTTCTGGCGCCATTGCCGGGGAGCAATAGCGTGCGGTGAATATTCTCGTGTGTGCTTGTTTGGTTTATCACAAAGTAGAATTTATTTGTTGTTCTAAGTTGTTCTCTATCTTTAGTTATGGACATGGAACACGAAACACCACAAAAATTAGGTGTACTTGCTACTCATGGAGATGGGGAACCTCCTAAAACCCTCGATGCTCATTATGTGAAAGATATTATGTACTACTTTTATAATCCTGAGAAAACCCCATTCAATTATATAATGGGAGAAACGTTGGATCAATGTGAATACTTTAGGGATCAATGTGAATACTTTAGGGATCAATGTGGATACTTTAGGGATTATCGCTTAACTCATAAAGGGAGTGGGATCAAATTCACATGTTGCATTGGTATGCTCGGCAACTATGCTTGAGATATGATTATACTTGTTGCTCTAGGATGAAGGCTCCACACCTTCCCTTTTCATGCAAATCTAATGATGATGAAACCTTAGCTTCTTATGCTAATGGTATATATGATTATTATGATGTGGAACAAATAGAAGAATTTGTTGCTTTTAAGGGTGCTTATGAAATTGAATCTCTGTTTAAAAGGTATGAAGCTTTTGATGATGATGTTTATAGGCTTGAAAATTTTGCTATATTGAAATATTGCTATGAGAATTATGAACACAATTCCAATATTGATGCATTTATTGAGAAGGTCTCCGCTGTCCAAGAAGAGATTAATATTTTGCGGGAAACTATGAAAGAAGGAACTGATGACACTTTGAGCTCATTAGATGAAAAAGATGAGGAGGAGAGCGAAGAACAAAAGGAGGAAGAGCGGATTAGCTACCCGTGCCCACCTTCTAATGAGAGTAACTCTTCAACTCATACATTGTTTAATTTCCCTTCGTGCTTACCGAAGGATGAATGCTATGATGATTGCTATGATCCCTTGGATTCGTTTGAAATATCCATTTTTGATGAAATTGATGCTTACTATGTTTGTGGCCATGATGCCAATATGAATTATGCTTATGGAGATGAACTTGCTATAGTTCCTTATGTTAAACATGGGATAGTTGCTATTGCACCCACACATGATAGTCCTATTATCTTTTTGAATTCTCCAAACTACACTATATCGGAGAAGTTTGCACTTATTAAGGATTATATTGATGGGTTACGTTCTACTACTACACATGATGATTTTGATAGATATAATATGCATGTGCTTGTTGTTCCTATTTGCAATTATTATGAGAGAGGAACTACATCTCCGCCTCTCTATGTTTCCAATACGATAAAATTGCAAGAAACTATTTATGCTATGTGTTGGCCTTTACTATGTGTGCATGAATTGTTCTTTTATGACATGCCGATGCATAGGAAGAGAGCTAGACTTCGTTGTTGCATGATATATGTTACTTTGTGCTCACTACTAAATTACAAATCATTGTTAATTAAAATTGGCTTTGATATACCTTGGGATCCAGGGGGATCCATTACTTGAGCACTTTATGCCTAGCTTAATGGCTTTAAAGAATGCGCTGCCAGGGAGACAACCCGGAAGTTTTAGAGAGTCATTTATTTATGTTGTGAGCTTTTATGAAGTTTAAAAACAAATAAATAAATAAAGAGGGGAACCTAAAACTTTTTCAAAAAGAAAAGCGAAAGTGAGAAAGACGAGCATTGTTAAAGTGGGAGCTAGCCTTGAACTTTGTTCATGCCCATGAAAACTTTGTGAACCTTGATTACAGAAAATTTTCAAAAAAAATCATTATCCCCTTGTACAATTACATTGTATTATAAAAATAATGTGCCAAGAGTTTCCTTTAGGATGATTAAACTGCTTGTTGGTTTGTGCGGTGCAAAAACAGAAACTTTGTCTGCAGTGCACGATTTTACATTTTTTACTGGAACGTCAAAAGAATATGAAACTTTTTGCAAAGTATTTCTATACAAATTGTTGATTTTTCCTATTTTTCCATAATTTTTAGAGTTACAGAAGTATGGTTAATGTTCAAATCTTTACAAACTGTTGTTATAGCTTCATTATTTGCATATGTTTGAATTCTTGTTGAAGCCTCCTTGACTTGGGGCCATAGAATTGTGATGGCATATGGTGGGTAATGTTTGTTAATAATTATACAATAATGTTAGAGCAGTACGTGATAGTATTTCATTGATCATATGCACTAACCCCCCCACTAAAAGTTCGGTTAAGTTTTGTGTGGATGAAGTGTTCGAAGATCGAGGAGGTCTTGATGTGAGAAGAAGGAGGAGAGGCAAGAGCTCAAGCTTGGGGATGCCCAAGGCACCCCAAGTAAATATTCAAGGAGACTCAAGCGTCTAAGCTTGGGGTTGCCCCGGAAGGCATCCCATCTTTCTTCAACAAGTATTGGTATGTTTTCGGATTCGTTTTGTTCACATGATACGCGTAAACTCTTGGAGAGTCGTGTGCTTTTCCTTTTTATTTTAATAAATGAACCATGCTGGTATGAGATAGTCCTTGGTTGATTTATATAATACTCTTTGCACTTCACTTATATCTTTTGAGTATGACTTTATAGAATGCTTCATGTGCTTCACTTATATCATTTGAAGTTTGGATTGCCTGTTTCTCCTCACACAGAAAACCGCCATTTGTAGAATGCTCTTTTGCTTCACTTATATTTATTAGAGCATGGGCATATATTTTGTAGAAAGAATTAAAACTCTCTTGCTTCACTTATATCCATTTAGAGAGTTGACAGGAATTGGTCATTCACATGGTTAGTCATAAAATCCTACATAAACTTGTAGATCGCTGAATATGATATATTTGATTCCTTGCAATAGTTTTGCGATATAGAGATGCTAATATGTGGGAGGTACTAGTGAATGATTGTGGTTTAGTAAAAATAGTGGTGTTAAGTTTTGTGATTCCCGAAGCATGCATGTATGGTCTCCTAACTATGTAACCAAATTGGCGTGCATTGTATTTTGATTGTTTATCTTTGCGTGAAGGTCGGGGGCGCGCGATGGTTAACTCCTACCAACCTCCCCCCTAGGAGAATGCGTCGTAGTATTTTTGCTTCAAGGGCTAATAGATTTTTCGCAATAAGTATGTGAGTTCTTTATGACTAATGTTGAGTCCATGGATTATACGCACTCTCACCCTTCCACCTTGCTAGCCACTCCAGTACCGCGTAACTTTCGCCGGTGCATCAAACCACCTTCCCTTCCTCAAAACAACCACCATACCTACCTATTATGGCATTTCCATAGCCATTCCGAGATATATTGCCATGTAACTCCATCGTTCCATTTGTTATGACACACACGATCATTGTCATATTGTCTTGCATGATCGTAAGATAGCTAGCATGATGTTTTCATGGCTTGTCCGTTTTTTGATGTCATTGCTATGCTAGATCATTGCACATCCCGGCACACCGCCGGAGGCATTCATATAGAGTCATATTTTTGTTCTAGTATCGAGTTATAAGTAAATAAAAGTGTGATGGTAATCATTATTAGAGCATTGTCCCTTGAAAAAAAAGAGAAAGGCAAAAAAAGGAAGGCCAAAAAAATGAGAAAAAAGGGGGACAATGCTACTATCTTTTTTCCACACTTGTGCTTAAAAGTAGCACCATGATCTTCATGATAGAGAGTCTCCTATGTTATCACTTCCATATACTAGTGGGAATTTTCCTTATAGAATTTGGCCTATATATTCCAATGAAAGGCTTCCTCAAATGCCCTAGGTCTTCATGAGCAAGCAAGTTGATGCACACCCACTAGTTTTCTTTTGAGCTTTCATACACTTATAGCTCTAGTGCATCCGTTACATGGCAAACCCTACTCACTCACATTGATATGAATTGATGGACATCTCCATAGTCTGTTAATTTGCCTAGTCGGTGTGAGACTTTCTCCCTACTTTTGTCTATCACCACCTTCTATTCCACCCATAGTGCTATGTCCATGGCTCACGCTCATGTATAGCGTGAAGAGTTGAAAAGGTTCGAAAAAGTAAAGTATGAAAACAATTGCTTGGCTGACACCGGGATGAGCATGAGGGGTACCTTGTATTAAGAAAAGGGAGCATAAACGACTATATGATTTTGTAGGGATAACGTTCTTTAGCATTGATATTTTGAAAGACTTGATTGTTTGTTGGGATGCCCGAGTATTAAGTTCTTTTATGTCAAATGATAGACTATTGCTTTGAATCACTCGTGTCTTAATATTTATGCCATGATGAGATTACATGATCAAGATTATGCTAGGTAGCATTCCACATAAAAAATTATCTTTTTTGTCATTTACCTACTCGAGGACGAGCAGGAATTAAGCTTGGGGATGCTGATACGTCTCCGTCGTATCTATAATTTTTGATTGTTCCATGCCAATATTATACAACTTTCATATACTTTTGGCAACTTTTTATACTATTTTTGGGACTAACATATTGATCCAGTGCCCAGTGCCAGTTCCTGTTTGTTGCATGTTTTTTGTTTCACAGAATATCCATATCAAACGGAGTCCAAACGGGATAAAAACGCACGGAGATTTTTTTTGGAATATATGTGATTTTTGGGAAGAAGAATCAACGCGAGACGATGCCCGAGGGGGCCACGAGGCAGGGGGCGCGCCCCTGACCCTCGTGGCCACCCCGTAAGGCGGTTGGTGCCCTTCTTTTGCCGCAAGAAAGCCAATATCCGGATACAAATCGTGTCAAAATTTCAGCCCAATCGGAGTTACAGATCTCTCGGAATATAAGAAACGGTGGAAGGCCAGAATTAGAGGAGCGCAGAAGCAGAGAGAGACATAGAGACATATCCAATCTCGGAGGGGCTCTCGCCCCTCCCATGCTATGGAGGTCATGGACCAGAGGTAGAAACCTTCTCCCACCTAGGGAGAAGGCCAAGGAAGAAGGGGAAGGAGGGGGGCTCTCTCCCCCTCACTTCCGGTGGCGGGGGAGTGCCACCGGGGCCATCATCGTGCGACGGCAATCTACACCAAAACCTCCGTCATCTTCACCAACATATTCATCATCTTCCCCCAACTATCTACAGCGGTCCACTCTCCCGCAACCCACTGTACCCTCTACTTGAACATGGTGCTTTATGCTTCATATTATTATCCAATGATGTGTTGCCATCCTATGATGTCTAAGTAGATTTTCGTTGTCCTATCGGTAATTGGTGAATTGCTATGATTGGTTTAATTTTCTTGTGGTTATGTTGTTGTCCTTTGGTTCCCATCATATGAGCGTGTGTGTGGATCACACCATAGGGTTAGTTGTAGGGCTGGAAAAAAAAGCTCGAAGCTCGCGAGCTAAACGAGTAGCTCGTGACTCGGCTCGAATCGACTTGAACTCGAATAATAACGAGTCAAGTTGAGCTTTAGTTTAAGATCATTTACATGCCAAGTTAAACGAGTCGATCTCACAAGTACACATATAAGTCCTTAGGCTCGGTAAAAGAATTAGCGTTTCTTGATGGGTAGTAAAAAAAACAACCACTAAACACCTTGTGTCCAAGCACAAGGCCCAATCGCTCAAGCTCTAGTCACCCAGGACACTCACACGTACAAGACCATATATGTACATGTTAAATTTCCAAATTAATCTCTTTTTCGTATTCGCGAGATTTTATGGTCATAACTTTAACAAGCCTAACAAGCTAAACGAGCCAACTCACGAGTTATACAAGTCGAGCCAATCTTGGATTTGAGCTCGTATAGTAATGAGTCGAGTCGAGCTGGCTCGACTCGGCTCGAATTCCACCCCTAGTTAGTTGTATGTTGATAGGACTATGTATTGGAGGGCAAGAGCGACAGAAGCTTCAACCTAGCATAGAAATTGATGCATACAGGATTGAAGGGGAACCAATATATCTTAATTCTATGGTTGGGTATTACCTTAATGGACATTAGTAGTTGCGGATGCTTGCTAATAGTTCCAATCATAAGAGCATAGAATTCCAAGCCAGCGATGACATGCTAGCAGTGGCCTCTCCCACATAAAACTTGCTATCGGTCTAGTAATGTAGTCAATTGCTTAGGGACAATTTCGCAACTCCTACCACCACTTTTCCACACTCACTATACTAACTTTATTGCTTCTTTATCTAATTAGCCCCTAGTTTTTATTTGCGTGCTCTTTATATTCTTGCAAACCTATCCCATTACACCTACAAAGTACTTCTAGTTTCATACTTGTTCTAGGTAAAGCGAACGTCAAGCGTTCGTAGAGTTGTATCGGTGGCCGATAGAACTTGAGGGAATATTTGTTCTACCTTTAGCTCCTCGTTGGGTTCGACACTCTTACTTATCGAAAACTGTTGCGATCCCCTATACTTGTGGGTTATCGACCCTATCAAAAAATGTGTTGTGATCATCATCAATGTTTTGACTTCTTCCAAGCTGTGGTTCAAATTAGTGATGAGAATTACCATCCTCGAACCTCGGTAATTTGTGTTTCCATCGACTACTTCCTTGCCTTCCTTCCAACACAAACTTGTTCGTGTTATATCTGTATCTTGAGTTCCTGGATATCTAGCTTATGTTATGTTCTGCCTTTAAGTATTACCATCTTTTACGTCAAGAATGTCATGAGAATTTCACCACCTGTTAAGAATTCTTGATATAGTAATGCTTCTCGGCACCTCATATCTTGGTCCCCGTGTTATTTCTAACCGGAATACTGACCATTGAACTATGATGTGTGAATTCAAAACTTCTAGCAACCCTATTGCTTTCAAGCGAACGGTCGATAGTTTCATTCCAAGTCTAATTACAGGACATAAAAATAGATGTTTTACATCACAAAAACACATGTATTTATATAGCACATGTACTGGAGCTAACACATGGACAACTGAATAAATTTCTGCAGTAAAGATCAAACACACAGGGGTGAACACATTCATATACTAGCAGAATACTAATACACAGAAGCAAATTCTAATAGATCAATTGTCTACCAAATTAACAAGGCCTCAACTAGTCAGATCCAGCATAACAAGTACTTTAATATACCAATACGAAACTGAACAAATAACAAGTTGATAGAACTAGTCAAGCCTGAACATTACACAACCCTTACACAATTCTCAACACTACACTTCTAAAGCTCGCAACAATTTGAGATCAGAGAGAGCAGCAAGATTGAGAAAGGGGCAGCAGCAGGAGCTAGGGGGCGTGCGAGGAGCAACAAAGAGAGCTTGGAGAGAGGAGCAGCAGCGGGTGGAAGGGAAAGAGAGCAGCATCAGCGACAGCGTTGAGAGAGGAGCAACAACAAAGGAGGCGGGGAAGCAGAGAAGCAGTAGGTGGAGAAGATCAGCAACAAGGGGTGTAAGGAGAGAGGAAGAGGAACAACGATAAGGGATAATAAAAGCAAAAGAGAGAGAGACTTGTAGATGAGTGGCAGGAGGAGTCGCGCGGGGCACCAGGCACGGCCGCATCCATGTCTGAAGGAGCACGCGAGCTGGGTGACGACGAAGATGGTGGATGGGTGGCGCTGGTGGAAGGGTGATGGAGTGGTGGCTGGAGGCAATGGTGGTGCTAGTAGATGGATGGTGCACCGTGATACGTCTCCAATGTATCTATAATTTTTGATTGTTCTATGTTGTTATATTATCAATCTTGGATGTTTTACGATCATTTTCTAGCAACTTTATATCATTTTTGGGGACTAACCTATTGACATAGTGCCCAGTGCCATTTGCTGTATTTTGCTTGTTTTTTACTTTGTAGAATATCAATACCAAACGGAGTCCAAATGCAACGAAACTTTTCGGAGAATTTTTTCTGCCAGAAGAGACCCAGGGGCAGGAGGTGCACCGAAGGGGACCTGTGGGGCCCACAAGACACCAGGGCGCGTTAGGAGGCCCAAGCATGCCCTGATGCCTTGTGGGGCGCACGGGAGTCCCTCCATAGACTTCCAGCTCTATAAATACTCAAATATTCCAAAAACCCTAGGGGTCGATGAAAAATCGTTTTAGCCACCGCAAGTTCTAGAACCATGAGATCCAATCTAGAGCCCTTTTCTGGCACTCCGCCGGAGGGGAACACGATCACATATTTCATCATCCTCATTGGTGCTCCTCTGATGATGCGTGAGTAGTTTACCACACACCTATGGGTCCGTAGTTAGTAGCTAGATGGCTTCTTCCCTCTTTTTGATCTTCAATACAATGTTCTCTTCGGAGATCTATCCGATGTACTTCTTTTTGCTATGTGTTTGTTGGGATCCAATGAATTGTGAGTTTATGATCAGATCTATTCATATCCATACATGATTATTATGGCCTCGTATTTTTTCTTCAATATTTCGGTTTTGTTTGGCCAACTTGAATGATTTATCATGCAATTGTAAGAGGTGTTTTGTAATGGGTTCGATCTTGGGGTGCTCAATCTCAGTGACAGAAGGAGAAGTGACACGCAATATGTATCATTGCTATTAAGGATAAAACGATTGGGTCTATTCCTACATGAATAGATCTTGTCTACATCATGTCATCATTCTTAAAGCATTACTCTGTTTCTCCATGAACTTAATACACTAGATGCGTGCTAGATAGCGATCGATGTGTGGAGTAATAGTAGTAGATGTAGGCAGTAGTCGGTCTACTAATCTTGGACATGATGCCTATATACATGTTCATTGTCTTGGATATCGTCATAATTGTTTACTTTTCTATCAATTGCCCAATAGTAATATGTTTACCCAACGTATGCTATTTTCTCGAGAGAAGCCACTAGTGAAATCTACGCCCCCCGGATCTATTTCTTATCATATATTTTCATATATGTTTTGCCCAAACCCCAAAAATACTTTGTTGTGTTTTATTTGCTTTTATTTTATTTGTATCTACCAATCTATCTATTTGTCATATTTTAATACCTTGGAGGGATTGACAGCCCCTCTACGCGTTGGGTTGCGAGGATTTGTTGTTTGTGTGCAGGTGTTGTTACATAGTTTTGCTTGGTTATCCTACTGGATTGATAAACTTGGTTTCATAACTGAGGAAAATACTTACTGCCGCGGTGCTACATCATCCCCTCCTCTTCGGGGAATTTACTAACACGGATCACAAGTAGCACGCCGCCACGCCGGCCTGGCCGCGGCGGCAGCCGGAGGTGGAGAAGGAGTCAGGGAAGAGAGATGGAGATGCCATGCCTGATTTGGGAATGGAGAAGTGCTATTTAATCCCCACCCCGATCTTCCACTATTGCTCTTTGGCCCTTCTCCTTTTCTTCTTTCTTCACAAGAAGGTCCCTTTCTTCTTTAACTTGCCCCTCTGGTTACTTCTTTCCTTTGCGCTCGGGTCTCTCCTTCTATTACAACAACAACGACCACTTGATGCTCTCCGTTATAGAAGGATTTTGGGCCTTTTTGCCCTTTTCTGCAAAATGAATCACTGAGTAGTAAATGACCCCTTTATATTATTATCATTCACAAATTCAACAATTCATAGTAATAAATGAACGAATATAACTCAATAAACCACATATTTGAGTGCCAAAAGATGTATATGAAATGTGTTGATCAATAAATCAATCTAGTTGGCCAAACCACCGGAGAGATCAGAGAGAAATACAAAGCTATCATAATCATGCATAATAAAGTTCAGAAAAGACTCAATAAATTTCGATGAATAATCTTATCATAAACCCACAATTCATCGGATCCCAACAAACACACTACAAAAGAAGATTACATCGGATAGAACTCCAAGAAGACCGAGGAGAACATGGTATTGAAGATCAAAGAGGGAGAAGAAGCCATCCAACTACTAGCTATGGACCCGTAGGTCTGTGGTGAACTACTCACGCATTATAGAAAGGTAGCAAGGATGATGTAGAAGCCCTCCATGATCGATTCCCCCTTTGGGAGAGTACTGGAAAAGGCCTCCAGCTAGGAACACAGAAGAACAAAAGCTTGTTGCGATGAAAAAAGTGTTTGAGGTGGCTCTCTAGGGGTTTCCCAATATTTGAAAATTTACAAAAGGGGGGTTAGGTCAGACGGAGCAATGTGGGGCCCACAAGGCAACATGTCATGTCCTACCCTTCTCGGCGTACCCTGTTGCATTGCCTCTTGGTCTCCTCCCAGAGCTTATAGGGTCTCTTATGTCTAGAAAAAAAATCATCAAATTTTTTTGTACCGTTGGGACTCCGTTTGGTACTGATTTTCTGGAAAACCAAAAACAAGCAGAGAACAACAAATGGCACTTGGCACTTGGTTAATAGGTTAGTTCCCAAAAATGATATAAAATAGCATAAGATGCACATAAAGTATCCAAAATTTGTAATATAATAACATGAAATAATCAAAAAATATAGATAAGTTGGAGACGTATCAACATCCCCAAGCTTAATTCTTGCTCGTCCTCAAGTAGGTAAATGATAGAAAAAGAATTTTTGATGTTGAACGCTACCTGGCATGTGTATCATGTAATCTCTTTACGGTATAAATGATGAAAAACGATGAAGTAATAATATCAACATACTAAAATCCATGAATATAAGAAACATAATCATTACTTTTTCAAAATATACAACCCTTAACGAATGTTATCCCCACTCATTTTATCATGTCAGCATGGCATGACTCCACCTTCACCACATAAATATAAATCATGAGCACCCCGGTGTCAAACCAGGCAACTGGATCGTACTTCTAATGAGCTTCAACATTTTTAGCCCCACGCAATACATGAACGTGAGCTATGGATATAGCACTATAGGTGGAATAGAACATGGTGATGGAGATCAATAAGGGAAGTAAAAAGGAATGAATTCTCGCATCAACTAGGTGGCTCAATGGGCTATGGAGATGCCCATCAATCGATATCAATGCGAGGAGTAGGGATTGCCATGCAACAGATGCACTAAGAGCTATAAGTTTATGGAAGCTCAGCGGAAAATAAGCAGGTGTGCATCCAACTTCGTTGCTCATGAAGACCTCAGGCATTTGAGGAAGCCCATCATCTAAATATACAAGCCAAGTTCTATAACGAAAAATTCTCACTAGTACATGAAAGTGATGACTCAGGAGACTCTCTATATGAAGAACATGGTGCTACTCTAAAGCGTAAGTGTGGAAAAGGATAGTAGCAGTGCCCCCTCTCTCTTTTTCTCTCATTTTTTGGTCGGCTCTTTTGGCTTCTCTTTTTTCGTCCGAAGTCTCATCCCAACTTGCGGGGCAATCATAGTCTCCATCATCCTTTCCTCACCGGTACAGTACTCTAATAATGATGATCATCATACTTTTATTTACTTACAACTCGATATTACAACTCGACAAAAATATACAAGATGACTCTATATGAATGCCTCTGGCAGTGTACTAGGATGTGTAATGATCTAGCGTAACATGTATAATAATGATTAATGGTGGATGAGCCACAAATATCATGTCAACTCTATATGATCATGCAAAGCAATATGATGATGAACACACATGTCATGAAAACAAAACAGTGGAAGTCGCATGGCAATATATCCCGGAATAGCCATGGAAATACCATAATAGGTAGGTATGGTTGCTGTTTTGAGGAGGATATAAATAAGCTTATGTGTGCTAGAGCGTATCATACCACGGGGCTTGGATGCACCGGGGAAGTTTGCACCAACTCTCAAGGTGAGAAAGGGCAATGCATGGTACCAAAGAGGCTAGTAAATTGCGGAAAGGTAGGAGTGCATATAATCCGTGGACTCACATCAGTCATAAAGAACTCACATACTTATTATCAAAGACTATTAGCCATTGAAGCAAAGTACTACTCGCATGCGCATAGGGAATTGGTCGGTAGGAGTTAACCATTGCGCGCATCCAATTATAACAACACTCAATGATTTCATTCCAGAAATAAAAATGCCCAAACCTCCCAACCATGCCATGACCAACACTTAGATGAGAAGTTATAACAACCTTTAATGCCGGTATTTCTACTAACCAATGATCATGAACATATATCCTTCCATATTATGTCATCAATATAATTAAACCATATGTTTCATATTTAGTGATTTACATGAAAGTCTTTATCATATCCCCCTTGAATACCTATCCTTCTCGGATTAGTCTTATAACATGTACATATTGCCATTACTATTTATTAGACTCTAAAAAGTATTTAAGTGAAGCATGAGAGTGCAACTATTTCTATAAAATATAACCAACGACGTGCTCTAACAAATATAACTGGAGCACAAGAGCAACTGGCTAGCTCAAAAGATATAAGTGAAGCACATAGAGTATTATAACAAATCACGATAAATGTGTGTCCCTCTCAAAAGGTGTGTCCAGCAAACAATGATTGCGGCAAACTAAAAAGCAAACAAAGCAAGACTACAGTATAAGACGCTCCAAGCAAAACTCATATCATGTGATGAATAAAAATATAGATCCAAGTAACATACCGATAGATTGTAGGTAGGCATCCCAAGCTTAGACGCTTGGGTCTTCCTTGAATATTACCTTGGAGTGCCTTCGGCATCCCCAAGCTTAGGGTCTTTCCGCTCCTCATTTCTTCATCCATCGTGATCTCACCCAGAACTTGAAAACTTGAACACACAAAACTCAACAAAAACCTTGTGAGATCCGTTAGTATAATAGACAAATCATAAACTTTAGGTACTGTTATAAACCCATTCATATTTTATTTTTTCATAATACCTATTGTATTCCAACTTCTCCGTGACTTATACCCCTTGATATAATCCATAGCACCATCAAAACAAGCAAACTATGCAATAGAAAACCGAATCTGTCTAAAACATAACAACCTGTAATGATCAGATCAAGAACCATACTTATGTAAATCTAAAAATTATGCAAAATTATGACAATGTGAGATTTTTTTTATATCAACCATGTGTAAAAAATTCAGATTAAAATCATGTTCCAGTGATTTCTAGAAATTCCTGGACCGAGAGAAAAAGTTTATATTTTTTTGCAGAATGAAATCAACTATTATCCTAATCATCCCAAAGGATTTACTTGACACAAATATTAATTAAAACACAAAAAACAATCATAAATGTAGCAATAATTGTGCCAACACACCAAAACAAAAAGTAAAAGCAAAAAAATTAAGATAACTATTGAGTTGCCTCCCAACAAGCATTATCGTTTTACGCCCCTAGCTAGGCGTAAGACATAGTTTCAAGTATTGTCGTCCTTCACATCCAACTCCTCTATTATGCATCCATGCTTCCTAGGAGGTTCACCAAATATTTTTTTAATAATCACACTCCCAGAGACAAATTTGAGGAATTTAGTTTCATAAATAGACTCCTTTATTATATCTATGAAGTTGGGGTGCACACTAATCATTTTAAGATCTTCGTTTTCGTTACTAGATGTAGCACCTTTATTCTTAGAAACATATATAAACTTGGAATTCTCATCAGGAGGGGTTCTCTCAATAGTTTTAACAAATGAAAAAGCGGAACCCATATTATTAATGATTTCTTCCAACTTATCAATTTCAGCGGACTTTGTTCTAATCTTTCATTAATTATCGGTTCTTTTTCCTTTAACATTTTTAATGTAGTTCCAACCTTAGAACCAAATCGATTAACTTGATTATAGACCATTTGTCTAGATTTTCAATATGTTCAATAATAGGCATTTTATTTTCAATAGCTTCTAACCTTTACATAACATGTTCCAAAGTCAATGTTATATCATTAATAGTAATAGGAGACGATCCTACTAAGTTTTCCATAGCATTGAAAGCATCAATAGTGTGACTACTTAAGAAATTTCCTCCAGTAATTGTGCTAAGCATAAATCTATACCAAGTAGTAATACCCACATAAAAATTGCGAAGAAGAACGGTAGTGATTTGCTTACGAGTTGATCTATTTCGAGCATCGCAAATCTTATACCAAGCATCTTTTAAAATTCCACTTCCCTTTTGTTTAAAATTACGCACTTCATTCTTAGGGGTGCAAGCAACAAGTGAAAAACTAGCCATAGTGGCAAAGCAAGAAAACGAGCAAGGCAACAAAATAAAATATTTTTGTATTTTTGATCTTTATGAGAATTGGAGGGAGATGACAAAGAGAGGCAAATAAAAAATAGAGCAAGTAAATGATAATTTGAGCGTAAGTACTTGATAGGATTTGATGATGTATCCTTAGCAACAGTGTCAGAAATTCTTTTTCCTACTTGTGAGTTGCGTTCGAATTTCCCCTGAAGAGGAAGGGTAGAGCAGTACACTAGAGATAAGTATTTCTCTCGGTGACCATCAAGGTTTATCGAACTAATAGGAAAATCATACGAAGCCTCGTGAATAACACCTGCACACAAAAGGGAATACTTGCACCCAACCCGGGCAAGAGGGTTGTCAATCCCCTTGAACTTGTTACTTACAAGGATCAAATCTTGTATACGAAGATAGATAAATTGCAAAACAAAATAAAAGTAAATAAATTGCGGCAATGTAGTTTGTTTTTTATAATATGATTAAAGTAGACCCAAGGCCATAGTTTCACTAGAGTCTTATCTCTCGAACAAATTTGAAAAACAAGAACAATTTTTAAAATTTAAAAAAAAATAATTTGTGGAAAAATAAAAAATGTGAACATTTTTTGAATTTGTGAACAAATTTTGAGGAATGTTATTTATTTTAATGCGAGAACAATTTGGAAACGGGATTTTTTTTCTAAATTGTCGAACATTTTTTAATTCATGCAAATTTCTTTAAACATGATAATGTTTTTGAAACCAACCATGTTTTAGTTTGTGAACAAAATTTAAAAAGGCAAACACTTTTTCGAATTTCTAAATATTTTTAAAAATATGTGAACAAATTTCGAAATTCTCAACTTTTATGAAAGTTATGAATAATATTTAAAGACATGAACATTTATATATATATATATATATATATATATATATATTTGTTTTTGAAAAATTAAAACATTTTTGAAATTGCTAAGACATTTGTTCAAAATAGGAATACTAAAAAAGAAACAAGAAACAAGAAAGGAAGCAGGAAAATTTGAAAAGAGAAAAATTAAAATTAAAATAAAATAAATAACCCTATGTATTCAAATATAAGACATTTTTATAATTTACATATATCTGCAAAAACGTCTTATATCTTGATACAAAGGTAGTACAATACTAACATTTGTAAAAATATGCTATAACACTTTTATAAAAAAACAAAAAAACAAAAAAGGAGAAAAATAAAAGCAAAAAACAAAATAAACTAACTTGCAAAATTTCACGTGTACACATGACTTTTTTTTGACACATTTACATAAGATAACCAATGGTGCAGCTACGTTAGGGCATGTACAATAAAGACAACATCACGACGCTGTATCCGTACATCCATGATAAAATTTTGGAATTGAAGCCATAGTCCAAACAGAAAATGTCCAATGCAGCTATAGCCATAGCAGGACCACCTTCCCTTTCATCCGTTTCTTTTTTGACAAGCAGCCATAGGTCCCCATCTTCTCCGTTTCACCTTTTTCTCCCTTTTCTTCTTTCTCGTAATGCTTCTTCACTTTATTAGTCAAGAAACCAGTCTCCTTTATAGGCTTCATCTATCATCCGCAAGCATCATCTGCGCAACCAGCATGGTATCCGAACCTAGTTGGCATGTGAGGCATCATGTATAGGGCATCTCTAACCGACCCCTATAGCCGGTTAGAGGACTAAAAAATCAATTTACTCCTCTAATCGGCACTTCGCCGATCCCCAGCGCTGGAGGATAAATTATCCCCAGTCGCGCCGCGGCTCCCTATATTACTCCATCGCTCGGTGGTCGAGTACAAAATCTCCTCTCCTCCTCTGCCTCCCCCGCCCACTCCCGCGCCGCCCGGATGGGTGTTCTTCAAGTGCAAAAAAAGACGGAGTATGTGCTTCTTTTGATTTGGTTGTTCATGGGTTCGGCGCAATTTTGGTAGCTCATTGTTTGCTCAAATTTATGTGTATGATGGATGAATGTTTTGGTATTGGGAAGAAGATTACATTAATCTATTGATAGCACAAAATTTGATAAATGCTTGTTCTTTTGCTAGAATAGAGGCTAGAAATAAGACTAGATGTGAAGCAATCTTGATTTTTTCGGAATCAAAGAAGAAAGAAGCGTGCAAGCTCGAGATGCCAATAGGAAGAATCAACAATGAAGACATAGAAAAGATATTGATCCAACTACCGGAGCAGTTATGCAAGTTGATATCTTTTAAAGTGTCTAATTGTGGTTCTTGTTTTTCTTGGTTTTACTCTCGTAGCGAAGAATTTGTGAGTTATGTACTCCAATGTATTAAAATGTCGCCGAATGAAATAAAGAAGCAAACAAATGTATTTCAGTGGTCGAAAATATAGGATTTAATCCGCCGAAAACTCCGCTATTTTTAGAGGATCGATTAGAAATGCCCTTAATGCATCATAAGCAAATGACCAGAACATATCAGTATTCTCGCGTACAAAAAACAAATCAACATTCTCGCGTAAAATAAAACAGCTCAGTGTTCGCCCTAGTTTTTTTTTTTTTTGAGAAACAACATCTGCCCCAACTACTTGGAAGTGCGAGCAACGCGATATTTATGGCCCGCCGAGAGGGACGCGATGGTATTCGTGGCCCAGCACTAGACGCACGGTGGTACTCCCTTCGTTCCAAAATAGATGACCCAACTTTGTACTAATTTTAGTATAAAGTTGGGTCATCTGTTTTGGAACGGAGGAATACGTTACAGCTCGCATCAAGCGACGTGTAGTTTCCGCAAAACAAAAAGCGACATATAGAGGTGCTCCTCGTGCTAAGGCCTTGTACAATGCTAGATGGTGTTTAGAAAAATAAATCATTTTTTTCTAAAGCAGCAATGCCTATTTCTACATGAGAGACGTCTAATTAAGCGTCTATCTTCAACAAATAAGTATCAGTGTTTAAAAAAGCTGTTTTTTTTAAACAAATAAGTTGTGCCCGGCTCCGACGATGGAGGGGCGATGACGGCGGCGCGCCTTCGACTCGCTTCAGTGTTTGTAGTCGTTGCTAGGTGGTCTACGGATCTGGTTGTAATTTTTATTTTTGGTGTTCGTTGTTGTCATAATTGAAGATGGATAGATAGAAAGTTTTATAAAAAAAGTACCGATGTTTAAAAAACTTTTTTTATTAAAGAAAGACTAATTTATTTCTCTAAACGCTTCCCCCGAATTGTACAAGGCCTAATACGAGCCAGAGCCACCCCATTTCAGTCACACTCAGAGTCCAACCTGGGCCGAGCTTTAACAGGGGTCAGGTGTTTGCTGGGCCATAAACCAAGAGAGAGCACGGGCAGTTTCGCACCGCATCGTCCCACGATCCGAACGAACGGCGGGGATTTCCCAGTGCTTCTGGGATCTGGGTCGCGAACTACTCCGTCAGATCCGACACCTTCTCTCCTCGCCTCTCCTCGTCTCGACGCGCGCGAGAGAGACAGAGGAAGAAAGCCCAAAACCCTAGTCCTCGTCGCCGGCGGCGAGATGGCCGTCAACGAGGAAACGTCCGTCTACGTCGGCGGCCTGCCCTACGACGCCGACGAGGATATGCTCCGCAGCTACTTTGGGCCCTGCGGCACCATCGTCTCCGTCAAGGTCTCCCACCCCCACCTCCGTTTTGCTTCCGTACCCCCGCTTCTCCTTGTTGCTTCCGTGTACTTTCGGAGTGAAAAAGTGGCTTGGTTGTTAGGGTTTTGTTTCTTTGCTGCCGCTTTGATGCAGAAGCATGCGCCTGTCGGGTTCCGCGTGTGAGATGGTTTAGGTCAACGAAAGAGTCTTTTCGATGTTTCTTGGATTATTACGTGCAAATGACAGTGCATGGAGCGGCCGGGTAAACTCAATTCTGGAAGAGCTGCACTTATTGGATAAAGACTTGCCTCACTAAAGATGATCTGGGAAGATGGGGGGTAGCAGATCTAGTGTCGTGTCACTCGTTTGTTGCTTAGTTCAGTGTCAAGTTCTTATCCTAGAAGGGGGTTCGCTTGTACTCTATTTGTTTTGGATGTCTGCATTCTTCCATTTCAGGTTTTTGATTTAATGCCTAGAAGATTGGAAGTAGAAAAAATTGCAAGTGTGTCTCAGATGTCAAGGCATGAATTTGAGGACATTATGATCTAGGTTGCAAGTAGACTGTAGAGGTTTAATCATTACAGGGCCAAAACCATGAACAGAACTTTGGAAACTTCAACTGTGAGCTTGCTTATGTAAATCTCGTCTTAAATAAATGTGTATAAAGTAACAAAAAACAACAAGAATAGGAACTACCAGAAGAGGCCTGTTTTTTGGATTTGATTTGGTGGTCATGATTCTGGCACATTCATGGATCATTATTTCCATGTTCTCCTATCCAAACCCAAATCTTTGGGTACATTCCGTTCTTTAATTCCTTCAAGTCTCTCAAGATGATTTGGGAAGATGGAGGTAGCAGATCTAGTGTCGTGTCACTTGTTTGTTGCTTTGTTCGGTGTCAAGATGGATCACATTTCAGGCCATAGTTTTGTATTTTGAGGTATCCTTATCCCAGAAGGGGGTTCTGTTGAATTTGTTTTGGATGTCTGCATTCTTCCATTTCAGATATTTGATTTAATGCCTAGAATAGAAAAAAGAAGTCAATCTCATATATTTTGAGGACATTATGATGTAGGTTGCAAGTATACTGTTATTGTTTGAGTGGAAGATCTATGGCTGTATAGAGGTGTAACAATTACATGGCCAAAATCAAGAAAATAACTAATTTGGAAACTTTAATTGTGAACTTCCTGATGTAAATCCCATCATAATTAAATGTGTAAGCAACGAAACGCAACAAGAACAGGAACTAGAAAAAGAGGCCTGCTTTTTGGTTTTGACTTGGAGGTCATGATTCTGGCACATTCATGGATCACTATTTTCCATGCTCTCCTATCCAAACTCAAATCTTTGGGTACATTTGTTCCTTAATTTCTTCAAGTCTCTTCTTATGGCCGAGTCCTGACTCTCATTGTATAGTTGACACAAGTTAAAATTGATCTATGCACCCGAGCCTCTGGAGGCCTCCTTTGGACATGTCAAAATCATATCATG
The DNA here is from genome assembly GCA_902687465.1 of Secale cereale. Lineage (NCBI taxonomy): Eukaryota > Viridiplantae > Streptophyta > Magnoliopsida > Poales > Poaceae > Secale > Secale cereale. The sequence goes on along the minus strand of LR738714.1, from coordinate 155,811,572 downwards.
ACGTGTTAGATCAGCTTTTGTTTAGTTATCGTCATTTTGATTTGATCATTCCTTGTATGATCACAGATTCACCATAGCATATGCATCTCTGCTGCACTCATCTGCTGGATTGTCGTTTACCAGGCCAAAATTCTGCCCTAGACAACATCGCAGGCCATAATTGGCTATGTTTTTTTGTTTGTTTGCTATGAACGATTGTAGTTAAGTGCTATGATTTTCCTTGAGGTGGTTCCTTGTGATATGACCAATGGGAGATTGATTGTACGTGCCATTAGATACCATCGTTTCCTGATCAATTTGTTCATTGCAGGTGATAAATGATCAGAGAATCAGGGGCAAGTGTTATGGGTTTGTTACTTACACTCAACATAGGGCTGCTCAGCGTGCTATCTTGGAGATGGATGGCAAGGTATAGTTCTGTATGGAACTTTAACAACTATTTCTTTTCTCTTGTATTGAATTTTATTATTTGGAACAGCAAATAGGTAATCGTGCTGTGAGAGTGAATGAAGTGCGTACACGAGGCAATACCCGTGATTTTGGGCGTGATGGCTTCCGACGAGATCCTGTAAGAGATGGAAGGGATGTATACTGGGACCGAAGGGATAGGGAGAGGAGTTATGATCGTCACCGGGATAGAGATCCGTACCATGACAGGGATAGTGATAGACCTCGTGACCATGATAGAGACAGATATGATGAACGTGGTGGATTTGATCATGAAATGGACTATTCCATGGATCGAGATCATGAAGGAGATGAGAGGCGTGCTAGAGACCTTTATCGAGGAGACCATGATCGTCCAGTGGAGGCGCGTATGGATTCCGATAATGACAGAGACAAGGAAAATTCAAAAGGCTATGATAGTGAAAGAGATAAAGAAGACAAGGAACAGCCACCAAGGAAAAGGTTCAGGTACTACTTTTTCATAGTTATTATGTTATGTTGGTATTGATAAACATGACCTTGCTTTGGGTCACAATGAGATCATACCTCTTATAGGGATATCATCTATATTACTTAAGTTCGAGCAGTGAAGGTACACTAAGTTATCTGGATGATGTGAATGTACATTAGTAAGTTATAGATTGTCTTGCTGAAACTGTACTTCATTCATCAGCATGGTTAAATTGCTTTAATTTGCCAAAAATGTATGCTGCTAGTCCAACCACTAGTAGAATATGACAACCAGCTGTTGCATATCTGATCTTTCATTGTTGATTTGTACTTCTTCTCATGCTAGATTGCAAATTGGTTTAATACTTAACTAATAACATTGGAGGTACAAGTTCAAGTAACTTTGTAATACAATGACCAAGAATGCCACTGAACAAATGAACGTAATGGACTTGACTATGCTGACGAGGTTTTACAAATTTATTTATATTGGTATTTTATAATCAATAAAACCAAGCTATCTACTTCGCTAAGATTTAATAATGGATCTGAATCTGTGGTACTGAATAGATTATTGGCAAAATATCTGACATGCTTTTTTTACTTTCTCAGCGACTTGTGTGAAATTCAGAAATGGCACAGAAGAGTTTCAACATTCATAATATGACTTTATTTGTTTGTTTCTACTTCAAAACCATAATCTTTAGTGTGAGCTTTTGCCTAGTCATCAAGTAGCAGAGAAGTCTTTCCCAGGATGCTGTGTTCACTTTCCTATCTTTTCTTGCAGCCGTCCAAAGGGTCGTGAGAGCAGAGATATATCAAGTTCCAGTGATGAGCTTCAGAATGATGTAAATGCATTTGTCCTTCTTCTATGTTATTTTGAACGGTTGTTTGTACAGAATCTTTTGTGATTCTTGCAACTTCTGTTGACTGCTTCTTGTTTTGGTAAATCTGCAACATCTCTGTTTGTGCGTTTATATCAGGCAAAACATCAGCTGGACAAGGCCTTTCAGATGCACGAGGACCTTGAAAATGAGGTACTCCATTTTCCTAAAGAGCTCTGCACTGTATTACTCTCGACTTGGACAGTCAAGCTACTTTAGACCATTTTGATAGTCAGTGTAACCTAATGTGAATTTATTTCTTCATATAATCCATTTGACACAACACTTGAGTAGATTAGACAGCCAACAAAAACATAAACTTTGAATATGCTAGTCCTTGCAAAGAGTAATGTGAATGCCTTATCACGTATGTTAGTTGCTCACTCAGCCTTTACACCTTTTGTTATTATTTGTTCATTGTAGAAATATAGCAGTCACACTGATGCCGTATGGGAGCACCGATGACTCAACTTTACTAGTCTTGCATTTTCATGTTATGATATACGAATGTTAATACTTTGATTTTTCAGGTTTCTCAGATTAGAGATAAAGTTACAAGCAAAGATCACCACATTGCAGATTTGCAAAAGAAATCTCAGGTAATTTTTTACCTGATATTAGAGTATTTATTTTAAATTACTCGCCTTGGTTCTTATTTGAATTAGCCTGCGTCTAGTTGTGATGAAAAGCTCTAAAGATGATTCTTAAAAAAAATGCAGAAACTAGAGGATGAATTGGCTGCTGCAAGGAAAGTTGCTTCAGAGCGACAATTGACTGTCACAAAGGTATTTATTTCTTGTCTTCACTGGTTAGCTGCTGCTGTAATGAAGAGAAGCAAGTGAAGCAAGTGATATTAAAACACATGTTATGCATATGTGCAGCTGTACAAAAGTTTTCTTCAACTTCAAGACTACAATGACAGGGCCAAGACTGCAGAAGAGGATCTCAAGGTTATTTCCCCAACACATTCACCATTCTTTACAGCAAAATTGTCCGTGGAAACAGCATTGTCCTAGTTGTTACAAGCACATGATGTATTGACTTGCTTGCTATATCGCAGGCTCTGGTTGATTCTGCGATGGCTGAGGTGGACATGGCTGAAGACGCTACAACCAAAGACGGCTCAGGGTATGAGAACGGCATGGCCTGAATTTGAAAGCCGAAAACGAAATCACTTCTCACGGTGCTGATCTCTGAGAATTACGACTTACTACCATGTAGAACCGTAACCAGTAAGTAGCTCATGCAAGTGAAGTCTAGGAAACCATGTTCCTTCGCACATTGATTAGTGCCGTACAGACCTTATTGTCTGGCTTCCCCGTTTGTAATGTAAGCTGCCCGTAGTATATCAACCAACCAGCGCAATTCTATTATTTAAGCTCTCGTCGTTGGCCGGCCATAACTTCTCATGGACGCTCACAGGATTTGCCGCGATCGCGATGCATTGGTAATTTCGTTATTTCTCTGTCTGTTGCGAGGCACTTGTCCGAGTACATGCGGACCAGTAGTATAGTAGCCAGTTACAAAAACGTGCTAGGCCCTCTTCTGTCCCTCTTCTGTCCCTGTTCTTCAGTTAACTGTATTTCTAAGGACAACACTGGCAACCGTTGGATCAGCATCGGGCGGATACGGAGAGAATGCGAAGTAGTATGCCAGCTACTTTTTTTTTTGGAGGGAAGGCCATCATGGCTAGCTTTATTAGATCAAAGAACAATTACATTGTTCACCAGCTGACTAAGTAAGAACCTAGGTAGTTCATTACACCAGCTCTGACTAAGTAAGAACCTAGGTGGTTCATTACACCAGCTCTCATTACGTTTATTACAAAAACAAAATTTAGCTAGCTCATGTGCTACTGAATTTGCATCACGGAAACAATGCTTGAAGATGACCTTCCCAATTAACGTTGCCGTATCTATGCAGTCAGCAAAAATCGCTGCTGATGTAGTCCACCATTGGTCTTGCCCTTGACAATAATTCACCACATTTATCGAGTCAGATTCAGCTTCAGTTCTATTGAAACCCAGGGAACTTGCAAATGATAAACCATCACGCATAGCAATTGCTTCAACTGTCATCACATCAGCAGCATGATGGACAACTCTGCACCGTGCAGCTATGAATCGTCCTTTCTCATCACGCAAAGTAGCTCCTGTGGCGCCAGAACTAGCATCTGCATGGAAGCATCCATCTACATTCAGCTTAATAAAGTTTGGTTGGGGTCTCATCCACTTATGTTCTGTTACTACTTCTTTCTTTGTTGATTTTAAATAATTTCCGACGATCGCTAGGACCGAGCTGGTCCATCGAAATGGGGGAGGACATGAATCATGATGAGTATGTTGACGCCGCAGCCACCAAAGGTACCATGATCCAGCTGCAATAATCTCCTTACAGTTTACAGTTGGCATGATCTCCAGTGGTGTGTCTGGCTCTAACAATAGAAATTCAAGAACCGCTGATCCGGATCTGTCAATCTGCAAAGCAAAGTTTATACGATCAAGTAGTCCGAACCCTACCCAGAGACTCTTCTCCAGGTCACATTGGAATAAGAGGTGTCGCATATCTTCTGGTCCTTTACGGCAGATTGGACATTCATCACTAACCGGGATATGCTTATTTGATAGAACTGATTTTAAAGGCACAATATCTCGTAAAGCACGCCAACAAAAAATCTAAATTTTCCGCGGTACCTGCAGTGTCGGTGTACTAAAGTGGGGGTACCTTAGTATCCCGACTTGTGCACGGGCAGCAGCAGCATCCCATGGTCTGGCTCACCACGCGCCCGCCAAAGCCCACTCTAGACCTCTTTAAGCCATTCAAGGACAAAGTATTCAAGTTAAGAGACAAGACCCCGGCAAGAGGAGCTTGCCGGGAAGGCCGCTCCAGGCTCAAGGTTATCATTCCAGCACGAGACCCTGGCAGGAGGAGTTCGCCAGGAAGGCCAAAGAACGGCACCTCAAGAAAGTATATCACGGTGCATCATGCGCCTCGGCAGGACCCGGAGAGCGGCAAGCTTCCGGGCCCGGCAAGGTTGCGACCCCGGCAAGGTGCTTGCCGGGGGAAGCCTACACTGTGTGCCTGCGCTCCAGCTCATCTGGCCACGCGTCGCCCTGGGGTCCTTCCAGGGGCACGTGGCAGATGGCTGTGCAGCCTGGGGTACACGGTGGCAAGCCGCGGTGACAAGGCTATCGCCGTGGCGAACGGAGACGCATGGACGGACGCTTTTGGGGCGACGACGACGGGCATTCAATGCCTTTGTCCCCCACCGTCAAAGTTAGGTAAAGACCACTGTTCATGCACTGTTACAACCACCACCAGTTTTACACTTTTACCCTCCTCTACGTTGACACCTGTCGGTGACCCCTTTGAGCTATAAAAGGAGGCCCATGCGCAACGTAGAGGAGGTTCGATCCCAGAAACTCGATCACCCCTACGCTCGGTATAGCTGGTACTGTAGATCTTCGAGCTCCCGAGCTCAAGAACTCAATACAACCAAGGCAGGAGTAGGGTTTTACGCGTACGCGCGGCCCGAACCTGGGTAAACTGCCCGCGTGTGCTCCTCGATCTGCTCTCCGTGCTTCCTCCGCTCCCTTACCGCAACGTAGAAGGGGCTCCGGTCCCATAGGTGTTCGTGGGCGTCCAGTTTCCCCGACATCTTTGGCGCGCCAGGTAGGGGGCGTCGAGGTTGTGCGAACCTGATCCGGCGCTCACGCGGACGCAACCTTCAGCAACTTCACCAGCTCCATCAACCTCATCGACTACATCAACATGCCTCCGAAGAAGAAGGCTTCGGAGGTCGGAGGCCTGTCCGCGTCGATCCCACCACCACCAGAGCCGACGGTTGGTGGGGGAGACGCCGGCGGAAGGGTGGACGCCGGTGGGGAGACTCACGACGCCACCAAGTCTAAGGACAAGACGGACGACCGGGCGAACTCCAAGGCCTCGGTGTCCGTGCACGCACCACGTCCCTCTAAGGAGGTGCCAGACCAGCAGCGACGTGGTACCGGAGGTACCATACGCTTGCTGGGACGTGGCCAGGCCGGCGGGTCACGGGACGCCCAAGGCAAACGTCCTGGCACGAGCAAGGCGCGGTCGCCGGGACGGGAACATGCTCCTTCTAACGCGGTTAGAAGTCCGAGCGTGTCCCGCTCCTCACATCGTTCGCCACCGTTTCCCTCCTCTCCAGCAGAAGCCCTGGCCAGGGCTCAGCTGCTCCTCGACTTCCCTCCAGCGGCGGACAAGGCCGAAGACTGGAGGGCGACGATCCAGAGCCTCATCGCCTTCGCCAACAACGACGCGCCGCAGCAGCCGGCAACTTCGCGGCCGCGGCAAGTCGACCAAGCGAAGGCCGACGGTGACAAGACCGCCGGGGGTGCAACTACCGTGCACTCCCCGCCGCGGAAGCAGAAATCGCCGACCCGCCGGATCAACGTCGACGACGACTCCACGGCGTCGTCGGACCCGCGGGCTCGCCGTGATCAGCGCCAAGTCCTCGACGACAGGCGACAAGAGGACGCTCGAACCCGCATCGAGCGTCGAAGAGAAGCCAGAAGACAGTCTGATCAGTGCGCCGGGACCGCTGTCGACATGCACGCGCCCGGTGAACCAGGCGACTTGCCGTACGCGGCAGGCTGCCCTGCGTTCACCCGAGAGCTGCGGCAAGTCCAGTGGCCCAGCATGAAGAACTTTAAGCCCGACGTACCCGAGAAGTACGACGGCAAGACACACCCCTCGAAGTTCCTCAGCATCTACACCATTGCGGTGCAGGCTGCCGGGGGACGCGACGAGAAGATCCTAGCCAACTACTTCCCGCTCGTGCTTAAGCCAAACGTCAGGTCTTGGCTTATGCACTTGCCGGAGAACTCCATCTCTTCATGGGCGGATTTGTGCCACCAGTTTGTTGGCGCCTTCACGGGCGGCCACAAACCCCACGGCCAGGAGAGCGATCTCCACATCCTTGCCCAGAAGGAGGGAGAGTCCCTGCGCAAATACATCCAAAGGTTCAGCCGCGTTCAGCATAATATCCCCGATGTCCACCCTGCCGCGGTTATCAGCGCGTTCCACCAGAACGTGCGTAACCGCCGGATGAGGGAGGAGATGGCGATGACCAAGATCCGGGACGTCAGCGAGCTTTATGCTCTGGCTGACAAATGTGCCCGCGCTGAAGAAGGGAGGAGGCTCCCCGAAGAGGATACCGGTGCAGGAGGAAGTGACAGCGAGGATGCCGCCCCGGCAAGGAAAAACCGGCGGCGGAACAACAAGAAGAAGAACAAGGAGGTACTAGTTGTCGAGCAGTCCGGCAAGGAGGCTGCCGCCAAGAAGACACAGGCCGGTGGCTCCGGCAAGGAGCCCGCCCCTGTAGCGGCAGCCAACAAGCAGGACAGCTCCGACAAGCAGTACTGCAAGATCCACCGCACCAAGGGCCACGATCTCCAAAACTGCAAGAGAGTAGAGTACCTCGTAGAGCAGCAGAAGGCTGAATACGAGCGTCGCGACAAGGAGAAGGCCCAAGGAGGCGGAGGAGAGCCCAGCAAGAAGCGGCCGTTCAATGGCCGGGGAGGACGCCGCGGCAAGGCCAAGCAGCGGCAAGGAGACAGACCTCCCCGGGGCCGCGACAAGGATGAAGACGAAGACGATGACGAGGACATGGATGAAGGAGACAACAGCGAGCAGGAGTTCCAGAAGGCCACAGAGGTTCTTTGTGTCGATGGAGGTGCCTCTCTGCACACTTCCCACCGTCGACTCAAGCAATGGGTGCGGGAAGTGAACGCAGCCGAGCCACCCGTCGAGTCGCGCAGGCTGCTAAAATGGCCCGGCACGCCCATCATCTTCGACCTTGAGGACCACCCTGACCGCACAACCGCGGTCGGGTGCTTGCCGATGTTGGTTTCCCCAACTATCCCCAACCTCAAGGTCACCAAGATGTTGGTTGACGGCGGGGCCGGCCTCAACTTGATCTCCTCCGCTGTGATCAAGAAACTGCAGATCCCCGACAGCGAGCTCGAGGAAACCGGGACGTTCCAAGGAATCAACCCGGGAAGGAGCAAGCCGAAGGGGAAGATCACGCTGCCGGTGACCTTTGGCGGAGAGCTTAACTTCAGGACGGAGAGGATCACGTTCGACGTTGCCGATATCCCATTGCCATACAATGGGATACTTGGCCGTCCTGCGCTCGCCAAGTTCATGACAGCTTCCCACTACGCATACAACATGCTCAAGATGCCAGGGCCAATAAGCGTCATCTCTGTCCCTGGCGACAAGAAGGATGCGCTTATCTGCGCCGACAAGATCTACCGGGACGCTGCAGCTGCGGCAGACAGCAAAACACTTGCCGCTGAAGCTCCCGGGGAGCAAACCAAGAGCAAGTCCGGCAAGAGCTCTGGAGCCCACTCCGGCAAACGCACCTCTTCGGAGTGTTGCGCTGCCGTCGAGGACGCACCATCGAGCTCCACCGGCAAGTGCAAGAAAGGAATGGCAGCTCCACCGGCAACCAAGAAGGTGTCCGCCAAGGAGGACGGCACTGGTGGTACCTTTACCATCAGTGCTGCGCTCGACCCCAAATAGGAAGCATTCAAATTTTTAAATTTTTTGTTATCTTCCTTGAACAACCACACTTTGTATGGAAAACCTGTGCGCGGAGGAACCTACCCGTGGCTAGCCGCGCCCTTACTTTGTTTCGAGCACGCTCAATGGCTTAAGAGAGCTGCGACAAGTGTCGCGCCCTTACTTCATTTTCGAGTTCGCTCAGCAATCTAAGTGTGCTGCGACTAGCTGCGGCAAGGTTTCTTGCCGACAAGGGCTTTGCTAGCAGGCTGCTAAGAGTCCCGCACTCAGCGCTCGCGGCAAGGGTCCCCTTTGCCGGCAAGTTCCCCTAAAAGCGTAGGGTGGAAAGCATACAAAGTGAAGGGACTAAAGCAAGGGAGATAACATTGCATTGATTACCCAAAATAAAAGTATATATTACAGAGGTAACTTCCCGCTGTTCTAAACAACTACTACCTATGACTTAATCGACAGCGGCGAGGGAAGCAAGGTGCTTAGTCTCTTCGGTCTCCGTCGATCCTCTGGATCTTGCCCACCTTGGCTACGATGTGGGCAACTTGGGCCTTCAACGCCTCCTGGTCAGCCTCGGGCGGCAGGGTCCGGAGGACGTTGACGAGGTTGATCCCGGGGTTGCGGTAGACGATCTTCGACAACACCCGCTCCATAGTACCCATGCAAAGCCGGCGCGCCTCGTCGGCCAGCTGCGTGGGGATCTTCTCCCGTAGCCGCGCGAGAGCCGGCGCCACTCCTCTGAGGAACAAGCTCATCTTGGCGCTGTGGGGGAGATTCTCGTCGGGGGAGTACGCGAGGTGCTCCGCCCTCAGCGCCACCATCTCCATATCGATTTTGGCGGTGGAGGTGACGAGCTCCTCGGTCCACTGCTCCACCGTCCGCTGAAAGTGGTTTTGCGAGACGGCGGCGCTTTCCAGCAAGGCCCTCTCAGTACGGAGATCGTCCTTCAGCTTCGTCTCGCGGTCCCGGGCGGCGTCAAGCGAGTCGGTGAGGGTGGGAACCTTCAGCTCTAAGTCAGCGATAGAGTCCCTGGCGTCAGTGAGCTCTTTGCCCTTCTCGGAGAGGCGGACTTACAGCTCCGAGTTGGTGTGGGCATCCTTCTCCCGCGCCACGTTGAGCGCAGTGACCCTGTCTTCACTTGCCTTCAAGTTCAGCTCCATCTGCGCCACCCTGGCCTCCAGATCCCTCTTGGCGGTCTCTGCGGCAGCGGCGGCATCCCTCGCCTCCTGCAGAGCCCCGCTAATGGCCTGCTCACGAGCGGTGAGGTCGTCCTCGTGGCTATCGAGGTCGACCTTCCGCTGGTTGAGCTCTCCTTCCCGCCGAGACAGCTCCTCGGCGGCCAGACGCTGCTGCTCCTCCACCTCGGCCTTCTCGAGGAGGAATGCTTGGTGTGCTCCGGCAAGCTCTTCGCGCTCCTCCGCCAAGTTTCGGAGGGCCGCCTGGTTGGCGGCACGGAGCTCCGCGGCGCGCTTCTCCAAATCAGCACCAGCCTTGGCAGCCAGAGCCTCCCGAGACTCCAACTTCGCCTGCCTAGCCCGGTACAAGGCCAGGAGTCGACGCAGGAGTTGCTCCTCTTCGGGCTCGTCGCTGCTGCCGGGCGCATCGACAACCTTCAACCCGGCGGAGGCAAGAACTTCTCCGTCAAACGTCTCCCCCTCCGCGGGTGCCCTTGAGGAGGACGCCCACGGGACTTGGATAAAGACCCCGTTGGCGGCCTCCAGATAGACGCCCGACCCGGCCGCAGAGGCGGAAGGATCGGCGGCCGGTGCAGCGTCCGGCGCTCCTGCGGCCTCCGGGCCAGCAGTGCGGTCGCCGGTCCCTTCCCCAGCCGCCGCGTCAGCGGTCGGGGCGGTCTCCTCGGCGGCTGGCTCATCGGCGCCAGCCGTTCCCTCTGCGGCGGTGGCATCGCCAGCGTCGCCACGCACCTCCTCCTCGGCGATGGTTTCCGTCTCCATCGACTCCGGGGCGGGCGGGTCTAGCAGAAGAAAAAGAAAAGGAAAATCATCAAGCCAATATCCAAAAAAGAAGAATCCAAGAAGAAGAAATTACAAGAGTTACCTTCGCGGGCCTCTTCAACAACGGGGTCCCTCGCCGGGGAGTTATCCCTTGGCGGCGTAGAAGAAACCCCCGCCGGCGGAGGGCCGCTGGCGCCTTCCCTTGGCGGGGAGTCCACCCTTGGCGGGGTGCTTGCCCTTGGCGGGGTACTCGCCCTTGGCGGAGTACCCGTCCTTGGCGGAGCGCTGTCCCTCGCCGGGGAGCTCATCCTTGGCGGGGAGGGTGGAACAAGCGGCTTGTCGGGGGCGGTCTCTTGGTGCTCCTGCGGCTGCGGCTCCATTTCTGCACAAGACAACAAGGTATCAATAAGGATAACAACCTCAAGCGCGCCCGCCAAGCAGAAAAGTGAACACCAGACTTACGCTGGGGGCTGCTCTCCGGAGCAGCAGGTTGGTCCGACAAGTCTGTCGCTGGCGCGTCACTTGCCACTGCGACGGGCTCGTCGCCCTCAAGGTCGACCACAGGGATCTTGGCCCTCTTCGCCATCCTCTGGGTCAAGGTCCTGGAAGCCAAAACAAGATCAGAACCAAGCAAGAGAAATCAAGACAAAATCAAAGGAAATGAAAATTGCAAGTACTTACTCTTCCTCCTCTTCATCGGAGCTGAGGGCGGAGAAGTCAAACCCCGCCTCGCGTGCTCCAGCGCGAGGAGCTGGAGGAGAAGGCTCCCTCGGGCGCTTGGCGGGCTCCGGGGCTGCGGGTTGTGAAGACCCAGCACCGGTCGTCGCCGAGGACCGAGGGGCAGAAGGGGCACCAGAGCCACTCCGGGAAGATCCCCCTCCGCTTGTCGCTCGGGCACGGGGCGCCTCCTTGACGACCTCGCTCGTCGTGTTGGCACGCGTCGCACGGCGCTTCGGCTGCTGTCGAGGCGCCTGTGGCCTCGTCGTCTCAGCTGCCTTGCGGAGGCGCTTCTTCTGCTGTGCCGGAGGACTTGGTGGCGGCGGAGAGTTCTCCGAGGATGAGGAGGCGTCATCGTCAAGATTCAGAGGCCCGCCAGAGTCTTCGTCGGAATCACCGGACTCGGCGTCCTCCTCCTCCTCGGCGGGCCCGTTGGACTCAGTACCCTGCCCGGCAGCCTCGCCCATCCCGGCAGGCTCCCCGGTAGGCTCCCCGGCAAACTCCTCGGGCGCGAGCTTCAACAACTTGAGGATTTCCTCCTCCTCAGCCTGACTCACCGCTTCCGCCGCCTCCGCTTCATCCACAGTGTATCCAAATTCACCTGCCGCCGCAGCCGCAGCGGCCTCCTCCATCCTGGAGGCAATGTACGCCACATCTCGCTCGGTGGTCTCCCGAGTGAGCCCCTTCTTCTCCTCGGCGTTGCGTGGTTTTTCAACCAGGTTGTCGAAGAAGGCTTGCACGGTCTCCGCTGAAGGCACCAGCCAAGTGGGCACGATCCCGTGGGAATCGCACTCAGGCATTGCCGCGCGGATGGCACTGAGGGCAGTATTGTTACACAGAGGAACTACTCCGACCGACGGTCTGAACCACTCCGGGTGCTTGGGGTCATGCTTGAACAGCTCCCGGACCATCCCTTTCAGCTCCAGGACGGTGAAATTATAGTTCAGCACGAGGCGCAGCCTCATGCGGTCTGCCGCGTTGCCAAACTCCCAGGCAGGCCTCTTCCTTTCCTGCAGGGGGGCAATGCGGCGGCGGAGGAAATCGGCCCCGACTTCGCCTACAGTAAGATTGGCAGCCCGGAGACGAAGGATCCTAGTAAGGGCAATCTGCAGCTTGTCGTCCTCCGGGGCCAAGTCGCTCCAATCCTTGCCGCGCACTATTGCAGTCTGGCGCGGCGAGGTAAACTGCTCGGGCTCATCTTCCAGAATCCAGCACCAGTCAGCCCTCCACTCCTCCCACTTGCCGCGAAGCTCTCCTTTCAAGTACGCCTCCTTCTTGTTCAGCCTAAAGATCCAGGAGATGCCGCCGGAGAGTGGGGATCCAGATTCTACTCTAGGCGTGAAGAAGTGGCGGAAAAGAGCTACATTTGGGTGGACCCCGACATAGTTTTCGCACAGATGTGCGAAAACGGCCAAGGTGAGAACGACATTTGGGGTGAAATCTAAGAGGTGGAGGCCATACATGTTCATCACATCACAGAAGAACTCCGAATACGGAGGGCAGAGACCGCAATAGAAGAACGAAGCGAAGAAGTGGTAACCTCCCGGGAACATGTCGACGGCCACGGCGGGGAGGACTCTGGTGCGCGGGTGATCCTTCATCTCCCTCGCCCAGAACAAGTAGTACTTGTCCCGCAGCTCCCTCGGGTCGAGCCTCGGCGGGAAGACCACCATTCTTCTCCGCATGGCTGCCAGCTTCGTCGCCTGCTTAGACTTCTCCTTCTTCGCCTTATCGCTCTTCGCCTTGTCGCTCTTCGCCTGGTCGCTCTTCGGGGCCATGGCGGGGACGGCGAGGGAGGACGACGGCGTTGCGGGTGGGGAAGACGACGGAGGAAGGGCGGAAGCAGGGAGCGGCGGGGGTTTCTGAGGATTCAAGGCGCAATGAAAGTAATGGGGAAAAACTGCCCCTGCTTCCTCTGCTTTTAAGGGGGAAGTGGGGGACGTTCCGCATTTCCCCATTAAAGAAACAGGCCACGATCTCTCCCACGACGCCGCAATCAACGCGTGCCGTTAGGGAGGGATGCGGCGAATCTGGAGTGGGAAACGGCGCGCCGTGGGCCGCGTGTGCCCGCGCACTGTTCTGGGCCTGGCCCAACAGCGCTCGGCACCGTGTGTGGCCCAGGCCCGGGGGCTCCTGTCGGTGTACTAAAGTGGGGGTACCTTAGTATCCCGACTTGTGCACGGGCAGCAGCAGCATCCCATGGTCTGGCTCACGACGCGCCCGCCAAAGCCCACTCTAGACCTCTTTAAGCCATTCAAGAACAAAGTATTCAAGTTAAGAGACAAGACCCCGACAAGAGGAGCTTGCCGGGAAGGCCGCTCCAGGCTCAAGGTTATCATTCTAGCACGAGACCCTGGCAGGAGGAGTTTGCCAGGAAGGCCAAAGAATGGCACCTCAAGAAAGTATATCACGGTGCATCATGCGCCCCGGCAGGACCCGGAGAGCGGCAAGCTTCCGGGCCCGGCAAGGTTGCGACCCCGACAAGGTGCTTGCCGGGGGAAGCCTACACTGTGTGCCTGCGCTCCAGCTCATCTGGCCACGCGTCGCCCTGGGGTCCTTCCAGGGGCACGTGGCAGATGGCTGTGCAGCCTGGGGTACACGGTGGCAAGCCGCGGTGACAAGGCTATCGCCGTGGCGAACGGAGACGCATGGACGGACGCTTTTGGGGCGACGGCGACGGGCATTCAATGCCTTTGTCCCCCACTGTCAAAGTTAGGTAAAGACCACTGTTCATGCACTGTTACAACCACCACCAGTTTTACACTTTTACCCTCCTCTACGTTGACACCTGTCGGTGACCCCTTTGAGCTATAAAAGGAGGCCCATGCGCAACGTAGAGGAGGTTCGATCCTAGAAACTCGATCACCCCTACGCTCGGTATAGCTGGTACTGTAGATCTTCGAGCTCCCGAGCTCAAGAACTCAATACAACCAAGGCAGGAGTAGGGTTTTACGCGTACGCGCGGCCCGAACCTGGGTAAACTGCCCGCGTGTGCTCCTCGATCTGCTCTCCGTGCTCCCTCCGCTCCCTTACCGCAACGTAGAAGGGGCTCCGGTCCCATAGGTGTTCGTGGGCGTCCAGTTTCCCTGACATGCAGCTTCCATAACTGATCCCAAATCTTTGGTTGCATGGCACTAGTTGACGTGAAATTTGCCCCTGATTTTCCTTTATACTTATGTGCCCATTCCTCATGGTATGCTGTTCTCACAGAGAAGATCCCATTAGCATTGAGGTGCCAAGCAATAAAGTCATCAAAAGCTTGATAATTATGAGGAATTTGCAGGATCCTCGCCACATCCACCGGATTAAAATTATCCTTGAGAAGTTGATCATCCCAATTTCCCGTACTGGGGTATATAAGTTCACTCACCTTTGTTAACAGAGAATGTCCCCGGGGAGTCAAGACCTTCCTGTCAGTGCTCGATGGTATCCATGGATCATTCCATATGTTCACCTTCTCACCGGATCCAATTCGCCATATATATCCTCGTTTAAAAGTAGCCAGTGCGGCAACAATACTTTGCCAGGTAAAAGAAGATCCCTTTTTTGGTCCGGCTAGCAATAAATCAGAATTTGGGAAATACTTTGCCTTTAGGATTCTAGCACAAATAGAATCTGGATATATAATCATTCTCCAACATTGCTTGGCTAGTAGTGCTAGGTTAAAAGAATATAGATCCCTGAAACCCATACCATAATCACATTTTGGAATACACAATTTCCACCAAGAAAACCAGTGTAGTTTCTTATTCTCCTCATCATCTCCCCACCAAAACTGTGCGATCAAAGTTCTTTGCATATTCATTTTGGCAAACAGAAAACATACATAGCATAGACAGGAATGGCTTGAGCAACTGCCTTTAATAAAACTTCCTTCCCCCCTTAGACAATTGTTTTTCCATCCATCCCTTCAACAATTTCTTTATTTTCTCACAGAAGTGTCTAAAGCAATCACTCCTATCTGCCCCAACCATGGCCGACAGTCCTAGATACTTATCAGAAAGTGCTTCGGTGGTGATGTGTAGCTGCTGACAAACCTCATCTCTAGTTTGAACATTAGTGTTTGGGCTAAAAAATATACTGGATTTTGCCAAACTTACCAATTGTCCCGAGTTTTCACAATAAGTGTCCAACACTTGCTGTAAGGAAGTTGCATTAATCATATCTGCTCTCATGAGAATTAGAGAATCGTCAGCAAATAAAAGATGTGAAACCGACGGTGCATTCCTGCACACTCTAATCCCGTCAATGCCACCAACTTCTTCTTCATACTGCAACATGCTGGAAAGCCCTTTTGCACAAATCAAGAAAAAGGTGATAAAGGATCACCCTGTCGAATACCCCTCGACGGTATAAACATATCAGTTTGTTGAGAATTGTATCTAACTTTGTATCTGACAGAGTTCACACAAGCCATAATAAGATCAATCCAATTTTTATCAAATCCTAGCTTCTGCATCATATTTCTTAAAAAAATCCATTCCACCCTATCATAAGCTTTATGCATATCAAGCTTGACTGCACACAAACCTGCCTGACTATTTTTTGTGTTCTTGATTTTATGAATACACTCATAGGCCACGAGGACATTATCAATAATCATCCTGCCAGGTACAAAAGCACTTTGGGTGGGAGAAATTATATCAGGCAAAATCCTCTTAAGACGTGCGGCAAGCATCTTCAAGATAATTTTGTAAAGAACATTGCACAAGCTAATAGGGCGATACTGAGTGATTAACTCCGGAGAATCCACCTTCGGGATCAAGACTATAGATTTGTCGTTCCATTCTGGTGGAATCTGCTTCAAATTTATAGCATTTAGGACAGCGGCAGTAATATCATCACCAAGGACATGCCAATACTTCTTAAAAATATTGCATGTAATCCATCTGGGCCCGGGCCTTGAGATCAAGGATGCTAAATACAACCTTACGCACGTCCTCGGCAGAAAACGGAGCCAGGAGTGTCCTGTTCATTTGCTCTGTGACCTTTCGTTGCACTCTTTGAAGTAGTGCAGGATCTGTATGCTGCACTTCGGACGTAAAAAGATTAGTAAAATAACCTTGTATGTGCGGGTTCAACTCTTCCGTACCTTCCATGAGGTCACCATTATCATCCTTTAGTTTCTTAATATAATTCCTTTTACGCCTTGCTGCTGCATAAGCCTGGAAGAAAGCTGTATTTCGATCTCCAAAACGGAGTCAGTCAACTTGCGAACGTTGTATGATTTGTATCTCTTCCAGTTCCAGTAGATACTCTACTAGTTCAGCTAGCTCCTTCCTCTTAATTTCATTCTGATCCGTCATTGGACCCGCCATTACTTCTTCTAGCTCCCGTTGTGCTTTTCTAAGTCTTTTCTTTGGTTTTTTCAGAACTCGCTGATCCCAGTCATGGAAAACCGAGTGCATGCGTGTTAGTTTTTCGAAAACTCCCGAGACGTTTGGGTCAGTGCCAAGCTTGTCCCACGTCTCCTGTACCAAATCTGAAAAACTAACTTCTTTAAGCCATCTCGCTTCAAACCTCCTCTGCCCTTGCTGATTCGGTGTTGCAGCAGCATAATAATCAGTGTCCACTAGTAAGGGCCGATGGTCAGAATGATTGTAATTCATATGTTCCAGGCTTTCCTTTGGAAATAACATGGCCCATTCGTCATTTATCAAGCCTCTGTCTAATCTTTCCCTTATTCTCCCTCGACGCCAGGTAAATAAATCTCCAATGTAACCCATATCGTGCAACTCACAATCATCTGTTGCCTGCTGAAAGGCCATCATATATTGTTGTGGGCGTGGATTTCCTCCCTCCTTCTCATGCAAAAACTGAATTTCATTCAGGTCCCCTATCAACAGCCAGGGTAAAGTATTGTTCTGATGTAAAGTACGCATACGTTCCCAGGTCAGGTATTTATTCGCCCACCGGAATTCGCCGTACATACCCGTTAGTCGCCAAATTGCACCTCCATCGCAAGAAATCTGAACATCAATAAACATCAGATCCAGACTGAGCCATTGGACCGCTACACCAGTTTTCCAAAGCAATAACAAACCTCCTCTTCTCCCATCACTAGTACAAACCATCTTTTGATCCATCTTTAATCGACGTCTTAAACATTCAGCCAGATAGCTATGAAGGTGAGTCTCCGACAAGAACATCACATCGGGATGGGTACTTCGCTGGACATCCAGCAAAGCTCGAACTGCCGGTTCATTCCCGAGGCCCCGGCAGTTCCACACTAATAGTTCCATTGTTCCCGACGATCACCCTCGAGGGGCGTCGCCGATCATAGATCCATTTTAAGACTTGTGTTACTATTCACAACGTGACCATCTAGACCTCTTAACTTCTTTTTGTTTGCATTCTTTTGCGGTGTAACTGAACTTGAGTGGTTGGCGACGCTTTCCTCGTAATCTGGTTGTAATCTGGTTGTAAACCCTAGCCGCCATTGGAGTGGTTGGCGACGCTTTCCTCTTTCAACAAGAACCCTAGCTCGATTCCCCTCTCAATTCGGGCCTAGTTTCTTGTGAGTTTTGTGTGTGAGATGTTCTGAAGTGTGCAAGAGCTTGACAAAATGTTAGCTAGGAATAACTCACAGTTTTAGAGGGCCAGACCTGTCCATTAACAGTGGTCACGTCAAAGTCCTGGACCATATCTATCCTCATTTATCTGCATCCGCAACCACCCCCCCTCATATTCAAACCCCCAAAGCTAGCTAATTTTTTTCCAAAACCCCAAAGGTGTGCAATTCCATGCAATGTAGACAACACGATGTAGATAAACTTAACACCGTAGCTAAATTTAACACATATGTCATCCTAGCTAGATATGGTAGCATCAAACATAGCAAATTCATTACAAGTTCACAAAAGATTAGATAGTTCGATAAAATAGCTATGATCTATGACAAATACAACTAGAAATGTGTCAAAGCACCACTTCCTCATCGAACCCTTTCGCTTGGTGTCTTTAGAGCAACAGTAGTAGTCCTCGACGTATGCGTAGGCTATCGGAGGGGCGTCGTCATCAATGGTGGTGCTGCCGTCGTACAAGTAGGACGAGGAGGAGAGCCTGGCCAGACGCAGAGTGGTGTGGGCATGCTCCTTCATTAACTACCTGGACTCCTCGAGCCCGAGCCGCAATGTCTTGGCATTTTTGCGGAGGCGACGACGGGCGTCCATCTCGGCTGTGGTCAATGAACGGCAGATGACACCGCAAAGGAGATGCTCCTCCGAGTCAGAAGGCAGGGTAACCGACACACTGCACGACTCACACTCGAACTGCCTTGCGCGATGGGCTGCCTACGCCTCTGACTCATGGAGCCGCGACCACGGGCTAGGCTGTGTTGGAATCATCACCCATCGCCCGTGGGAGGAGCGGGGGTTGAAGGTGATGTCCTGGAGCTCCAAGAGCCCTGCCAGGCCACCGAGGCAGGTGGATTGGGAATAACCATCGTAGAGGAGGAGGAGATCCAATGGGAAACCGAGGAATGCGCAGAGGACGGGGACGAGGAGGAGGAGGTGGAGCTACCCCTACTCACCCACGGCCGGTCGATGGCAATTCGGATTGCGAGCTCCTCGTTCGATTCTGCCGTGAAGGTGTCTCAATCGACTGGGTTATTTTCAAACGAGGAGCTGTTGCCGGATCCGGCCATGCTCCGGGGAAGGGGGAGCAGACAGGGAGGACATTGTAAGAAAAGTGGACGAGGAGGGTGTGGAAAGTGAAAGTGGAATTGGTTAGAGCAACTTCAACCGACCGACTCAAATGGACGGCGATTTTGTCTATTTGGGTCGGCCCGACGGACACTGTCTGCTTTTGCGTTTGGGTCAGTGCTTGCGCCCAACACTGGTTCGACCCATTTTTGATTGTGCGGGTGAAAAAATAAAGAAGGCAAACATTTTGAAAATAAAAAACATTAATGCTAGTTGATGATGCCACAGACCTAGGGTGGGGTCACATGCCTGACCTAGATACCCCACCCAAGGTCACTACCCCAGAAGCTCAAGAGACAATTCGAAGACGACAGAAACAGTCGACTGGCATGGCCCAAGAGGACATTTCACTCGACTGTTTACCTTTACTCGGAAGATCCAACTGCACTCGAAAGGGCGAGGACACTCGAACGTACAAAATCCAGTCGACCCACGAAGATCAAAGGTCCCTCAAGATCAACAACGGCCGTACATTCAATCCGTATTAACAACGGCCTTTACTATCCTTTATTACAGACGTTATCAGTAACGTCCTGCCTTAATGAACATTGAACCCTTTGTAACGTGGGGATGGCTGGGATCCTGGCGCACTCTATATAAGTGTAATGCCTAGTATGACATTATACCTCCCACGTGTCGAGGCACGACTTAAAGGCATAATATCATACTGGAATGATCTTAAGAATGGTATCTTTGCACAACTCATGTAAAAGAGGGATGAAATTGTAAAAGGGGTAGTTGGCTTACACTCGCCACGTCAATCAATGCATTACATAAACATTCATCATCCAAATAACATCACAGTCCGACTACGGACGAAGATCTAAATGAAAGATACCACAATTAAAGCCACACAAGGTCCAAATCGCCCCTAGTAGAAGCCACTACTGATCCTCGGGATAAGACACGTAGTATCGCCCACGTTCTTCATCGAACTCCCAATACAACTCTGTCCCATCACCTGTGTAGTTCTCATCGGTACCTGCATCTGGTGGTTGTGTAGAATCTGTGAGCCACGGAGGACTCAGCAATCCCGTTCCCGGGTAGCAATACTATCAAAGCCTTAGGTGTGGAAAAGGCTTAAAAGAAGGTTGCAGTAGCACTAGCACTAGCTTACGTGTTTAGAGCGAGAAGAGAAAAAGGCAACAATGGACAAAGTGATCACGAAGTGATCCTATCCAAGCACATCATTCATAACCCCACCATGTTCACTTCCCGAACCCCTTCGGAAAATGACCGTCACAGTTACTCATGCTGGTAGTGTGTTATGAACATGGTGTCAAGTTTTCTACAATCGGATATTAACAAATTCCCATCTGCCACATAACCGCGGGCACGACTTTCGAAAGATCAAACCCTGCAGGGGTGTCCCAACTTAGCCCATCACAAGCTCACGATCTGCGGAGTCGCAACTCCAAGGTGGGAAGACCCGAGTATTCTTGCAATCCCGTGCTCAAGATATTCCGACAAAGGTAAAACTAATCCAGCAAGACCTCCCGGCGTGCCGACACCCTGATAGTAGCCGCGCGTATCTCGTCTCAGGCCACGACCAGATGAGCGATTCTACAGGTTATACTAAATACCTCGGGTTTCCCCAAGGCAGCCCCGTAGAACCCCCAGTTTGGACCAACACTCATGAGGAGCACTGGCCCGGGTTGTTAATTAAGTCCTCGGGTTTGCAATGCCCTATGCAAGTTTTAGTTATTAGGCAAATGTAAAACCAAAGTCGGGCCTTGCTGAAAAAGCTTTAGCACTAAGCGAGTTATCGAGGGGGCCCGTAAACCCCAACCGTGTTAGGGACGCATAATCAAGGAACATAACACCGGTTTAAACGGTTCCTAGGGCGACATGAGTGGAACAAAACACCAAGCAAGAGGCTTAGCCTTCCACCCTTGCCAATATATAGATGATTTAGTTTAACAGATTATATATTGTGATATCCCAACAATAACTTCATCATGAAGCAGGAATCTTCAAATCTTCTCCTGCAACTAACAATGCTATAAGAGGGGCTGAGCGAAGCTTACGCAGGCAATCAAAGGTTTGCTAGGTTGGGTGGTTAGAGAGTTTCATGGCAACAATAGGAGGCTGACAAACAGACATGGACATCGAGGCAATGAGCTAAAGAGCGAGACATCTAGCATAGGCAAAGTTAGTAGTGATATCTGGGTAAGGTCATCTTGCCTGTTGAATTCTCGGAGGGAACGTAACCTTGCTCCTCACACTCAACCTCGGTAGAAACCTCGTACTCCGAATCGGCTCCCGGCTCTACTCAACACAAGAACACAACATGGCACAATATCAAACACGGGGCAATGCACAATCAACATGATGCAAGTATGATGTGCGTATGCATGTGGAAGCACTTGAACATAAGGAGAAGATGATGAAGAAGGCATCATCTTGGAAAACCAAGCAAGCCACTGGATAGAGGGAAAGATTTCGGTTGGAATCGATATAAAGATCACCGGAAACGGACTCACAGTTTGCAAATGGCAAGCAAAACAATATTCACACAAAACTCCAGTTTACAGCCACATAGCATCTTTGGAGCAAGAAATAATTATGCTACAACACTCAAACATGGAGACTAAGGGCATGGATGTGAAGTAGACATGTTACTTAACAAGCATGAACTTAGAACACACCCAAAAACCTACTGGAACACACTTAACCAAGCATGGCAAGTTGCAATAAATTTATCCAGACTTAGTCAAAATCTGGGAAGGCAAAAACATCATCACGATGCTGCCTTCGGAGGCACAAAACAACACGCATATCAACTCCACTAAGTATCTAAAGATCATGGTCATGTAATAGACATATCATACATCAAACAACTCCATTGGAGCAACTCCATAGGAGGCATGGATCAATAACAACAAGCTTCACCAAATTGATCATGCTGATAAAAACCTGACAGGTAAAATTTATAGCAACTTTAGAGCAAGAAATAAATAAGCTACAGTAGGCCATATATGCAAATAAGGGCATGGATGGATAGATCATAACATGGACAACAAGGAATGATCATTTAACATACTAAAACATGCATGGGTTTGAGTGAGGCATCAAGCAAACATAGCATCAGGTTAAACATATTCCAAACTTAGTAGTTTTTTCACTAAGTATAAAACAACAACATTGGCATGGCATGTTTACAAGCTTGTTTAAGTCACCTCAAGGCATATCATGGAAAGTGGTTTGCACCACAGCAAAGACCATATGAAGGAGCTTCTAAAACATATTGACATGTGGCATGAAGACAAACAAATCACTAGCAATGAGCAAATCAAAACATCATCTCACAACAAGTTTCAACACTTAACAGCCACATGCACTTTTACAACAGGGATTAACATGACAATATGATACCTAACATGAATGCTACATCAACCATCATGTAGAGCACTTCACAATGAACATTTTGACATATCATATGCTCCATTTGGACCAACATGCACAAAGTTATCACATCTCAAACATGGCCACAAAATTACAGTCATCAGCAGTTTTAAACATATAGCACTCTTGCAACGATGATTAGGTCATCAAGATGAACTCAAACAAGCATGCCACAGTGGAACAAAATGAAGAGCACATCTCAGTGAACATTTTTATATATTACACGACCAAAACGGATCTACAAGCACAAAGTTATTGCATGTCAAAGAGGGCAACAAATTACGAAAAACTGGGGACTTTGTGGGATTTTCACCTCCAAAAAAGTCAAACGTGGATGAGGAGATGCGGGATGGAGGGATCCGGGCGCGGAGCGGGTGCGTTTGGATCGGTGAGGTGGTGGATCTGATCCCACCACCGGATCCAAACAGATCTGGCTGGAGCTCTCGCCGGAGCTCGGCCGGAGGTGGAGAAGAGGCCGGCGAGGCGGGGAGGGTCGGCGGCGGCGGTGCCCGAGGCGGCGGCCGGCGTCCGGCGGCGTGGCGCGCGCTGCGGCCGGAGGCGGGAGGCGCGACGAGGCGGCGGCGAGGCAGCCCACGGCGCCGGCGGCGAAGGGCCGCGGCGGTGGGATTGATCGGGCGGAGGCGGAGGCTCGCGGGCCGGGGGGCGGATCCGGGCCGGCGGGGCCCGGCGGCATGGGGCGGAACCGGTGGCGCGGGTAGGATACGTGGCAGCCCACGATTGGGCGCGGCGGCCGGCGAACGTGTCCGGCGCGCGGACGGACGTGTCCGGCGGCGGACAGAGGAAGAAGGCTAGGGTTTTACCCGAAAATTTCGGGGGAGATGGTTATTTATAGATTCTGGGAGTGAGGAAGGTCCAAATGGGGTGCGGTTTTTGCCCACACGTTCGTGATCCGATGATCGAGATGATGGGAGTGGTTGTGCTGGGTTAGTGGGCTGTTGTAGAGGGGGTCTTGGGCCAAAAGGAAGAGGAGCTTTTAGCCCACTAGGTTAACCGTTGGAGTACCAAACAAACTCCAAACGTGATGAAACTTGACAGGCGGCCTACACGTACCAAAACAACAACGCACGACAAGTCTCACCTAGGGATGGCAATGGGTACCCGTTACCCACGTACCCGGCGGGTAAAAACCCTATTAGGGCAAGGGTATGGGATAAAAGATTATCCATGGGCATATAAATAGGAAAATATTAAACCCATCGGGTAGAGTGGGTACGGGTATGGGATAGAATAACCCATACCCGTGTACCCATATACCCACTTAAATTTTAATATGTGGGCCTTTAGTATTCATTTGTCTAATTTAACTTCCCAAAAATCAGTCTAATCCCGTAGCCCACTACCCACAAGATACATGACTGCATGAGTATCCCACGAAGGCAAAAGGCACGTACATGGAATGACAGAACCAATCCTGCCATATATCTCTCTCCGAGATCAACATGATTAGGTGATGTGATCACGTCCCATATTTAGATAGACCGAGATTGATATCCTCCTCGTCTCCTCTTCTCATCTTGTCTGCTCGCCTCCTCGGCCTGTCGCCCGTCTGCCCTCGCTAGTCACCGCCGTCAACACCTCCAGCCGCCCACTGCCTCAACGTCGCCAGCACATCCAGCCGCTCGGTCGCTATGGACCTTGCGGATGGTGACCATAGCTCGCACGAGCACGACGACCGGGAGAAGCAGATGGAGCTCACACTCATGGGGACTGAGTCAGAGGGCGGCGACCACCTCGGCCAGCAGCATAGCACGACCACCCTGATTCCGTCGTTGGATGGTGCCATCCATCTCCGTCCACCAGGAAAGGGTTAAGTTCCCAGACAACGTAAAGGTCCTCCACCTCCTTCTTCATCATCCAAGGCACGACACCATCGCAGCACGACAACGTCAAGCCGGCCGCCTCGCCCTAGCCCGCTTAGTCGACCCTCTGCTGCCAAGAAACACAAGAACAAGAGCACGACTATTTTGGCTTGGTGAGTTTCAGTTTTGTGTATGATTTTATGAATGTGAGCATTGATCTTGCAGTTTTTTATATACATGATGTGATGCATCCGTGCATATAGCTGTAACCATTGATTTCTGCTTATACATGATGTATACAGTATATAGTTTTTGTGATGTATACAATTTTTTTATATAGATTCTAGATGATATGTTGAGATCTTATAAATAAGTAGGCGATTCCAGTACGTAGGGTATGATGATAATTTGTGTCCTTATGTATGGTCAAATTACCTTCATACTTTGTCGTCAGTTTATGAACTTAAAATAAATGACTATGCATTGTTGTTTATGAGTGCGTTGCTATTTTCGTGTGTTATTGCCTATGAGTAAGTGCGGCTGTTTATGGGAATATGTTGTTGTTTATGATGTGCTGTTGTTTATAAATTATGATGATCTCTTGTCGTTTATGACTATTTGTTTCTCAAGATGATGTGTGCACACGTGGGTATTTCTACCCGTGGATACCCATTTACCCTATCGGGTGATGGACATGGGGAAAAATTATACCCGTTGACGGGTATGGGTACGGGTGATGGGTAAGATCAAGGAGGGTGGGTAAGGGTATGGGGTAGCTCCACCCGTACCCAAACCCGACGGGTGCCATCCCTAGTCTCACCTCATTCCGGGAATGTTACACGGCCAAACACGAAAGATGGACTCGGGGTGCCACGGGCACGTGTGTGAGTGTCGGAACTCGAAACGGATAACGGGAAGAGACGAGCGGAACCGGGTGCAAGTGACAACACGAATGCAATGCAATGCACATGATAACATGACATGGATGAAATGCACACATGCACGCGACAAAACGAAGAAACCCGAAAAGAAAGAAGAGCCCAGAATGGAATAGATGAAGTCAATGTTTCATATATTGCCAAAAATGGAAGGTATCACATCTGGGGTGTTACAAACTCCCCTACACTACAAAAAGATCTCGTCCCGAGATCTTGGACTGGAAGAAGGAAGGGTACTCGGAACGAAGGTGATCTTCTCGTTCCCACGTAGCTTCTCGGTCGGTATGGTTTGACCACTTAACTTTCAAGAACTTGATGGACTTGTTGCGGGTTTTGCGCTCAGTTTCTTCAAGAATAGCAACAGGGTGCTCACGGTAAGACAAGTCTTGTTGAAGAGCAATCTCCTCGAACGGAATGGTGCGTTCGGGTGTCTTGGAGAAACTCCATAGGAGGCATGGATCAATAACAACATGCTTGACCAAATTGATCATGCTGATAAAAACCTGACAGGTAAAATTTATAGCAACTTGAGAGCAAGAAATAAATAAGCTATAGCAGGCCATATATGCAAATAAGGGCATGGATGGATAGAGCATAACATGGACAACAAGGAATGATCATTTAACATACTAAAACATGCATGGATTTGAGTGAGGCATCAAGAAAACATAGCATCAGGTTAAACAGATTCCAGACTTAGCAGTTTTTTCACTAATTATAAAACAGCAACATTGGCATGGCATGTTTACAAGCTTGTTTAAGTCACCTCAAGGCATATCATGGAAAGTGGTTTGCACCACAGCAAATACCATATGAAGGAGCTTCTAAAACATATTGACATGTGGCATGAAGACAAACACATCACTAGCAACGAGCAAATCAAAACAGCATCTCACAACAAGTTTCAGCACTTAACAATCACATGCACTTTTACAACAGAGATTAACATGGCAATATGATACCTAACATGAATGCTACAACAACCATTATGTAGAGCACTTCACAACGAACATTTTGACATATCATATGCTCCATTTGGACCAACATGCACAAAGTTATCACATCTCAAACACGGAAACAAAATTACAGTCATCAACAATTTTAAATATATAGCACTCTTGCAACAATGATTAGGTCATCAAGATGAACTCAAACAAGCATGCCACAGTGGAACAAAATGAAGAGCACATCTCAACGAACAATTTGATATATTACACGCCCAAAATAGATCTACGAGCACGAAGTTATTGCATGTCAAAGAGGGAAACAAATTACGAAAAACTAGGGACTTTGTGGGATTTTCAGCTCCGAAAAAGTCAAACGTGGATGAGGAGATGCGGGATGGAGGGATCCGGGCACGGAGCGGGGGCATTTGGATCGGTGAGGTGGTGGATCTGATCCCACCTCCGGATCCAAATGGATCTGGCCGGAGCTCGGCCGAAGGCGGCGGCCGGAGGCGGAGAAGAGGCCGGCGAGGCAGGGAGGGTAGGTGGCGGCGGCCTGGGGCGGCGGCGGCGGTGCCCGAGGCGGCGGCCGGCGGAGGAGGCCGGGGCGGCCCGCGGCAGCGGCGTTAGGCGGCGTGGCGCGCGCTGCGGCTGGCGGCGGGAGGCGCGACGAGGCGGCCAGCGGCGCCGGCGACGAAGGGCCGCGGCGGCGGGATTGCTCGGGCGGAGGCGGAGGCTCGCCGGCCGGGAGGGCCGGCGGGGCCTGGCGGCGCGGGGAGGACACGTGGCAGCCCACGATTGGGCGCGGCGGCCGGCGGACGGACGTATCCGGCGGCGGACAGAGGAAGAAGGCTAGGGTTTTACCCGAAAATTTCGGGAGAGATGTTATTTATAGATTCTGGGAGCTAGGAAGGTCCAAATGGGGTGCGGTTTTTGCCCACACGTTCGTGATCCGATGACCGAGATGATGGGACTGGTTGTGCTAGGTTAGTGGGCTGTTGTGAAGGGGGTCTTGGGCCAAAAGGAAGAGGAGCTTTTAGCCCACTAGGTTAACCGTTGGAGTACCAAACGAACTCCAAACGCGACAAAACTTGACAGGCGGCCTACACGTACCAAAACAACAACGCACGACAAGTCTCACCTCATTCCGGGAACGTTACACGGCCAGACACGAAAGAAGGACTCGGGGTGCCACGGGCACATGTGTGAGTGTCGGAACTCGAAACAGACAACGGGAAGAGACGAGCGGAACCGGGTGCAAGTGACAACACGAATGCAATGCAGTGCACATGATAACATGACATGGATGAAATGCACACACGCACACGACAAAACAAAGAAACCCGAAAAGAAAGAAGAGCCCAGAATGGAAGAGATGAAGTCAACGTTTCATATATTGCCAAAAATGGAAGGTATCACATTTGGGGTGTTACAATAAGCCACCCCCTCCTCTGGTACAAGGGTTCGCACCCCCTGTAACTTACACACACACATATACATTCCAGTCGACCGCCTCCGGGCACCGAGACGTAGGGATTTTATTTCATCCGAGAAGGGCCTGAACTCGTAAACATCTTGTTTACAATCTCACCGTAGCTAGGATGTTGCCTCCTCCTACGTACCCCCTACTCTTACTGTTAGATTTAGAACCACGACAGTTGGCGCCCATAGTGGGGCGGGTGTCTTAGCGACTTCCGATGAGGTTGAAAGCTTTTTTCTCCGACCTCCATCACCATGGTTTCCGGCGGTGGTCTGGCGTTGGGCCGTGAGATCCGACTCGGCGCGCTCGTCTTCATCGCCGACGAATCTGCTTGGCTCCAGGAGGCCCCCCTCGACGTCGAGGCACTGCCCGTCCGTGGGGCAGCGCACTTCCGTGCCAGCGCCTGCGGCGTCCTTCTCTGGCAGCCGTCGACTCAGTATCGGTCGGCTCCTTCGTCGTCTGTCGTCCCCGCTGAGCGCCGCCGCAAGTGATCCGGTCGGTCGCGGCTCTAGCGGTGGGTGAAGCATGCGGTGGCTCGTCAGACGACCACCCCTCAAGTAGCGGCCATCGAGCCCGACGAATACCACTACGGGCTGATCGACTGGATCCGTAGACACGCTTTCCGAGTGCGGGAGCACTGACCCCGTGGCTGAAGTTCTCATGGTCGACTCACGGCGCAGTCCGCCGGGGTACCCTCGCGACGGAAACGGCTTTAGCAACGACAGTCAATCATATGACCACGACGGGTACATACCCGAGCCCCTCACTAACGAGCAAATGGAAGAGCTCCGCCGCCGCAACGAAGACACACTCTACACCCCTATCTTAGGGGATTCTCCAGAAGCTCGAGCTCTGGAGGCCACACGCCTTGCCACCATGGCTGAGCGCGCGTGGCTGGAAAACCTCCAGCGTTCACTCGACGATCGGGCCCGTGGACTGATTCCCGAATCCAGTCGCCGGCCTCGGAAATCATTCCCGCGCGAACCTCAGGTATTCCACACTCCGATCCAGAACCTAACAGCTATGGCCCGCATAGCAGATTTGATCCAGCCGTCTCAGTCAGAGGCGGGGAGAGGCTTGTAGCAGATTCGGGCGCTGCTTCGGACAGCAGGAGAGAAAAACGCGGCCGTCTCTCAGTCGCGCAACAGAATTCACAGCAGATCAGTGGCGGCGGACACCGTATGGTCGGCTCACAGCCCAAGATCACCTCCAAGGCGCGAGGGCCGTGGACCCCGTCAAGAGCAACATCTGGGTCAGAATGATGAATAGTTTGACCGTCGGCTCGGTCACAACGATGGTCTCCGAGTGCCTACGCCTCTTCCGGGAAGCGGGTCGTACTCGCCCCGGGACATGACGGCAGGCGTCTGCGTGACGACGAGCGGAGGATCCCCCCAAATCCCAGAAGACCCGTTTTTGACGCAAGGTCGATTCTCATGCAAGGCCTGGTCGATAGGAACCGAGCATACAGAGAAGAACAAGGCAGAGATCGTCCGAGTAGCAGCAGAGCGTCTGTCTCTGGGCCCGAGTGTTTCAGCAATTCCATCAGGGCCGCCGAGATTCCCCCCAACTTCAGATTGGCGGCGGGAGTAAGCAAGTTCACCGGCGAGTCGAAGCCGGACACTTGGTTGGAAGATTACCGTGTGGCTGTGCAGATCGGCGACGACAATGATGATGTGGCCATGAAGCATCTTCCCCTAATGTTAGGTGGCTCGGCCCGAGCTTGGCTAAATGAGTTGGCCCCTGGGAGCATCTACAACTGGGAGGAGTTGGCCCGAGTGTTTGTCAGGACCTTCAAAGGCACCTGCAAACGACCCGTGGGACTGGCAGAGTTACAACATTGCGTTCAGAAGCCAAATGAAACCCTGAGAGATTACATCCATAGGTGCACTACCTTGCATCACACAGTGGAGAATGTGTTCGAACATCAGGTAGTCTCCGCCTTCAAGGAGGGCGTACGATACAGAGAGCTGAATTTGAAGTTCGGTCGGACAGGAGACATGTCTTTGAATCGGATGATGGAGATAGCCAGTCGGTATGCTAATGGAGAAGAGGCCGACCGACTCCTTAGCTGCAAGAAACCAGTCGGCCAAGATGATCAGAATTCCAATCGGAAGCCAAAGCGTAAAGCAGAGCCAGCAGTTCCAGGAGAAGCTGCGGTCGTTACCCAGGGAAAAGGCAAGGGAAGCCTAAAGTCCCTTGGATCCCCAAGAAAGTGAAAGATCAAGCAGGGAATGACGTGCTCGACCTACCGTGTGCTATTCACACGAAGAAAGATGAAGATGGGAACTTGGTCTACCCTAAACATACCACTCGACAGTGTTGGCTCCTGATTCAGAATATCCAAAAAGACCAGCCCACTGAGAAGGAGAAAGAATCCGAGGAGACCGAGGAAAAAGAAGGGGATGGAGGTTACCCCCAAATCAACTCCACCTTGATGATTTTTGCTGATGTCGAGAGCAAGAGTCGACTGAAAGTTATCAACAAAGAAGTCAACATGGTTGCTCCGGCAACAACGACGTACCTAAAGTGGTCCAATACTCCCATTAAATTCGACCAGTCCGACCATCCCGCGCACATTTCTACCCCTAGGCGGCATGCGTTGGTGGTCGACCCAGTTGTCGATGGCACTTGATTGACTAAAGTTTTGATGGATGGCGGTAGTGGCCTGAATATACTGTACGCTGAAACCCTCCGGGGGATGGGCATTCCGATGTCCAACTTAAGTGAGAGCAACATGAGGTTTCACGGGGTCATCCCCGGGAAGAAAGCCGACTCACTTGGTCAGATTTCCCTCAACGTGGTTTTTTGGCGATTCGACACACTTCCGCAAAGAGAAGTTGACGTTTGAGGCGGCGGACTTCCACAACGCTTACCATGCCATGTTGGGCAGGCGCGCCTACGCTCGTTTCATGGCTCGACCGTGCTATGTGTACCTCAAACTGAAGATGCCGGGGCCTAAAGGCGTGATAACCATCACAGGGAATCGGTAGAAGGCAGAAGAGTGCTTTCAGAAAGGCTCGAAGATTGCTCACGAGCAGATGGCAGCAGTGGAGATGGAGGAGTACCAAAAGAATGTGGATCCAAGTCATTTGTTGCTGATGGCTTCTCGCCCCTCGTTGGTTACCCCAAGTGGAAGGTTGAGATGTAGCGTAGCGGCAAATTTCCCTTGGCAAAGATACCAAGGATCGAATCCCGTGAGACTCCGAGGGTCGACAAGTAGGTGTCAACGGCGCCAGAAACTTAGCGGTTGACGGGACCTGCACACAAATACAGATAACTTTGCTCCCAACGAGTACAGAGAGGTTGTCAATCCCTCCGCCTTGTTGTTTACAAATGATCAAACACAAGAGATAATAATGATAGCTATGAATGCAACTAGGAAATAAAAACAGGAAGTAAATAGAAGGTGTGATCAGCGGTGGTAATATGGACCGGGGTCCCATGATGTTCACTAGTGATGTCTCTCTCCCAAAAGACGATAAAACAGCAAAGCGAGGTAAACAAATTACAGCTGGGCAATTGACAGGATTATGTGCGCAAACCAATGCTAACTATGCTGCAAAGAAAGGTAGAGGCTCAAAAGCATGGGCGGTACGCCAAGGCAAGTAGACCGAAATCCATCTGCATCTACTACTAATCATCCACCTTGAGATATCTATCCAGAACATCTCGCTGGTATTAAGTTGCGAATCCCACCCAAAGTGTAAACTCAAAGCAATAGACAACTGCATTAAAAGAACTTTGCGTAAAGTAAACAATCCTTGCACCCGCAAGTACAAGCACCGTTGTTTTCTCCCTTCTGGCAACAGCACATCCCCTAGACTCATGTTTCTGTCACTCAAGCTAGTCATCAGGGGGCATGAACCCACAATCAAGGATAACACTCCCTCTTGGAGTTACTACCTACTACTTGGCCAAAGCAATAAACAGCAACGGAGAACATGCAAGAATTACTCAAGAACAAAGATATAAAAGAGGTGAATCAAATATATTACTCAAACACAATCTGAACATAGTCTCATAATCCATCAGATCCCAGCAAACTCAGCAAAGCAACAGTAGAAAGATTACATATGTGCCTCGATCATGTAGGGCAGCTCACGAGGTCTAAACCATGAAGAGCAAAGAGGGGAGGAGAACATCACATAGCTACTGATCATGGACCCATGGTCCAAGGTGGACTACTCACGACTCATCCGGGAAGCGTCCATGGTGGTGGAGAAGCTCCCGGTGGTTGTTCTCCCCTCCGGCAGGGTGCCGGGAAGAGTTCTCCTGATGCTCCCGATCTTGGAAGCGCTGCGGCGGCGGAACAGAGGCGAGATCGCGAAAAAGGGTTCTGTCCTCGAGGGTTTCGGGACGAGAGGGATATATATGCGAAGGGGGGCAGCCAGAGGCGGAGCAGGGGCCCCAGGCGCCCCCCTGGCGTGGCCAGGGGTGGGGCCGCGCCAGGTGGCCGCCTGGGCCTCCCCTGGCTCCCCTCTGACCCATCTTTGGTTCTTGGCGAAGCTTCCTGTACGCTGATTTTTCCTGGAATTTTTGGAGCACTTTTAATATGGGGGAAACCTGAAATAGAAAAACAACAGAAAACAGGAACTGGCACTATGGTGCACTGAGTTAATAGGTTAGTCCAAATATGATCAAAAGTGTATGGAAGTGCATCAATATCATAGCAATATCACACAAAAGAAGCATGGAGCAAGTAGAAATTATAGATACGTTTTGGACGTATCAACATCCCCAAGCTTAATTCCTGCTTGTCCTCGAGTAGGTAAATGATAACAAGCATAATTTCTGTGGTGACATGCTACCAACCATATAAGAACTTTTTAAGTAAAGCAATCAAGGCATGTAATTCAATTCAAGTCATAACAAGCAAGAGTCTATATTAGCATTGTAACAAGCAACATAAGAACATAAAGGTGCAAGAGCTCTCGCTGTCCGTGACTCGAATGTCTCCAAATGGTGTTTGCGTGCAAGAAAGGGGATAGGGATATACGAGAGAGTAAAACATAGTTTTTGTATTGTTGAGAACTTAATCTACTAAATTTTCACACTTGGTCTTCTTTGGAATCTTATCTTGACTCATCCCCAGACCACTAGCCAGGTACAAGTCAAAATGATCCACTCCCTTTCGATATTTTGAGCACTCATGCAATGGATGAGCGTAAGCAAGAAAGTTGACACTTAGGATGGCAAAGAGAGAAAAATGATGAAGGGGGAAGACAAAAAAGGTGTGAAAGGCTCACATCAATGAGGACAATCATAGGCGAGAGAAAGCCAAATGATAGATATGATGTGAGTAGTAGGGATTGCCATGCAACGGATGCACATATGAGCTAAGGTAAGCTCTCCAATGGAACTAGTGGGGGTGCATCCAACTTGCTCGCTCAAGAAGACCTAGAGCTCTTTTGAGGAGGCTCATCATTGGAATATACAAGCCAAGTTCTATAGTGTGAAGGTCCCCACATAGCTATATGCATGAATGATAATCTCTATGGAGTACAAGGTATAAGATGAAGTACGAGTATGGATCTCTCAAAAGGAATAGTAGTGTGCCCCCTTCTCTCTTTTTATTTCTTTTTCTCTTTTTTCTCTTTTTATTTTTATTTTTTTGTGGCCTCAATGGCTCTTTCTATTTAACTCCCATTTGTCCTCTTTGGGATCTTTTGATTTTGTCCTCTTTGGGATCTTTTCCTCACTTTAGGGGCAACACTCTATGTATTACAAGAAGTATAGAAGATCTTTCACACTTTACAAAAGTACTCAACATAAAGAAAATGAAACTATCATGATGTATGCAAATGTATGCCTCTGTCGGTGTAGCAGGATATGCAATGATACTAGCGCGTCATGTAGCAATGATTAGGGAAAGGCCCAACTAGCATGCGGCTCATCGATCAAGCAAAAAGCATGTATGACATGAAGATCAAGTCATGAGAAGATGGATGTTGCATGGCAATGTATCTCGGAAAGGCTATGGAAATGCCTTGATAGGTAGGTATGGTGGCTGTTTTGAGGAAGGATATAATGAGGCTTATGATGACATAGTGTATCGTGCCAAGGATTTGGATGCACCGGCGAAGTATGCGCCAACTCTCGAGGTGAGAAAGGGCAATGCACGGTACCGAAGAGGCTAGAAAAATATGGCTAGGTGGAAGTGTCGACTTTCGAATACTCACATTAGTCCGAAGAACTCATGCACTTATTATCGGTAACTCTCAATCTAATTAGGAGGTTCACAAAGAGACAAGTACCCAGAGGAGGAGTGTATGGGGGTTTGGTTATCCTTGCGCATCCTCGACTCATGGTATGTGAGTGTACTCTAATATTCGATCCCTCAAAGATTAGTGATCCATCTAGTAGCTAAAGTTCTCAACTATTTTGTAGGTTTTCGAAAATAAACACGGATTGCCCAAAATACAACATCTATCACTAATAGGCTAAAGCTCTTGACACCAAAAGTTCAGACATTACTCATGGCAATACCTCAAAACTATTGCAAGTTAGTACTAAAATTAAATAGCAACCTCAATTACCTACTTTAAGTTAAGACACACAACTTAGTGCAACAGGCAAACTCTCTTAACAAGATAAACATGAAAACTCAAGAGAGTTCAGCAACCAACTAAACAAAAGCTCTTTAAAAAGAAAAGCATGAAAACTAAGAGCTAAACATGACAGCAACTATGGAAAGACAAAGAACACACACAGCAAAGATAAGCATGAAAATCCTATGTTGTGTTCTAGGTTGAAGTGGAGCGTGTTTCTCTCCCACACAAAGAAATCTGGGTTCTAACTTGTTATATACAGCAAGCAAAGCTAAAGAAAACTAAAAAAAAGAAACTAAGAGCAAGACGCTCCAAGAATAGCACATAACGCATGAAGTGATAAAATTATAGTGGAACGAAAGACGAACTGATAATTGTTGATGGAGAAGGGGATGCATGGGGGCATCCCCAAGCTTAGACGCTTGAGTCTTCTTGAATATTTCTTGGGGGTGCACGGGGGCATCCCCAAGCTTGAGCGTTTGACCCTCCTGAATCTTCTTTTATCATCTTCCCTCGCACACTTGAAAACTCTCTTCATACATAACTCATCATAATCTGATTAGCGAGGTTAGTACCCGCAATAAAATAATTTTTCCCTACTGGAAATAAAAATAATCTTGAAGAGCTACTATTTCTCAAGATTGCCAAAAGGTTTTTGCAAAGAAAAAGCAAGCTCAAGGTTTGCAAAACGAAGAAAAGGCAAAACAGGACAGAATCTGTGAAAAACAGACCAGCAGGTAGTAAATAATTTTTTCTGGCACTTCTGCAACTCAAATAAAAAAACTCAGAACAGACGCTCGAAAGCCAATTGTATAGAGCACGCTGTCAAGAAAATTCAGATCAAAAATATGATCTGGTGATTTTATTCGAATTTTTCTGTCCAAGGACGGAATCTGTTTTCTGGACAGCACGTCACAACTTTTGAACTTTCTTGCAATCGGCGGCTAAACTTGGCACAAAGCTGAAAAGAAAAGATACAATGATGATGCTACTGTAGTAACAAACATCAAGACACAACAAAAGCAAAATAAAACCTAATTCGTTGTGGGCTGCCTCCCAAAAGCGCTTTCTTTTATGCCTTTAAGCTAGGCATGATGCAAAAAGAGAAGATCAAGTTTTATCAAGAGTAAGAGAATAGCTTGCCCGTGTAACGGACTCAAAAGGCAACTTAATTTTCTTTCTAGGGAAGTGTTCCATCCCTTTCTTGAGCGGGAATTGGAATTTTATATTCCCCTCTTTCATGTCAATGATAGCACCAACGGTGCGAAGAAAAGGACGTCCCAAAATAATTGGACATGAAGGTTCACATTCAATATCCATAATAGTAAAATCAACGGGAACATAATTGTCATTGACAATGATAAGAACATCGTCGATCTTCCCCAAAGGTTTCTTTACGGAAGAATCAACAAGACGAACACCAAAAGAACAAGGATTAAAAGTTTTCAATTCAAACATATCGTACATTCTTTTGGGCATAACGGAGGTACTAGCTCCAACATCACATAAAGCATAGCAAGAGAAGTTATTCAACTTAATTTTAATCATAGGATCCCAACTATCTTCTAGCTTTCTAGGTATGGAGGCTTCTACCCTAAGCTTCTCCTCCCTAGCTTTGATAAGAGCATTAGTGATATGCTCCGTGAAGGCAAGATTAAGTGTGCTAGTGTGGGGATCTCTAGACATCTTGTGAAGAAAACCAATAACTTCAGAAAGGGTGCAATTATCAAAATCAAGGTCACTACCATAAAGTAAAGTGGTAGTGGTGTCCTTTAGGCTCACTTGTTTGGTAGCTTCTATGGTCATAGGAGTTTCTTCTTCTACGGTTGAGGTCATAGCATCACCATTAATAGGTCCAATGGGACTAGGAGTGCATTGGGTGCTAAGAGTTTGGATATCCTCAACAACTTGAATAGTAGCAACAATGTGGTGGGTAGGAAGGCTCTTAATTCTATCTTCTTCCTCCTTTTCTCTAGCCCATCTCTTTTTAAGTTTAGCCATCATCCTAATGTTTTCATTAATTTGCACTTGAATAGCATTCATAGGAGTGGTCTTCCTCTCCTCAAGAGGAGAAGTTCTAATTTTAAGTAACTCTACCTCATGGGCTAAATTGTCTACCTTCGAAGAGATATTATCTAGTTTGTCTAGTTTTTCTTCTACACTCTTATTGAAGGCCTTTTGGGTAGTGATGAAGTCTTTAAGTATAATCTCTAGTTCATAAGTGGAGTTCTTGGTGCTAGGATAAGTATTGTTGTTCCCATAGGAATTAGAGGGGAACGGTCTAGGGTTTCTACCAAAATTACTCCTATAAGCATTGTTATTGAAATTGTTTCTAGAGATAAAGTTCACATCTACCTGATCTTGAGCAATCAAAGAATTTAAAGGAACATCGTGAGGATCAATAGAAGATTGCTTGGAAAGTAGAGACATGATCAAGTCAGCTTTTTCATTTAGGGAGGAAATCTCCTCGACAGAGTTTACCTTCCTACCTGTTGGAGCGCGTTCAGTGTGCCATTTGGAATAATTGGTCATCATCTCGTCGAGAAGCTTCATGGCAGCACCAAGTGTAGTTGACATAAAGGTTCCTCCCGCGGCCGAATCTAACAAGTTCCACGAGGTAAAGTTCAAGCCTGCATAAAAAGTTTGGATAACCATCCAAGTAGTCAAACCATGAGTAGTGCAGTTCTTGACAAGAGATTTCATGCGTTCCCAAGCTTGGGCAACGTGTTCATTATCCAATTGTTTAAAATTCATTATGTTACTCCTTAATTGGATAATTCTAGCAGGGGGATAGTACTTCCCAATAAAGGCATCCTTGCACTTGTCCCAAGAATCTATACTATTCCTAGGCAAGGATTGAAACCAGATTTTAGCTCCTCCTCTCAAGGAGAAAGGAAAAAGCTTAAGCTTAACAATATCACCATCTACTTCTTTGTACTTTTGCATATCACAGACCTCAACAAAATTATTTAATTGCAAAGCAGCATCATCTCCAGCACCGGAGAATTGATCTTTCATAACTAGGTTCAGCAAAGCAGGTTTAATCTCATAAGAAGGTGCTGAAGTGGCAGGTGTAGCAATAGGCGTGCAGATAAAGTCACTGTTGTTATGACTAGTGAAGTCACACAACTTGGTGTTCTCGGTGGAACCCATAGCAGCAGCAAGCAAGATAACTATTTTTGTGATTTTTGGTAAGGGACACTAAGGCAAAAACTGCAAGGTAAACTAACAAGACTAAAAAGCAAAGATAAAGATAGCGTGCAACTCCCCTATCTTGAAGAGTGGAGTCCCCGGCAACGGCGCCAGAAACTTGCTTGATGGCTTCTCGCCCCTCGTTGGTTACCCCAAGTGGAAGGTTGAGATGTAGCGTAGCGGCAAATTTCCCTTGGCAAAGATACTAAGGATCGAATCCCGTGAGACTCCGAGGGTCGACAAGTAGGTGTCAACGGCGCCAGAAACTTAGCGGTTGACGGGACCTGCACACAAATACAGATAACTTTGCTCCCAACGAGTACAGAGAGGTTGTCAATCCCTCCGGCCTTGTTGTTTACAAAGGATCAAACACAAGAGATAATAATGATAGCTATGACTGCAACTAGGAAATAAAAACAGGAAGTAAATAGAAGGTGTGATCAGCGGTGGTAATATGGACCGGGGTCCCATGCTGTTCACTAGTGATGTCTCTCTCCCAAAAGACGATAAAATAGCAAAGCGAGGTAAACAAATTACAGCTGGGCAATTGACAGGATTATGTGCGCAAACCAATGCTAACTATGCTGCAAAGAAAGGTAGAGGCTCAAAAGCATGGGCGGTACGCCAAGGCAAGTAGATCGAAATCCATCTGCATCTACTACTAATCATCCACCTTGAGATATCTATCCAGAACATCTCGCTGGTATTAAGTTGCGAATCCCACCCAAAGTGTAAACTCAAAGCAACAGACAACTGCATTAAAAGAACTTTGCGTAAAGTAAACAATCCTTGCACCCGCAAGTACAAGCACCGTTGTTTTCTCCCTTGTGGCAACAACACATCCCCTAGACTCATGTTTCTGTCACTCAAGCTAGTCATCAGGGGGCATGAACCCACAATCAAGGATAACGCTCCCTCTTGGAGTTACTACCTACTACTTGGCCAAAGCAATAAACAACAACGGAGAACATGCAAGAATTACTCAAGAACAAAGATATAAAAGAGGTGAATCAAATATATTACTCAAACACAATCTGAACATAGTCTCATAATCCATCAGATCCCAGCAAACTCAGCAAAGCAACAGCAGAAAGATTACATATGTGCCTCGATCATGTAGGGCAGCTCACGAGGTCTAAACCATGAAGAGCAAAGAGGGGAGGAGAAAATCACATAGCTATTGATCATGGACCCATGGTCCAAGGTGGACTACTCACGACTCATCCGGGAAGCGTCCATGGTGGTGGAGAAGCTCCCGGTGGTGGTTCTCCCCTCCGGCAGGGTGCCGGGAAGAGTTCTCCTGATGCTCCCGATCTTGGAAGCGCTGCGGCGGCGGAACAGAGGCGAGATCGCGAAAAAGGGTTCTGTCCTCGAGGGTTTCAGGACGAGAGGGATATATATGCGAAGGGGGGCAGCCAGAGGCGGAGCAGGGGCCCCAGGCGCCCCCCTGGCGTGGCCAGGGGTGGGGCCGCGCCAGGTGGCCGCCTGGGCCTCCCCTGGCTCCCCTCTGGCCCTTCTTTGGTTCTTCGCGAAGCTTCCTGTACGCTGATTTTTCCTATATTTTTCCTGGATTTTTTGGAGCACTTTTAATATGGGGGAAACCTGAAATAGAAAAACAGCAGAAAACAGGAACTGGCACTGTGGTGCACTGAGTTAATAGGTTAGTCCAAATATGATCAAAAGTGTATGGAAGTGCATCAATATCATAGCAATATCACACAAAAGAAGCATGCAGCAAGCAGAAATTATAGATACGTTTTGAACGTATCAGTTGCCTGCTAAGAAGCCAACCTCCGAGTCAGCGTTCCAGTCGGCGGGAGAGATGAAGCATGTGCATATTCATCCCACTAACCCCAATGAAGCTCTGACCCATATCTCAACCACACTCGACAACAAATAGGAAGAAGCGCTCATCCAGTTCCTCCGTGAGAACTGGGACATCTTTGCATGGAAACCATCCGACATGCCAGGTGTACCCAGGGGACTGGCTGAGCACCGTTTGCGAGTCGACCCAAAAGTGAAACCCGTGAAGGAACATCTCCGTCGGTTCGCCGCGGAGAAGAGGAAAGCAATGGGCGAAGACGTGGCTCGGCTTCTAGCAGCTGAGTTCATCCGCGAGATTTACCACTCCGAGTGGCTCGCCAATGTGGTCATGGTCCCCAAGAAGGAAAAATCCCTCCGCATGTGCATCGATTTCAAGCATATCAATTGGGCCTGCCCGAAAGATCATTTCCCTCTCCCCCACATCGATCAGATAGTCGACTCGACTGCGGGGTACGAGCGTTTTTCTTTTCTGGACGCGTATTCCGGGTACCATCAGATCCGACTGTTTGGACCCGACGAAATCAAGACAGCCTTCATCACCCCATTCGGGTGTTTTTGTTATGTCACCACGCCTTTTGGTCTTAAGAATGCTGGCGCTACCTTCATGCGCATGATTCAAAAGTGTCTTCTGAAGCAAATTAGTCGGAATGTGGAAGCATACATGGATGACATCGTGGTCAAGTCACGTAAAGGTTCCGACCTACTGGCTGACCTCACTGAGACGTTCGCAAACCTAAGAAGCTATGATATCAATCTCAACCCGTCGAAATGTACATTCGGAGTCCCGGGCGGCAAGTTACTTGGTTTCCTCATTTCCGAATGAGGAATCGACGCTAACCCAGAGAAAGTCAGTGCCATCCTCCGAATGAAGCGCCCCATGCATATACACGACGTCCAGAAACTAACTGGTTGCTTGGCCGCATTGAGTCGGTTCATTTCTCGTCTCGGAGAGAAGGCATTACCTCTCTACCGACTGATGAAGAAGTCTGAGAAGTTCGAGTGGAATTCTGAAGCTGAAGCAGCGGTTGAGGAACTCAAAGCCCTGCTTTCCACCCAGCCGGTGCTTGCTGCCCCGGTCAGCAAAGAGCCTCTTTTACTATACATCGCAGCCACCGAACAAGTTGTCAGCACTGTACTCATGGTCGAGCGGGAATAAGAAGTCAAAGCCTACAAAGTCCAATGCTCAATCTATTACATTTCCGAAGTATTGACTCCCTCCAAGCAAAGATGCCTACATTACCAGAAGCTTGTGTATGGGATTACTTAACCGTAAAGAAAGTTGCTCATTACTTCTCGGATCATTCAATTTCAGTCGTCAGCAATGCCCCGTTATCAGAAATTCTGAACAATCGAGATGCAACCGGTCGAGTGGCCAAATGGGCGATTGAACTCCTTCCGCTGGATATCAAGTTCGAGGCAAAGAAAGCTATCAACTCTCAAGCAATATCAGATTTTGTGGCCGAATGAATCGAACAGGAGCAGCCGACTCATTTCCAGTCGGATCACTGGACCATGTTCTTCGATGGGTCCAAGATGTTGAATGGATCCGGTGCAGGTGTGGTCTTCGTGTCCCCCAGAGGCGACAAACTCAGTTATGTCCTTCAAATCCACTCCGATTCTTCAAACAATGAAGTTGAATACGAGGCGCTTTTATACGGGTTGCGTATGGCCATCTCACTCGGCGTTCGTCGCCTGATGGTATACGGCGACTCAGACTTAGTGGTCAATCAGGTAATGAAGGAGTGGGACGTCAGAAGCCCAGCAATGACCAGTTATTGCAGTGCAGTGCGGAAGCTAGAGAAGAAATTCGAAGGTTTAGAGCTCCACCATGTGCCCAGGATCAAGAATCAGCTTGCTGATGAACTCGCGAAGATAGGGTCCACTCGGAAACCTATACCCAAGAACGTATTCTTAGAGCAGCTGCACACCCCGTCGGTCAAAGAGGACCCCTTCACAGAGGAGCCCCCACAGCCGATAATTGCGTCCGATCCGACTGAGGTCGAAGTTCTTGCAGTGGTCGACTTAATCATGGAGGTCCTGGTGATCACACCCGACTGGACGGTGCCATACATAGCGTACATGCTCAGGCAACAACTCCCAGAAGATGAAGAGGAAGCGCGTCAGATTGTCCGTCGATCCAAAGCCTTCACTATCATACAGGGTCAGCTCTACAGGGAAAGTGTCACGGGAGTCGCTCAGCGCTGCATCCCCCCTGAAGAAGGTCGAATGATCCTAAATGAGATACACTCGGGAACCTGTGGCCACCACGCTTCCTCTCGGACTATCGTGGCCAAGGCATACCGAGCTGGATTCTACTGGCCCCGATCGAATGAGATGGCAAAGGATATCGTCGACAAATGCGAAGGCTGCCAGTTCTACTCCAACATGTCTCACAAACCTGCGTCTGCCTTGAAGACTATCCCGTTGGTTTGGCCGTTTGCCGTTTGGGGATTGGACATGGTCGGGCCCTTCAAGACTGGCAAGAGCGGCTTCACGCACTTGCTCGTGGAAGTCGACAAGTTTACCTAATGGATCGAGGCCAAGCCCATCAAGAACCTCGGCTCGAGCACCGCCATCAGCTTCATCAGAGAATTGATATTCAGATATGGAGTCCCCCACAAAATCATCATGGATAACGGCTCCAACTTTGACTCGGACAAATTCAGAGCATTCTGTTCCTCCTAGGGTACTCGGGTAGACTACGCGTCTGTAGCGCATCCGCAGTCGAATGGACAAGCAAAAAGAGCAAATGGTTTGATCCTTCAAGGCCTGAAACCGTGACTGATGCGCGATCTCAAGCACGCCGCTGGCGCTTGGGTGACTGAGCTACCGTATGTCTTATGGGGGCTGAGGACAACTCCGAACCGGTCGACTGATCGTACCCCCTTCTTCATGGTCTATGGCGCTGAGGTCGTGTTGCCGAGTGATTTGTTGCACAACGCCCCTCGAGTGGAACTCTTCTCCGAAGCAGAAGTAGAGCAAGCTCTTCAAGATACAGTCGACCTCCTGGAGGAAGAACGCGAGATGGCCCTGATCTGCTCGACCATATACCAACAAGACCTGCGTCGATTCCATGCCCGCAATGTTCGAAGCCGGGCATTCCAGGATGGGGATCTAGTTCTTCGAGTAGGTCAGAAGCGATCGCACAAGCTTGCTCCAGCCTGGGAAGGCCCCTTCATCGCCACCAAAGTACTACACAATGGGACGTACACATCTACAATGTAGCCAAGAAGAAAGATGAACCTCGTTCGTGGAACGCGGATCTGCTCCGCCGCTTCTACACTTGAGGCACTCGACCAGTCGAGTTATAATAAGAACCTTCCAGTTTATTTTTCAAAGACAAGTTTGCGACAATTCCATAATGATTGCTGTTACAAAGACACATGTTTTCAAATCCCCTAGTGGGTGCTTAGCCGCGAATCCGATTCGCCTAAGTTTCAAAAACACAACGAGTGAAGAGCAACCCTCTCACTCGGGGGCTTAGCTGCGACCCTGTAATCGCCTAAGTTTCAAAAACACTCCGAGTGAAGAGCAACCCTCTCACTCGGGGGCTTAGCCGCGACCCCGTAATCGCCTAAGTTACAAAAACACTCCGAGTGAAGAGCAACCCTCTCACTCGGGGGCTTAGCTGCGACCC
>LR738714.1:155695483-155761052 GCA_902687465.1 Secale cereale | reverse complement strand
TAGGGTGATAACCCACAAGTATAGGGGATCGCAACAGTTTTCTAGGGTAGAGTATTCAACCCAAATTTATTGATTCGACACAAGGGGAGCTAAAGAATATTCTCAAGTATTAGCAGTTGAGTTGTCAATTCAACCACACCTGAAAGACTTAACATCTGCAGCAAAGTAGTATGGAAGTAACGGTAACAGTGGAAAAAGTAATAGTATCAGTTTTGTAGCAATTGTAACAGTGACAACGAAAAAGTAAATAAGCAAAGATCAATATGTGAAAAGCTCGTAGGCACTGGATCAGTGATGGATAATTATGTCGGATGCGATTCCACATGCAATAGTTATAACATAGGGTGACAAAGAACTAGCTCCAGTTCATCAATGTAATGTAGGCATGTATTCCGAATATAGTCATACATGCTTATGGGAAAGAACTAGCATGACATCTTTTGTCCTACCCTCCCGTGGCAGCGGGGTCCTATTGGAAACTAAGGGATATTAAGGCCTCCTTTAATTGAGTACCGGACCAAAGCATTAACACTTAGTGAGTACATGAACTTCTCAAACTATGGTCATCACCGAGAGTGGTCCCGATTATTGTCACTTCGGGGTTGCCGGATCATAACACATAGTAGCTGACTATTGACTTGCAAGATAGGATCAAGAACTCACATATATTCATGCAAACATAATAGGTTCAGATCTGAAATCATGGCACTCGGGCCCTAGTGACAAGCATTAAGCATAGCAAAGTCATAGCAACATCAATCTTAGAACATAATGGATACTAGGGATCAAACCCTAACAAAACTAACTCGATTACATGGTAAATCTCATCCAACCCATCACCGTCCAGCAAGCCTACGATGGAATTACTCACGCACGGTGGTGAGCATCATGGAATTGGTGATGGAGGAAGGTTGATGATGACGACGGCGACGATCTCCACTCTTCGGAGCCCCGAACGGACTCCAGATCAGCCCTCCCGAGAGAGATTAGGGCTTGGTGGCGGCTGTGTATCGTAAAATGCGACGAATCCTTTTCTCTGATTTTTCTCTCCCCGAAAGTGAATATATGGAGTTGGAATCGGGGTCGGTGGAGCCTCAGGGGGCCCACGAGACTGGGGGCGCGCCCAGGGGGTGGGCGCGCCCCCACCCTCGTGGACAGGGTGTGGCCCCCTAGTCTTGATTCTTACGCCAGTATTTTTTATATATTCCAAAAATATTCTCCGTTTATTTTCAGGTCATTTCGAGAAATTTTATTTCTGCACAGAAATAACACCATGGCAATTCTGCTGAAAACATCGTCAGTCCGGGTTAGTTCCATTCGAATCATGCAAGTTAGAGTCCAAAACAAGGGCAAAAGTGTTTGGAAAAGTAGATACGTTAGAGACGTATCAACTCCCCCAAGCTTAAACCTTTGCTTGTCCTCAAGCAATCTAGTTGACAAACTAAAACTGATAAAGAAAAAAATTTACAAACTCTGTTTGCTCTTATTGTTGCTGTCGGTGTATTTGGAACGACACCTATGGGATCACAAGAATCCCTACTACGGTTGCGGGGCGCGGGGTTGAGAGAAGAGCGGATCAAACAGACAGCACACGGTTCCTTTACCCAGGTTCGGGCCGCGAGGATGCGTAAAACCCTACTCCTGCTTTGGTGGATTATATGTTTGTGTTCTTCAGCTAGCTATGGGGCGTGAGGAGCTCCGAAAAGCCGAATCGTGAGGAGTTCTAAAGAGCCGAATCCTCCTCCTGGTAGCCTCGGGCCTCCTTTTATAGGGAAAGGGGTCACCACAGTGGCACACAGGAGGTGGAAAGGGTACAGTGATGCGAGGTCATCCCTCGCATTACATGACAAGGCGCATTTAATGTGTCTTGCTTAGGTTTCCTCGCATTATCGGGGACGAGGGAGACATCCATCTTGTCCGTCGCCACTCCTTCTTGCGTCGACACGCGCCCTGGCCATCGATGCCTGAGACGCCATGTAGGCAGGCAGGCAGCTGAGGTGGCGCAATGGCGGGTCTCCACGAAGATCTGCATGTCGCCATGCAGGTGCCTGCCCAGCTGGTTGGGTCGGCAGCTGCATGGGGCAGTGGAAGCTTAGTTGGCATGGGCCCGATGGTGGCCCTGCGGATGTCCTCGACAAGGGCCTTGCCTGGGCCTCGGCAAGGGTCTTGCCGCGGCGCCTGCTGTCATC
Organism: Secale cereale; assembly: GCA_902687465.1. NCBI lineage: Eukaryota > Viridiplantae > Streptophyta > Magnoliopsida > Poales > Poaceae > Secale > Secale cereale. Next base: position 155,758,863 of record LR738714.1, on the reverse strand, counting down.
CCCGGCAAGGTGCTTGCCGGAGGTCTTGTGGTCCTCCTTGGCTGGGATCCCACCAAGGGTCATCGTCTTCTCAGTGTGTATCTAATCTTGAATGTCTTCACAAAGATCTGCATGCCACTATGGGGATGCCTCCCGAATCCTTGCCCCATGGGGGCAGTGGACTCAAGGGTGATCCGCTCCATAGGCATGGGGCGAATTGCCGCGGCAAGGGTCTTGCCGGGGCTGCTAAAGCCGGCTCCGGCAAGGATCTTGCCGAGGCTGCTAGAACCGGCTCCCGGCAAGGATCTTGTCGGGGGATCCCGCTTCGCCCCTTTGCTCTTTGTGGTCTTGGCTTTGGGCTTCAGTCTCCATCGAGCTTCGGTCTTACCCTGGCTCACCTCCCTTGTCGTGCTTGGTGTGGCGGTGCCCGGGGCTCGGACTGCCCGTGCACAGTCATAGGGGTACAAAAAGTGTACCCCTCTTTTTGTACACCGACAGGAGCCCCCGGGCCTGGGCCACACATAAGCGCGACGCGTTGTTGGGCCAGGCCCAGAACGGTGCGCGGGCAGGCGGGACGGCTTTTACCATGGTAAGATTTTCCACGCGCTTCACCTCCCACGATCCGCGCGCGCGGCGCGGGGTGGAGGGGCGTGCGTGACGTGGGTGGCATGCGCGGGGCGGTTTCCACAGGCATGCGTCATGTTGCAGTAAATGCGAAAGGAGGCGGCCCGCGTTCCCCCCCATAAGAAGGAATAACCGCGGGCGCGCTGCTCACTTCCTCCATTTTCCTTGCGCCTCTTCCAATCTCGGAGCCGCTGTTCCCTCTCTTCCTTCCTTCCGAAGCTTCCGCCGTCGCCTGCCACCGTTGCTTCGCCACCCCCCTTCCTCAGCCCTCCAACTCAGCTGCCATGGCGTCCAAACACGCCAAGGGCAAGGGGGTGGCCAAGGGCGCCGGGTCTGTGGAGCCGCCGGAGGGCCCGCTATCGGGGGACCGGACGAAGGCTGCTTTCTTCATCCCGTCGACGGTCGACGTCTATGAGCTTCGGGCCGCCTTCAAGCCGCTTTGGGGGGTGAAGACGTGTGACGCCCGAAGACCGACGTCCCAGAAGATTCCAGAAGATTCCCGAAGATTCTAGATGTTCCGGGTTGCCCGTCTGTTTCTTTTGTGCTTATGTTTTTATTTTTGCATTGCATCATGTCATCATGCCATCATGTCATATTTATTTTTGCATCTCAACCAAATAAATTGTGTGGACCTTCGGTCCATTTAAATCGAGGGAAGAATGACTTCTCTTTATAACATATAAAAGCCTCTCAATATTATTAGGGAGCTATATTAAATATTCCATTCGTTGGAATTAACCCAACACACTTGCATAATTTCCTCATGCCTATTTCACCTCGAGTCTCTCCATCTAAACCCTCCCTATATTTCTTTTCTCGTTTATCGAGGTACCTCCTAAAATCCTCAACATTTTTTTGACACTTCTATATTCAAGTCTTATTTCAAACCCGTTTGGATTAAATTCAAATATGTTTGAATTATTTTCCGATCATGCCTTTTATATTTTTCTCGGACCGTGCTCATTTTTACGAGCCCGAGAAAATTAACCTTTGTCCTAATTCTTGCCCTAACCCCCCTCCTCTTTTTATTTTTCCTTCTATTTCGTTTTTCTGCTAAAAGAATCGTTAAAAGAAGAGGGCCCAGCCACAGCCGGCAGCCTAGTCCTCCCTGGCCATCAGGCCTTCCAGCAGCCAGGCCTCCCGCGGCCTCAAGCCCAACTCCTCCCTCTAGGCCCAAGCCCACCAGACCGACCCCCCTAACCCTAGCGGTGCCCCCGCTCCTCTCCTTTCCTCCCGAGCCACCGCCAGCCTCCCTCTCCTCGATCCCATCGCTCCTCCAGCCGATTCCCTCGCCTCCCTTCGATCTCTCTGCCCGCCGCAGCATCTCTCCAGCGCGCAGCGCCCCTCGAGCGCGCCTTCGTCCTCCCTCGGCCAGGGCCGCACCCGAAGCCCGGTGCTCTCCGCGCGCGCCTCCCTCCCTCCGGTCCTCCTCGACCAGGACCTGCGCGACCCCGCCTCGTTTTCCTCGCTCCGCGACGGCCCTTGCCATTCGCCGGCCCGGCGAGCCGAACCTCTCCGTCGCCTGGCTGCCTCCGCCGCCCAGCCGAGCCCGACGCGCCTCCAGCCCGAGCGCCGCCCTGCTTCGACCTCCTGCGCGCCTCGGTCCTCCAGGCCGCACACCGGCCTGCCCCTCCGCGCCTCCAGCCGGCCCCGGCGCGTCAAGGCCGCAGCGGCGCCCCGTCCTCCAGCGGCTCCTTCGCGACCCGGGGCCCCTGCCTCGTCCGCTCCAGCCGCTGCGCCATGACGCCCCTTCCCCGTCGCTACTCTGCCTTGTCTCCTGCGGGATCCATCGCCATGGCCTCCCTCCGATCGTCCTCGCCGACCCGCAGCTTTTCCCTTTGTTTTGTTTATTTTGTTACTGATTTTGTTATCTCAAGCACCCATGTAACAGCAAGCTTATCTAATTTTAGACCCGTACATCTACGGATCGAGACCGCCGAGTACCCCTTCGAGTCGCCGATGAACCGCCAAGTTCGACTACACGTGTACCTCTACGGATACCCGAACCTCTACGACCGTGTACAACTACGACCGAGTCCGAGACCGACAAGACCGTGTACGACTACGCCCGGTGTTGCGGCAAGTACCTCTTCATGACCCGAACGAGTACCACGACGACCCGAACTACTACGAACGGAACCACTACTGCCGCTACCGTGAGTACAACTACTTCCGTCTACGGAATGGCTACTTCCTCTCCGAACGTGAACGCCTTCTTCCTCTACATCTCGAACCGCCCCGAAACGCACGCTTCAAAGGTATAACGAGGCGACCCCGTGGATGACTCGTGGAATGCTTGTTGTGGTTGTATGAGATGTTTCCCTTGTGTGCATCGTGCCCGTGTCGCCTTTTGTCATGTTCCTCGGTTGCCTCGTCGCCGGCCCGTGGGAACCCGGTGACGGGATCGCCCCACCTTTCATCTCGTTTGACTCGCTCACGCCACCTTTTCTTTTGCACCGGTCTCTCAACGAGTTACCGGTACCGAGATGTTGCGTTGCATCATTTCGGATCATTGCCGTGGCACCCTTTCCTTCTACCACGGTGACAAATGCTTCTTATCTCTTCATGTTAATGTTAACTAAATTGCATAAAACTTGATCATGTCATCCGCATCATGTTAACAACCTTTGAATGTTTAATTGTTGTTTCTTTATAATTACTAAACATGCTCGTGGGGATTTTCCGGAATTGTTGTTGTTGTTATCTTCCGGCCTCATTTAAAATGTCTAAATAGTTAGTTTACTTATGCTTCACCTCTTGCTATGTTAAAAACATTTAATCTTGTCTTGTAAATAACCAGAGTCAATTAAATAATTATAATGTGGTGTTTCGTCAATATGCAACTCGTTGCATATTGAGCTCCACTTAACTTGTAGTTTTGTTTGTGCACTTGCCATGCCATGCATATTTAAACCGGACATGCATCATACTTGGATGTGCATCGTATGCCATGTTTATGCTTGTGTGTTTACCGTGTTGTTTGCTTCTTTCCGGTTGCTCCTCCTGTTAGCTTCGGTTTCGTTCCGGAGTTCTGAGGATTCGCTCGTCTATGTTGCTCCGTCTACTTCATGGATCCGTTCTTCTTCCTTGTGGAATCCCAGGCAAGATGATCATACCCTTGGATACCTTTACTACCATTGCCATGCTTAGTTGTCTCGATGCTATCGTTACATGTCGCGCTACCCATCTTATGTCAGCCTCTCCTTGTTGCCATGAAACCTCTAACCTTGAAACCTTCCTAGCAAAACCACTGTTTGGCTATGTTACCCGCTTGCTCAGCCCCTCTTATAGCGTTGTTAGTTGCAGGTGAAGATGAAGTTTGTTCTAGGAGGGAACTTGTTGTTGTCATATCACAATATCTATAATTATTATTAACACACCTATATACTGGGCATGGGTGGAAGGCTTGGCCTTTTGCTCGGTGTTTTGTTCCACTCATGCCACCTTAGGCGCCGATAAACCGCATTATGTTCCTTGATTTTGCGTTCCTTACACGATGGGTGGATGGGGACCCCTTGACAGTTCGACTTTGAATAAAACTCCTCCAGCAAGGCCCAACATTGGTTTTAATTTGCTCATAATAACAACTTAATTAATTAATTAAATTGCATAGGGAGTTAGCGCTACCCGAGGATTCTTTCTACATAACAGGGGGGGCCAGTGCTGATGGTGTTTGTCCCAAACGGGGGTCCTGCGGGGCCATCGCGGGGAAACTCGAGGATTGGTTTTACCTGTAGCATCGCCCATCCGGTTGTGGCCTGAGACGAGATACGCGCGGCTACTATCAGGGTGTCGGCACGCCGGGAGGTCTTGCTGGACTTGTTTTACCATTGTCGAAATGACTTGTGCTACTGGGATGCCGAGCCTGATCGGATTTCCCTAAGATAAGGGGTGATGATATTATATTTATCACTTCAGCTAATCGTGAGAGCTTGTGATGGGCTAAGTTGGGACACCCCTGCAGGGTTATGATCTTTCGAAAGCCGTGCCCGCGGTTATGTGGCAGATTGGAATTTGTTAATGTCCGGTTGTAGAAAACTTGACAGAGGATCCGAAGTAAAACACACAACTGTGTGAGTAACCGTGACTGTCTCTTTTCACTTTGAGAAGAGAACACGGTGGGGTTATGTTTGACCGTACGTAGTTAGGATCTTTAGCGATCAGTACTTTTGCGACCGTTTGCGTAGATGCTCATCTTATTCTGGTACTCGTAAGTTAGCCACCATATTATGCTTAGCCGCTGCTGCAACCTCACCACTTACCTCTTCCTACCCACAAAGCTTTGCTAGTCTTGATACCCATGGCTATGGGATTGCTGAGTCCTCGTGGCTCACAGATACTACAACACCAGGTGCAGGTTCAGCCGAGTTTGATGGAGGAGCTGGTTCAAGTTCTTCACTGGGAGCTCGATGAAGAGAGTGGCCGTTTGCTTGTGACATTTCGACGATCAGTAGTGGTTTCTACTAGGATTCGATCATGACCTGTGGCTTTATGTTGTTTTGGTATCTTTTCTTTTGGATCTTCGCCCGTAGTCGGGTTGTGATGTTTTGAATGATGTATTGCTTATGTATTGTATTGTGTGAAGTGGCGAGTGTAAGCCAACTATCTCCTTTTGCAATTTAATCCCTCTTTTACATGAGTCGTGCAAAGATACCAAACTTGAGATCATTCTAGGATGGGCTTATATCTTTAAGTCGTGCCTCGACACGTAGGAGATATAGTCCCATCCTGGGCGTTACAAGTTGGTATCAGAGCCTTCTCCGACCTAGAAGCCCCCACATTTTTGATCGAAAATCGTTGACGGTTGAGTCTAGGCACACACATGAAAAATGTTTTGAGTCCTATATTTATATCGGAGAGTAGGATTTCTTTTGCTCCTCATCTCTTTTCATTCTGGTGAGGACTCCTGACGACTACTCTTGCCTCTTCTACTTTCAAAAATTGCACCAATTTTTTTTTAGGATCTCGCGAGTATTGTTTGGATTGTTTCGATGTCTTTGTGACGAGAACATTGTTCTCGATGCCTCCTGTCATTAGGGGTTGTGGCAGTGTCCCGGGGAGTTGAGCTCCGAGGTGTTGTCGTCACAAATCCATCACGGCAGTACTAGAATACTTAAGATGGCCGACATCGAAAACTCTCCTATGCGGTTAGTGGCAAGATAACCCCGACATCACCCAGTACTGGGGAGGTAGTTCGGGAGTATTGCCATAGCTTGTATAGTGGATGCGTTTCGAAGGTCCGAGGTAAACGGTTTCCGGAGATAATTGGTTATGTGTTGAAGGATGGATACAGCTGGATGTAGGTTTAGAGTTGATTGCGCGGTGCTTCCCCTGTATCCCCAACACCTGATTGCATAACTGGGAACTTTCGGAAATTAATAGGTGGGTTCATCCAGTAGTTCTAGGCATTCTTCCAACGGATGCACGATATGAAGTTTGGGGTTCTACATTGAGTGAAGTGGTTTTATGGACTTGTTCTGATCGGGAGTTGCATCTTAAAGGGTCCTTGGCTATGCTGATCCGGGGATTGCAAAACCCTTTTGTAACACGTTCCATAAGCTTTCAGCACGAAGATGTCGAACGAAGCTTCTATCTTGTATTTGTTCTATCTGTTCCTTGTTCCTTTTTATTTATTTACTTTTGTTCTCCAAGTGGCTTCTCGACAAGTTGATGTACCGGCGGAATTCATTCGTTCAATTCTCTGTTCGGATGATATTGTGAAGATCATGTTGCATATCTATCCTCTGTTTTGTTTTGATTCTGGTATTCGAGTTGCTTCGATGTCAAATGTTGATTCCATACCTTCCTAATCGGTGTTCTCATATTTCTATGGGAGTGCTAAATCTTCTTGACCATCGAGATATTAATGTTAATCCTTTTCAACCGGTGTGCCTTCTCTTCAAGTTATTCCATGCAGACGTCGTTGAGAAATCTGACGATTTGTCTGTTTCATTCATTCCAAGTTGTCTTTGTTTTCCCCACCCTCCCTCCCTTTTCTTATTGAGCTAGAAATTCTCAAATGAAGTATCCATTTTATTCATGTGATATTTATTCATTCTTTTCCTTCAATGTTCTTATCCGGTGATTTATCGTGAAGATGCTCAAGAGCTTCAAGTTCATCATTCTTTTGTTTTCATAATTCTGCCGGTGGATGTAATTCAAGATTTCGGTGTTCATCTTATCCTTTTTCCTCTTTTCACAATGCTTTCTTATTCCGGTGCACCAATTAATTACTCTCCTCTTGCTATTCATATCCGGAGTGCTGAAGATATCTCGGAAGATTCGTGTTTCCATTCTTAATCCATTCAAGCTATTTTGAGATTGTTATCTTATTCAAGCCATTTAATTCAACCGGTGCAATATCTCTTAGGCAATCTTTTTCAACGGTGATTTATTTTGAGTGGGCCCTAACCCACAGGTCTTTTCCAGGATCTTACCCGACTCTTCTAATTTTGCTGGAGTTATACTCAAATTCTTTTCAAAGTGTGACGTAAGTATGGATTCCATCAGTCATATGACTTCTCCAAGATCGCGTTCAAATTCTTTTTCATCATTGTTTCAACCTTTTTAATTCTTCATTCCGGAGTGCCCAACAATTCTTCATGGCATTTCTCGTCTTCACTCTCAACATTTGAAGATCGGAGAAGAGTTTCTCTTAAATCCTGGCCCGTTCTCTTCAAGATTCGTAATTCTAGCTTCATGCCATCCTCATTATTGTTTCGATTGTGAGGAATTCTTTTATACCATCCGAAGCATTTCATGAATTCTTTTCTTTGTGATCCTCCGAAGGCCATCATTTCAGAATATTTCTTCGTTCTCAGTTTTCAACTTCGTCCTCCAAATATTCTTCATTGATGTCTCTTCGTTCGTCTCCATATTTTACGGTGGTTCTTTCAAGATTACCCTTCCGTTGTTATCGTTTTAATTCATTTGTTCTTTTCACAATCCTACTGTTGCTTCGTTGAAGACTTATTCAAGCTTGTGCAAGATCTCTCTTAATTCTTCCCAACGAGAATAAGTAGTATGCCAAATCCATTGCTTGTCGTCAATTTATTTGATGAAGGATAAGCATACAGTAAATCTTATTCTTATTCCTTCAAGGTGATTTAATTCTTTTGTCTGGAGCTTGTTCATCATATCATATTCTCGGTTCTAAGTTGTTCATCTTGTTTTCCGGAGCTCCAAGTTATTTCAATTATATCATTTCAAGCTCCATCTAATTCATCGCAGGTCTCGAATCTTATTCTTTTCATCTTTCACTTCTCATGTTTTCATTACCGGAGTTCTTCATGGTGGTTCATCAAGATTTAATTCATCCTCGAAGTCTTCATCAAGATTCTTGTTGGAGGAGCTCAAATATTCTTCTTCTTGCATTTTGAAGTGCAAATCTTTCTACCTTATCTTTTCAGATGGTGTTATGTCATTCTTGAAAATTCCTTCATGTTTCATGATTCACGAGTTATCAAGAATGAGATATTTAAAACCATCATTTGCCTTGTTCAGGAGATCTTTTCAACCCTTTAATTATTCGTTGGAGTTATCTTGGGTTGTATTTCACCTAAAAGCTTTCCCTAAGGATTGTTGCTATTGTGGTACTTATAAATGACCCAAGTTCTTCATCTATCATTCCGGTGAATTAAGTTTATCGTCTCCTTGTTGATCTCAATTCAATCAAATATTTCTGTTAGTGGCTGGTTGTCACCTCATAATTTTGAGATGCTTTCCATAAGCCCACAACGAGCATATTCGTTTTCGTTGTTGATTTTTCCATCAACTCCATTCAACCCTTCTTTGTAAGGAGGATTTCCTAATTCATTTTGAGAGAAGCTCTCGTATTTTCACCGTTCATGTCTTTCATGGATCTTTATTCTATTCTTTCATTCCGGAGGCTTTGTGATATTGCTCTCTCTTGACCATCATCTCGTTTTTTTATCAAGATCATGTTCTTTTCCTTGTTTATCTATTTAACTGGAGTGTTGTGTCCTCCATTCTAATTATCTCACCTCTTCAAGTTTTGCCTATCTTTTCAACCGGAGTGCTATCTGAAATCTTTCTTACCCCTTGTGCCATTCTTTTAATTGTTTCGGAGGCAATATGTTGCTGTTTTCATCAAGTATCATCTCAACTTGGCAAGTTCATGTTAATTCCTTCCATTTTCAGACAGAGTGCTGTCCGAATCATGTCATTCTTATTCCTTGGCTATACCATTGCAGTTTCATATTCTTTTGGTTCGTGAGCTCTTGTTTCATGTCTTTCAACCTACAAGGTTCTCATAATGCTCCTTGTTCCTCTTTTCTAACGGAGTGTTTCATCTACGTCCATCTCCGTTGTATTCTTTCTTTCAAGATTGTTCAACCTCTCAAGGTTCTTTGGTTTCACTTGTTCGTCAAAGAAGCAACTTTGTTTTACATCTTCTTTTTCGTTTTTACCCGGTGCTATCTCTAGGATCTCGGGTCGAGATCCTCTGTTAGTGTGGGAGAGTTGTGACGCCCGAAGACCGACGTCCCAGAAGATTCCAGAAGATTCCCGAAGATTCCAGATGTTCCGGGTTGCCCGTGTGTTTCTTTTGTGCTTGTGTTTTTATTTTTGCATTGCATAATGTCATCATGCCATCATGTCATATTTATTTTTGCATCTCAACCAAATAAATTGTGTGGACCTTCGGTCCATTTAAATCGAGGGAAGAATGACTTCTCTTTATAACATATAAAAGCCTCTCAATATTATTAGGGAGCTATATTAAATTTCCATTCGTTGGAATTAACCCAACACACTTGCATAATTTCCTCATGCCTATTTCACCTCGAGTCTCTCCATCTAAACCCTCCCTATATTTCTTTTCTCGTTTATCGAGGTACCTCCTAAAATCCTCAACATTTTTTTGACACTTCTATATTTAAGTCTTAGTTCAAACCCGTTTGGATTAAATTCAAATATGTTTGAATTATTTTCCGATCATGCCTTTTATATTTTTCTCGGACCGTGCTCATTTTTACGAGCCCGAGAAAATTAACCTTTGTCCTAATTCTTGCCCTAACCCCCTCCTCTTTTTCTTTTTCCTTCTCTTTCGTTTTTCTGCTAAAAGAATCGTTAAAAGAAGAGGGCCCAGCCACAGCCGGCAGCCCAGTCCTCCCTGGCCATCAGGCCTTCTAGCAGCCAGGCCTCCCGCGGCCTCAAGCCCAACTCCTCCCTCTAGGCCCAAGCCCACCAGACCGACCCCCCTAACCCTAGCGGTGCCCCCGCTCCTCTCCTTTCCTCCCGAGCCACCGCCAGCCTCCCTCTCCCCGATCCATCGCTCCTCCAGCCGATTCCCTCGCCTCCCTTCGATCTCTCTGCCCGCCGCCGCAACTCTCTAGCGCGCAGCGCCCCTCGAGCGCGCCTTCGTCCTCCCTCGGCTAGGGCCGCACCCGAAGCCCGGTGCTCTCCGCGCGCGCCTCCCTCCCTCCGGTCCTCCTCGGCCAGGACCTGCGCGACCCCGCCTCGTTTTCCTCGCTCCGCGACGGCACTTGCCGTTCGCCGGCCCGGCGAGCCGAACCTCTCCATCGCCTGGCTGCCTCCGCCGCCCAGCCGAGCCCGACGCGCCTCCAGCCCGAGCGCCGCCCTGCTTCGACCTCCTGCGCGCCTCGGTCCTCCAGGCCGCACGCCGGCCTGCCCCTCCGCGCCTCCAGCCGGCCCCGGTGCGTCAAGGCCGCAGCGGCGCCCCGTCCTCCAGCAGCTCCTTCGCGACCCGGGGCCCCTGCCTCGTCCGCTCCAGCCGCTGCGCCATGACGCCCCTTCCCCATCGCTACTCTGCCTCGTCTCCTGCGGGATCCATCGCCATGGCCTCCCTCCGACCGTCCTCGCCGACCCGCAGCTTTTCCCTTTGTTTTGTTTGTTTTGTTACTGATTTTGTTATCTCAAGCACCCATGTAACATCAAGCTTATCTAATTTTGGACCCGTACATCTACGGATCGAGACCGCCAAGTACCCCTTCGAGTCGCCGATGAACCGCCAAGTTCGACTACACGTGTACCTCTACGGATACTCAAACGTCTACGACCGTGTACAACTACGACCGAGTCCGAGACCGGCAAGACCGTGTACGACTATGCCCGGTGTTGCGGCAAGTACCTCTTCATGACCCGAACGAGTACCACGACGACCCGAACGACTACGAACGGAACCACTACTGCCGCTACCGCGAGTACAACTACTTCCCTCTACGGAACGGCTACTTCCTCTCCGAATGTGAACGCCTTCTTCCTCTACGTCTCGAACCGCCCCGAAACGCACGCATCAAAGGTATAACGAGACGACCCCGTGGATGACTCGTGGAATGCTTGTTGTGGTTGTATGAGATGTTTCCCTTGTGTGCATCGTGCCCGTGTCGCCTTTTGTCATGTTCCTCGGTTGCCTCGTCGCCGACCCATGGGAACCCGGTGACGGGATCGCCCCACCTTTCATCTCGTTTGACTCGCTCACGCCACCTTTTCTTTTGCACCGGTCTCTCAACGAGTTACCGGTACCGAGATGTTGCGTTGCATCATTTCGGATCGTTGCCGTGGCACCCTTTCCTTCCACCACGGTGACAAATGCTTCTTATCTCTTCATGTTAATGTTAACTAAATTGCATAAAACTTGATCATGTCATCCGCATCATGTTAACAACCTTTGAATGTTTAATTGTTGTTTCTTTATAATTACTAAACATGCTCATGGGGATTTTCCGGAATTGTTGTTGTTATCTTCCGGCCTCATTTAAAATGTCTAAATAGTTAGTTTACTTATGCTTCACCTCTTGCTATGTTAAAAACATTTAATCTTGTCTTGTAAATAACGAGAGTCAATTAAATAATTATAATGTGGTGTTTCGTCAATATGCAACTCGTTGCATATTGAGCTCCACTTAACTTGTAGTTTTGTTTGTGCACTTGCCATGCCATGCATATTTAAACCAGACATGCATCATACTTGGATGTGCATCGTATGCCATGTTTATGCTTGTGTGTTTACCGTGTTGTTTGCTTCTTTCTGGTTGCTCCTCCTGTTAGCTTCGGTTTCGTTCCGGAGTTCTGAGGATTCGCTCGTCTATGTTGCTCTGTCTACTTCATGGATCCGTTCTTCTTCCTTGTGGAATCCCAGGCAAGATGATCATACCCTTGGATACCTTTACTACCATTGCCATGCTTAGTTGTCTCGATGCTATCGTTACATGTCGCGCTACCCATCTTATGTCAGCCTCTCCTTGTTGCCATGAAACCTCTAACCTTGAAACCTTCCTAGCAAAACCACTGTTTGGCTATGTTACCCGCTTGCTCAGCCCCTCTTATAGCGTTGTTAGTTGCAGGTGAAGATGAAGTTTGTTCCAGGAGGGAACTTGTTGTTGTCATATCACAATATCTATAATTATTATTAACACACCTATATACTGGGCATGGGTGGAAGGCTTGGCCTTTTGCTCGGTGTTTTGTTCCACTCATGCCACCTTAGGCGCCGATAAACCGGCGTTATGTTCCTTGATTTTGCGTTCCTTACACGATGGGTGGATGGGGACCCCTTGACAGTTCGACTTTGAATAAAACTCCTCCAGCAAGGCCCAACATTGGTTTTAATTTGCTCATAATAACAACTTAATTAATTAATTAAATTGCATAGGGAGTTAGCGCTACCCGAGGATTCTTTCTACATAACAGGGGGGGCCAGTGCTGATGGTGTTGGTCCCAAACGGGGGTCCTGCGGGGCCACCGCGGGGAAACTTGAGGATTGGTTTTACCTGTAGCATCGCCCATCCGGTTATGGCCTGAGACGAGATACGCGCGGCTACTATCAGGGTGTCGGCACGCCGGGAGGTCTTGCTGGACTTGTTTTACCATTGTCGAAATGGCTTGTGCTACCGGGATGCCGAGCCTGATCGGATTTCCCTAAGATAAGGGGTGATGATATTATATTTATCACTTCAGCTAATCGTGAGAGCTTGTGATGGGCTAAGTTGGGACACCCCTACAGGGTTATGATCTTTCGAAAGCCGTGCCCGCGGTTATGTGACAGATTGGAATTTGTTAATGTCCGGTTGTAATAAACTTGACAGAGGATCCGAAGTAAAACACACAACTGTGTGAGTAACCGTGACTGTCTCTTTTCACTTTGAGAAGAGAACACGGTGGGGTTATGTTTGACCGTACGTAGTTAGGATCTTTAGCGATCACTACTTTTGCGACCGTTTGCGTAGATGCTCATCTTATTCTGGTACTCGTAAGTTAGCCACCATATTATGCTTAGACGCTGCTGCAACCTCACCACTTACCTCTTCCTACCCACAAAGCTTTGCTAGTCTTGATACCCATGGTTATGGGATTGCTGAGTCCTTGTGGCTCATAGATACTACAACACCAGGTGCAGGTTTAGCCGAGTTTGATGCAGGAGCTAGTTCAAGTTCTTCACTGGGAGCTCGATGAAGAGAGTGGCCGTTTGCTTGTGACGTTTCGACGATCAGTAGTGGTTTCTACTAGGATTCGATCCTGACCTGTGGCTTTATGTTGTTTTGGTATCTTTTCTTTGATCTTCGCCCGTAGTCGGGTTGTGATGTTTTGAATGATGTATTGCTTATGTATTGTATTGTGTGAAGTGGCGAGTGTAAGCCAACTATCTCCTTTTGCAATTTAATCCCTCTTTTACATGAGTCGTGCAAAGATACCAAACTTGAGATCATTCTAGGATGGGCTTATATCTTTAAGTCGTGCCTCGGCACGTAGGAGATATAGTCCCATCCTGGGCGTTACAAGTTGGTATCAGAGCCTTCTCCGACCTAGAAAAAGCCCCCACTGTTTGATCGAATCGTTGACGGTTGAGTCTAGGCACACACATGAAAAATGTTTTGAGTCCTATATTTATATCGGAGAGTAGGATTTCTTTTGCTCCTCATCTCTTTTCATTCTGGTGAGGACTCTTGACGACTACTCTTGCCTCTTCTACTTTCAAAAATTGCACCAAATTTTTTTTAGGATCTCGCGAGTATTGTTTGGATTGTTTCGATGTCTTTGTGACGAGAACATTGTTATCGATGCCTCCTGTCATTAGGGGTTGTGGCAGTGTCCCGGGGAGTTGAGCTCCGAGGTGTTGTCGTCACAAATCCATCGCGGCAGTACTAGAATACTTAAGACGGCCGACATCGAAAACTCTCCTATGCGGTTAGTGGCAAGATAACCCCGACATCACCCAGTACTGGGGAGGTAGTTCGGGAGTATTGCCATAGCTTGTATAGTGGATGCGTTTCGAAGGTCCGAGGTAAACGGTTTCCGGAGATAACTGGTTATGTGTTGAAGGATGGATACAGCTGGATGTAGGTTTAGAGTTGATTGTGCGGTGCTTCCCCTGTATCCCCAACACCTGATTGCATAACTGGGAACTTTCGGAAATTAATAGGTGGGTTCATCCAGTAGTTCTAGGCATTCTTCCAACGGATGCACGATATGAAGTTTGGGGTTCTACATTGAGTGAAGTGGTTTTATGGACTTGTTCTGATCGGGAGTTGCATCTTAAAGGGTCCTTGGCTATGCTGATCCGGGGATTGCAAAACCCTTTTGTAACACGTTCCATAAGCTTTCAGCACGAAGATGTCGAACGAAGCTTCTATCTTGTATTTGTTCTATCTGTTCCTTGTTCCTTTTTATTTATTTACTTTTGTTCTCCATGTGGCTTCTCAACATGTTGATGTACCGGCGGAATTCATTCGTTCAATTCTCTGTTCGGATGATATTGTGAAGATCATGTTGCATATCTATCCTCTGTTTTGTTTTGATTCTGGTATTCGAGTTGCTTCGATGTCAAATGTTGATTCCATACCTTCCTAATCGGTGTTCTCATATTTCTATGGGAGTGCTAAATCTTCTTGACCATCGAGCGTATCCGGAGGGCGCCGTGAAGGAGAGGTGGGATGAATGGCGCGGCCGGTGGTGCTGGATTGAAGAAGAAGAACCGCCAAGATTCTGCAAGGTCCGCCGGGTGCCGCCGGTCCGTGGCAGCGACTGGGGCGATGTCGATGTCACCGACGGGAGGCTCACCGTCGCCACCACCAGGATTCCCCGGCTCACCCAGGCCAGACTCACCCTTGAGATGATCGGGGCGGACTTCATTCGCCGCCGGATCGCCCCGTTGCATAACAAGGGGAGCCCAACCTGGCTCTTCAGGAATCCTGCTGATGTCATGCGGCTCCGCCCTGGCCTCGACCACAACTTCACGGTGATGGGGCATGCCAATTCCTGCCAGCGGCTCTTCCAGCTTGATGTGGGTCGCGACGGGGAGGTCGAGCGGACCGGCAAGGCCGCGAGGGCTGCCGTAAAGGCTGGCAAGGCCGTCAAGGGGTCGTTCTTCAAGCTGCCAGCGGGGATGGTCCTGCTGTGCAACAATTCACGCCAGTCTGAGATCGTCGCCATGATGCCGGAATGCAACGTGCACGGCCCCGTCCCGAGCTGGCAGGAGCCGGTGGATGAGGACGTGCATCGATTCTTCGATTCTCTGGTTGAGGTGTGCGTCAAGCCAGACGCCGAGCGGTGGCTTGTCAGGGACACCACCCAGGAAGAGCTGGACTACATCGCCGCTAGGGCGAGGGAGGCGCAGCTCGTCATGGAGGCTGGCAGCGCTGGGGGTGTGGAGGACGAAGCCGCAACAACTGTGGAGGAGGAGGAGCTCGCCAAGTGGGCGGCGGCCGCCGGGGAGGCCAGTAGCGCCAACACTGGAGCTCCGCTTGTTGAGGACGCGGTCGACGAGTCGTTGGAGGAGGAGGACGTGGCGGCGGGTTCGGCGCCAGCCAGGGGAAGAGGGCGAGTCGTGCGGCGGGCCAGTTCCGGCGAGCCGGTCCGACCCGGCAAGGCCGCGCAACCTCAATTGGCCCTGGAGGGGTCCAGGCGCCACACGAGGGCCACGGCGGCGAGAAGGCTGACAAAGGCCGCCGAGAAGAAGAAGGCAATAGCCCCCTCTCCATCTGGGTGCGCACCAACTCCGCCTTCTTCGCCTCCCTCGGCAGACGTTGACTCGGAGGTCGACGCGGAGTTCCCCTTTGATCTTGGGCCTCTCAGCCCGAAGAAGAAAAGGAAAGCGGCGGAGGAGGAGGATATGGACGACGAGTAAGTACTCCGTTCCTTACTGCCATTTCCACCCTCCCGAACCATGCCACTCATCTTGATCTGTTTTGCTTCTTCAGGGACGCAGAGACATTGGCCCAGAGGATGAAGAAGGAGAAGGCCTCGGCGAGCAGTCAACCCCCGGCCGATGCTTCAGAGACACCACTGGTGGTGTTGAGCAGCCCGGACGGCAGCCCCCGGCACAGCCCCCAGCTTAAGTTCATCGTCCTCTTCTTGCTCGACATGCAGTAGGTGTTTGACGCTATGGTGCTGACCTTGTCGGTTTTGTAGGATGGGAGCGGCAGCAGGAGGAGCCGCAGGGGGCTACCCCGAACACACCACCCCCATCGACTACGCCGCCGCGAGGGGCGTCCCCGGCAAGGGCACCAAGCTTGGAGCCCACACGCATGGAGGAAGAGGGGAACTTGGGCGCTGGTGGCTCTGCCACGGCGCCAGGCGCCGGCGGGGAGGGGACTCCGGCTTCACAGCCTGGCACTGGTGAGTCGCTTGTCTTCTGTCTCTGCTTTCCCCTTATTCTTTTTCTTGGCTTCATCATCCCCATCACTTCCCAGGTCCTCCTTTAACAGATATGGAGGACGTGGACGCCGTCATCGGGGAAGTTGCTGAGGAGGCCGCGGCAGAGGCCGACAGGATTGCCGACGAGGTGGCCGCCAAGGGCGCTGCCGAGGCCGTAGCTGATAAGGCCGCCAAGGATGCCGCCGAGGGTGGCAGCGGTGAGCCTGCCGGGGAGGCCAGCAAGGCCACAATCGAGGAAGAGGTGGCTGATGATCAGCCTTCTTCCTCCACAACCTCGGGCCCCGGCAGATACCTGAAGGTGGGCGACGACCTCTTCGTCCATCTCGCAGGGGCGTCAAGTTCCCGAGCGCCCGCCGGAGGGGAAGTCTTCGACGGTGAGGTGCTCGCCGCCACCGGGCTCGAGGTGGTCGATGAACCGGGCGCCGGCGGTGATGGTTCCCCAGAAGAGCAGCTCTTCCGCGCTATGGGGGCCAATTTCCGGAAGCTCCAAGCGATCTACCGTGCCCGTCTGGACAAGGTTAAGTCCAGGATGGCAACGGTGGACGAGGCGGAGGTGGACTTCCAGGCGCGCGTTGCTGAGGCGCAAACCTGGTTTCACCAGTCCCGCGAGGAGCAGAGGGCCTTCTAGGAAGAATTGGCCAAGCGCGACGCAGAGCTCATCATGAAGATGTCTAACGTCGAGAAGGCCCAGGAAGAGGCAGCGAGCTTGGCTGCCGTGGCCTAGGCCTCCCGGAACCAGCATCAAGCCGCCCTCGATTCCCAGGAAGAAGACCTCTCTGCGCGTGAGGCAAAGCTTGCCGCAACGCTACGCGGCAAGGATGAGGAGCTCGTGGTCCTTGTCAAGCAGCGGACTCGCGAGCTGGGGCAGAGGCACAAGGAGGCACTCGATGAAGGAAATATGCCCTAGAGGCAATAATAAAGATGTTATTTGTATTTCCTTATATCATGATAAATGTCTTTTATTCATGCTAGAATTGTATTAACCGGAAACTTAGTACATGTGTGGATACATAGACAAAACAGTATGTCCCTAGTATGCCTCTACTAGACTAGCTCATTGATCAAAGATGGTTATGTTTCCTAGCCTTAGACATGAGTTGTCATTTGATCAACGGGATCACATCATTAGGAGAATGATGTGATGGACTAGACCCATCCGTTAGCATAGCACTACGATCGTTTAGTTTTACTGCTATTGCTTTCTTCATGACTTATACATGTTCCTATGACTATGAGATTATGCAACTCCCGAATACCGTACGAACACCTTGTGTGCTATCAAACGTCACAACGTAACTGGGTGATCATAAAGATGCTCTACAGGTGTCTCCGAAAGTATTCGTGGTGTTGGCATAGATCAAGATTAGGATTTGTCACTCCGAGTGTCGGAGAGGTATCTCTGGGCCCTCTCGGTAACACACATCATAATAAGCCTTGCAAGCAAAAGACTAATGAGTTAGTCACGAGATGATGTGTTACGGAACGAGTAAAGAGACTTGCCGGTAACGAGATTGAACTAGGTATAGAGATACCGACGATCGAATCTCGGGCAAGTAACATACCGATGACAAAAGGAACAACGTATGTTGTTATGCGGTTTGACCGATAAAGATCTTCGTAGAATATGTAGGAGCCAATATGAGCATCCAGGTTCCGCTATTGGTTATTGACCAGAGATGAGTCTCGGTCATGTCTACATAGTTCTCGAACCCATAGGGTCCGCACGCTTAACGTTTGATGACGATCGGTATTATGAGTTTATGAGTTTTGATGTACCAAAGGAGTTCGGAGTCCCGGATGAGACCGGGGACATGACGAGGAGTCTCGAAATGGTCGAGACGTAAAGATCGATATATTGGACGACTATATTCGGACATCGGAAAGGTTCTGAGTGATTCGGGTATTTTTCGGAGTATATGGGCCTTATTGGGCCATACGGGAATAGACGAGAAAGGCCAAAAGGAAGGAGGCGCGTGCCCCCCCTCTGGTCCGAATTGGACAAGGGGTGCAGCCCCCTTTTCCTTCCCCCTCTCCACCTCTTTCCTTCTCTCCTACTCCGGAAAGGAAAGGGGAATCCTACTAGGACTTGGGAGTCCTAGTAGGACTCCCCACACTTGGCGCGCCCCCTCTAGGGCCGGCCTCTCCCTTGCTCCTTTATATACGGGGGCAGGGGGCACCCTAGGACACACAAGTTGAATTGTTCCAGCCGTGTGCGGTGCCCCCCTCCACAGAAACACATCTCGGTCATACCGTCGCAGTGCTTAGGCGAAGCCCTGCGCCGGTAGATACATCATATCCGTCACCACGCCGTCGTGCTGACGAAACTCTCCCGTGAAGCTCAACTGGATCAAGAGCTCGTGGGACGTCATCAAGCTGAACGTGTGCTGAACGCGGAGGTGCCGTACGTTCGGTGCTTGATCGGTTGAATCGCGAAGAAGTTCGACTACATCAACCACGTCACTTGACGCTTCCGCTTCCGGTCTACGAGGGTACGTAGACACACTCTTCCCTCTCGTTGCTATGCATCTGGTAGATAGATCTTGCGTGATCGTAGGAAAATTCTAAAATACTACGTTCCCCAACACTCGATGCCCAGGCTCTGGTCCATGCCGGCAAGGTGAAGGAGCTGGAGGTAGAGCGGGACGAGCTGAAGGAGCAGACCCTCAAGCTGTCCGACGAGAAGGACAGGCTCAACTGCGCCTTGACAGAGGCGCAGTGAGCGGCCATCAGCAGGGCTAGGGAGCTCTCCGAGGCGCAGGACTCCATCAGAGATCTCAAGCTAAAGCTGGAAAATCTCGAGAAGATTTTGTCGGAGAGCTCCGCTCGGGAGGAGACCTTGACCAGGAGCATGGAGGAGGAGAAGCAGCTGTGGGCAGACGAGGCCGCCTCCCACCAGGAATACGTGGCAGACGAGAACAGGTGGATCAGCCGGCTGGAGGACGTCGCCGACAGGGTCACCTCGCAGTTGGCCCTCATGGGGATGCCAAACGTGAGGTATGACCCTGAGTGGAGCGGGACCGTCAACGCCAAGCTGACCCTGTTCTTCGAGGGCGTCCTCGGCGCCTTGGCTGATCTTCACTCCAACAGAACGGCCACGCTCCCCGAGGAGGCCCGGCGACTTTGCCGGGGAGTCATGACCAAGGTCCTCACCAAGATGGCGTTCTGGAATCCCGCCCTCGACTTCGAAGCCGCGATGGATAGCTTGCCGGAGGGTACTGACCTCACGGTGCTCAAGGAGCGCATCAAGCCCGTCATCAGCTGCATCAACGAAATCAAGAGGGTGGAAGGCCTGCGCCGGGATTAGGCATCCCGGTCTTCTTCGCCGCTGCGGGTTCATGACCAAGACAAATTTTATCTTTAGTTAGAACCGCAACAATGATGTAATATAACTTTGAAATATCTTTGGAATTATGCATGTTATTTTCCTGTTTGCTGCCTCTTTGTATGTCCACCCTATGCTAGCTGGGTAGGATTGCCGGCGCGAAAAACCCAAGGCGGCGTCTTGGGGATGGGTCCCCATTGGCCTGCCGGGCGAGCGTGCTGCCGGGTGAGCCACCTTGCCGCCCCTGACGCAGCCGCTCGAACTGTCGAGTTTGACTCGAGTCAGAGTGGAGGGCCTTGCCAATTGCGTAAGGCTACCCTACCGTTTCCAATGCAGCCGTTTGAACTGTTGAGCGGACTCGAAACAGAGCAAAGGCGTTGCCAATCGGGATGGGCCCCATTTGCGTGCAGGTTTCTTTTTGCACAAAGAACGACAACTCCGAGGATAACAACTTTAAATAATAGGATGGAAATATCCGGGGTTCAATGTAACTTAGCTTCTATTTGTAGCCGCTCGAGCGCTGATCTTCCGGCCTCCTTCCTTCTCAAAGAGCCACAAAGTCGAAGGAGTGCTAGGTTAACTGCTAGAGCCGATTCTCACAACTGCGCCCTCTTCCCCTACCTGGCTCGCCAAAGATGTGAAGTACATTTTCACACAAAAGTCTGAAGTACATTTTCACCCAAAAGGAATTGAACATGAGGCAGCGAAGATGGTTGGAACTCATCAAAGACTATGACCTCAGTGTTCAATATCACCCCGGGAAGGCTAACGTGGTGGCCGATGCCTTAAGCAGGAAGGCTTGCTCCTTGAATGCCATTATTCAAGAGAGGCAGCCAGCCTTGTTTAAGGAACTCGAACAATTCAGTTTGGAATTGGTCACCCCTGGATTTCTGGATCATTTGGAAGTCAAACCAACCCTGGTGGACGAAGTCAAGAAGGCGCAAGGCGGACATGCAAGCATTGAAGGCATCAAGAAGAAGATGAAGCTAGGAAAGGCCCCAGGATTCTCCGAAGACGAGCACGGGATTGTTTGGTACAAGGGCCGCATCTGCGTACCAAACAAGATGGAGTTGAAGAACCTGATCCTGCAAGATGCCCACGACACTCCGTATTCCATCCACCCTGGAGGAACCAAGATGTATCAAGACTTGAAGGGAAGATTCTGGTGGCACGGGATGAAAAGAGAGATTGCAACCTATGTTGCAAAGTGTGATGTCTGCCAAAGGGTCAAGGCTGAATATCAGCGACCCGCCGGATTGCTTCAACCACTCAAGGTTCCTGAGTGGAAGTGGGATAAAGTCGGAATGGACTTCATCACTGGATTACCAAGGTCGAATAGAGGACATGACTCCATCTGGGTCATAGTCGACCATTTGACCAAGGTGGCCCATTTCATTCCTGTCAAGACTACTTATGATGGCAACCGGCCGGCAGCTCTCTACATCGACAGAATCATAAGCCTTCACGGCGTTCCCAAGGAGATTGTGTCAGATCGAGGAACCCAGTTCACCTCAAGGTTCTGGAAGAAGTTCCAAGAAGCCTTGGGAACCAAATTGTCTTTCAGCACGGCTTTTCACCCATAGACCGGAGGTCAGACGGAACGAGTAAATCAAATTCTCGAAGACATGCTCCGAGCCTGTGTCTTGGCATATGGAGCCAAGTGGGAAGATTGTCTCCCTTTTGCCGAGTTCTCCTATAACAACAGTTACCAGTCGAGCCTTCAGATGGCACCATTTGAGGTGTTGTACGGACGCAGATGTCGCACACCCCTCAACCGGTCAGAGACTGGAGAAGGGCTAGTCTTTGGGCCGGACATTCTCCGCGCGGAAGAAGAGCAAGTCCAACTAGTCAGAGAATGTTTGAAGGCAGCCAAGTCAAGGCAGAAGAGTTATGCTGACACTCACCATCGGGACATGAGATTCCATGTCGGGGACCATGTATACGTGCGGGTAACTCCTCTAAAGGGAACCAAGCGTTTCCACGTCAAGGGGAAGCTCGCACCAAGGTTCATTGGACCCTTTGAGATCACTGCACGACGAGGAGAAGTGGCTTACCAGTTGGAACTACCACCTGAGCTATCCGATGTGCACAACGTATTCCACGTGTCACAACTCCGGAAATGTCTCCAAGTTCCGAACAAGCCTGATCTCTACAAGGATGTTGATCACCAAGCCATTGATCTCCAGCCTGATTTGACCTACCGCGAGAAGCCCATTCACATTCTAGATGAAGCAGAACAACGAACGCGAATCCGTACCATCAAGTACTTCAAGGTCCAGTGGAGCAACCACACGGAAGCAGAAGCAACCTGGGAACATGAAGACTATCTTAGATCCGAGTATCCCGATCTCTTTTAAGACCTAGTCTAGGAATCTCGGGGACAAGATTCTTGTAAGGGGGGTAGGTCTGTCACACCCTGCATTTTGTAACATGTTATTTGCATCAATGAAGCATGAAAATTTGGACCAACAATTTTTTTTGGCATCATTTGGCTTTTATTTGGAATTGAGTTTTTCTTCCTATGTTTTTCATGTGCTCATTAAAGTCAACTATTACCTCTTGTAGAATTCATCTCCATACCCAAAACTTCTGCCCAATGATCATACCAAGTGTTATATAGCAGTATAGTATTTTCTTATAAAATTATTTTGGCCAAAATGTATTTTAAAAATTTAGTATTCCAAAAACCCCTGAATTGAGGTTTGCACTGCAAGTGCTTGATTTAGGGTGAGAAAATTATTTCAAAAAGTATATTTGAGACCTAGTAGTCATAGGACTCCCAGAAACCACAAAAGTATAATTTTAAAAGTTATTTTCCTATTTTATTTAAAAGCTTTTTCTTAAGGCCAGAAATGATCTTTAATAGGGGAAAATTATTTAAGATTTTCAAAAATAATTGCCAAAATTCAGGGAGACTCATAGGACATATATTGTCCATATTTAAGAGTTTCAACACTTGGTCATGTTCAAAATAATGGGCTAATCCCTCTAAAACCCTTTCTGATATTTCAAACTTTTGGAATATTTACAAAGGAAATATTCTCCAAAAATTCCAGGGAAATTCTATCATGTCATATATGACATATTTGATGATCTTGCCAAGTCCCATGCCTTGGGAAGCAAGATAGCATCCTCAAAACCCTTCAAAACCATTCTGTCCATATCTGAAGTTTGAGCAATTTTACATTGCCAAACTTGTCAAAATGCTCTCAAACTTGGTGCACATGCTAGGATGGCCTAATAAGGCACCTAGACCAAATGGCACAAGATTTGGAGTAGGGTAACTTGATCAGAATACCCCAAAACCATTTCTGTTCAAATCCAAATTTGAACAACTTTACATTACCAACTTTTATCTGGGGCCTCAAACTTTGTGAGCATGATCAATACCCCAAATGATGAAACTACACCAAGTGGTGCATCAAGGGGAGATGATTAGCTTGACTTAAACAAGATGAAGCCATTTCTGTTGTTTTCTAGGGTTCACCAAAGTTACATTGGCTAGTTTCTCCAAATGAGCCCAAATTTGGTGAAACACCCTATTTCCTTATAACATTCAATCCTGTTAAGTGTCATGGCTAGTGAAAATCATTTGCTTGACCAAAACTTGATCAAACACCTTCTGCTACTTTACCAAAACTATCATCTTGACCCCTTTTACTATTTACTTTTGCCTCAGATTTCTACCACAACTTCATCTAGTTACATTCTACCTCCAGTAACTCCCCCATGTCCACAACTCCATGATTGAGGGATGAAAACCCCAATTCACCTTGCTGGACAGCCAAATTCTACCTAGTTACCAGTTTACCTTCTCTCTCATTGATCATCCAGAGCATCCAAGGCCTCAGCTGGGTTGTTTACGTCGCCCTAGACCCCCTAGACACGGCGGACACGCCCAGAAAGCCAATGGCATGCCATGGCATGCGATAAGCTCGCTCCAGAGCGCGCTACAGTGCGCACCCGCACTGTAGCTTCGCCCAATCGCATGCCCCCGACCACCTCGAGCTCCTCCCTCGCGCCTATCGATGCGCCTCGATGTCTGCGACCTCCCCCGGCGCTGTCCCCCTCCTCCTCCTCCCTCCAGTGGCCGCCCTCGCACGCGCGCTGGCCGCCCGCAACCTCCACTCGTCGGCCTCACACGCGCACGCCGTCTGGAACCTTCCCCGCTCCTCTTCTCCCCTCTACTAGGTGTAGACCTCGTCCATGGTCGTCCCCGACTCAAACATGAGTGCCTGCACGGCCTCTGGCCTCGCCCGTGAGCTCGCCGGCGCACAGGTCCACGGGACCTCGCCGTTCCCCTATAAATAGGGCCCCCGAGCCCCTCCACTCTGCACCAACAGCCTCCCCACACTCCCAGTAGCACACCAGCACCACCCACTCATCCTCAGAGAGCCTAAGTGCTCGGGATCGACCGGAGCTCCGCCGCGTCGGGCGACCGGAGATCTCGCAGTACAACCTCCCTCCGCCCCTACTCTCGCTCGATCTGGAACCGCCGTACCTCACTGACTCATTCCCCTCCTTCTTCCCCTCCTATTGCAGCCCGGAGTGAGCCAGCCAGCAACCTCCCGACGATCCTCCGCCGCAAGTCCTCGCCGCCGGCGAACCAGGCCTCTCCGGCAAGCCGCACCACCACCACTGGAACGGCGACTCCTCGCTGAGCCTGTTCCTGCCCTCCGTTTGCCCCGCCATGCCCGGAATCGCCGCCGGTGAGCTCGCCGTCGCTTTGGCCGTGAGGTTGAAGATGACAGGCGGGCCTCGCCTGTCATCCTCACCGCTCTCTCTCCCCTCGCAGCCACTGACCGCCGGGCCCCGCCCGTCAGGTTTGAAAACCCTGACGTGCACGCGCTGGCGCCCGAGCGGTGGGCTATTTGCCCTGGGCCGTGCACTGTGGCCGTTCTGGCCCAATGGCACAGGGCCATTTCTTTTTAATCTTTTCTGTGATTATTTCAATTAATTTCACAGAATTAAATATTTGTCCAAATGAATTAATTCCAACTCCTAAAATCTTGTAAAATTCCAACCTATTTAATGGTGACACTTTCACACATATCCATGAAACTTTTCTGTTATGTTCAAATTTAAATTCAAATTTGAGCATTAAAACTCCTGTTCAAAAATCCTTAGATTCCATTCTGTCACTCCGAAACTCCAACTAAGAATTTTTGCCATCTTAGTTTTCCCTCTAGTATTTAACAAAAATAAGTTGACATTTTTCTGAGCACTTTGATTTTTCTGTTTTTATTGTGGTCTTATTTTCCCGTGGTTATTTTGCGATGATTAGATACCGTATTTGACGAGGTTGCTGAAGAAGGAGAAGGAGAAGGATTTGAAGACCTTGAAGACCAAGCCAATCCAGGCAAGCAGCCCTTTGACCATGATACACTTGTGTTCTTCGGAACCCGTTTGTTTCCAAATGCATGATGATAAGAATGGCGGTGGTGACTTAGTTTGAAACCACCACATGATGCATGCTTTACTCATGATCTTGCTATGTGTTAGATGTCATGCAAATGGTTAGTAGTGATGTTTAGTGATGCTTGTGTGTCATGAAACCTTCGTGGTTGAAATATTTTCATAAACCCCATCGGGTGCCCCTAATGCCTGAGGGTGATGTTGAGTTAGGTCATCACTTGAGGAAGAAGTGATGTGCCGGGTAAAGGTCTTGTGCATGGGTGAAATAATGGATTAGATTTATGTGTGACTACTGTCCCAACCAAACATGTGCAACCACTCTACCCCTTATGGGACGGGGCTTTATTGATTACTTAGGCCGATACTAGCATGGTGCCCGCATTACTAGTGACGGGAAGACTTCAGGTCTTTCCCAGGACGGGGTCGTGCTTGGATAGACGACCATGACTGTTTTTACAGGGCACCGGACACACCATTGGTCCCTTCGGGTACGCGTGACATTGAAATTAGGGCAAGTCCCATGATCTATTGTTTGTACTCGAGGGCTGTGTACCAACGAGTGGACTCTATGTTAGTGTCGTCTAAGGAAAGATAATGACCGGGTGCTTCCCCCGAGTACTTGAGGTACTGCGGGATTGTGGGTGACACGAAAGCTTCCCGGATCTTGTGGGTAAAGTGCGCAACCTCTGCAGAGTGTTAAACTATTCGAATAGCCGTGTCCACGGTCATGGACAGTTGGGTGGTGCTACTTAAACTATGTCCAGAGTTTTACCACATCGGTGAAAGTATGTGTGTGTGATGAGTCAAGGTGGTGACATAACTCGATGAGTTGTATCCTATTCATGTTGATATCGGTAACCTGCCTTCGAGGTTATGAGAATTTTATTGATGCCTATACTTGTTGGTTGAGTATTTATTATAGCTCGTAGCTAGATTGCTCATTGTTGTACAATTGCATTGTTACTTTGAACCAAATCATGGGTTGCTTGCGAGTACATTCAAAGTACTCATTGGCTTGCCACTGGTTATTTAATTGGCCAGGCATGGAGGAACATGAATATGAAGAGGAGTTTTATGGAGACGAACATGCGAACTAGGAAGCTATCCTAGTCAGAATGCCTGTAGGGTTAAGGCAGATGGCATGGGTTCTACTTATCATCGAAGACTTCCGCTATTTGAGTTATTTGCCATTTAGCCCGTGAGGCTTTATCCATGTAAGACTTAGCCGTAATGGCCTTAATTTGTGTAAGACGGTATGTATGGATGTAAGACTCTTGTTATTCAGCTTCTGTGTGTTCAGTGAGCATTGATCTCTGGGATCACTGTACATGTGCATTCGGTGATCTCGACTTCTAAGTCGGGGTCCCCACACTTGGACAGCATAATGGCTGTAAATGCTCAAAAAGATTTTGAGATCCACGCAAAAAGATAGCATAACCACTCAACATCATAAGGTCAAGGTTCTGAGACCAATAGTTTAACCAACCAAAGTACTTGAAACTGAAATGAGAGTTGAATCCACCATTAACGTGATCCTGATAAATTGATGAGAAGCCTCATTCTTAATACCCATAGAAAAGAAGAAGGTGACTCAGATCAGAAGGACATAAGGTAAAGGAGTATAAAGAGCCTTACGTTCCCTTCCACAATCAATTCCCTTATTATAACTAAAGATTTTCTAGACTCAACTTCGACCGGTTTGGCTTGGTAATCCTACAGGCAGTCACGCTCTGATACCAAAGCTGTCGGGACCCCGATCCTAAGTCACACCGGTCTAGCATGTAACACATCATATCACTTTGCGGCCTCACGCACGGTATCCCCACGAGTGCCACCTTACCTGACCCAGGACCATTTGCACATTTGGCTCACGTATATGATAGTGTCGCTAGCATCCATATGATAGAGAACCCGGGCCGACATGACTATTTATAAGCCAAAAGTGGCGCTAAATTACAGGGACATACATACATGACCCAACAACGAACGTGTCGGTCATCAACGTATGAACCCAAGTCGTAGCAAGCTACAAGGACTTAAAGGAACAACGCGTGACATTTCCCCGAAGGGATAGACACGGGAACGAGGAAGGACACATGCCGGCCAGCCTAAGTGTTCTGGAGCAGTAGCAAGCTACCAAGGCTCAACGGAAGCACTAGAAGGCATTTCCCCATAAGATAGGCTACCAAGGGTAAACAACTAGGTGTCGGATCCCACACATAGCAATACACATTACACGTACGCATAACATGCAAGTATGTGTTGTACAACATGGCATCACAACATAACTCAACAACTCATATAGATAAATGCCAGAAGAGCCATCATAGCATTTATTACAAGCAGTGGGTCTCATGACCCAGCATACAGAGCATACATGCAACAGAAGCATAAACATGTCTGAGTACAGACATCTAAAAAGGAAGAAGGCTATCAAGCCTGACTATCTACAAGACCCTCCCAAGGGTACAAGATCGTAGGTGAGGTAACAAGCTAAACGTCGAAGTCCACGCGGAACTACTAGTGTGACTGAAGTCTCCTCTGCAAAAACATAAATTAAGCAAACGTGAGTACAAATGTACCCAGCTAGACTTATATCAGAACTAGCTGTCGGTGTACTAAGGTAGGGGTACCTTAGTATCCCGACTTGTGCACGGGCAGTAGCAGCGTCCCATGGTCTGGCTAACCACGCGCCCGCCAAAGCCCACTCTAGACCCCTTTAAGCCATTCAAGAACAAAGTATTCAAGTCAAGAGACAAGACCCCGGCAAGAGGAGCTTGCCGGGAAGGCCGCACCAGGCTCAAGGTTATCATTCCAGCACAAGACCCTGGCAAGAGGAGTTTGCCAGGAAGGCCAAAGAACGGCACCCCAAGAAGGTATATCGCGGTGCATCATGCGCCCCGGCAGGGCTCGGAGAGCGGCAAGCTTCCGGGCCCGGCAAGGTTGCGACCCCGGCAAGGTGCTTGCCGGCGAAGCTTATGCTGTGTGCCTGCGCTCCAGCTCATCTGGCCACGCGTCGCCCTGGGGCCCTTCCAGGGGCACATGGCAGATGGCTGTGCAGCCTGGGGTACACGGTGGCAAGCCGCGGTGACGAGGCTATCACCGTGGCGAACGGAGACGCATGGACGGACTCTTTTTGGGCGACGGCGATGGGCATTCAATGCCCTTGTCCCCCACCGTAAGAGTTAGGTGAAGACCACTGTTCATGCACTGTTCATGCATTGTTACAACCACCACCAGTTTTACATTTTTACCCTCCTCTACGTTGGCACCTGTCGGTGACCCCTTTGAGCTATAAAAGGAGGCCCATGCACGACGTAGAGGAGGTTCGATTCCAGAAACTAGACCACTCCCTCGCTCGGTGCAGCTAGCACTGTAGATCTTCAAGCTCCCGAGCTCAAGAACTCAATACAACCAAGGCAGGAGTAGGGTTTTACACGTTCGCGCGGCCTGAACCTGGGTAAACTTCCCGCGTGTGCTCCTCGATCCACTCTTCGTGCTCCCTCCGCACCCTTGCCGTACCGTAGAAGGGGCTCCGGTCCCATAGGTGTTCGTGGGCGTCCAGTTTCCCTGACATCTTTGGCGCGCCAGGTAGGGGGCGTCGAGGTTGTGCGAACCTGATCCGGCGCTCACGCGGGCGCAGTCTTCATCAACCTCTCCAGCTTCATCAACCTCATCGACTACATCAACATGCCTCCGAAGAAGAAGGCTTCGGAGGTCGGAGGCCCGTCCGCGTCGATCCCTCAACCACCAGAACCGACGGTTGGTGGAGGAGACGCCGGCGGAAGGGTGGACGCCGGTGGGGAGACCCACGGTGCCACCAAGTCCAAGGACAAGACGGACGACCGGGCGAACTCCAAGGCCTCGGTGTCCGTGCACGCACCACGTCCCTCTCAGGAGGTGCCAGACCAGCAGCGACGTGGTACCGGAGGTACCATACGCTTGCTGGGACGGGCCCAAACCGGCGGGTCGCGGGATGCTCAAGGCCAGCGTCCTGGCACGAGCAAGGCGCGGTAGCCGGGGCGAGAGCATGCTCCTTCTAACGCGGTTAGAAGTCCGAGCGTATCTCGCTCTTCGCACCGCTCGCCGCCGTTTCCCTCCTCTCCAGCAGAAGCTCTTGCTAGAGCCCAACTGCTCCTCGATTTTCCCCCAGCGGCAGACAAGGCCGAAGACTGGAGGGCTACGATCCAGAGCCTCATCGCCTTCGCCAACAACGACACGCCGCAGCAGCCGGCAACATCACGGCCGCGGCAAGTCGACCAAGCGAAGACCGACGGTGACAAGACCGCCGGGGGTGCAACTACCGTGCACTCCCCGCCGCGGAAGCAGAAATCGCCGACCCGCCGGATCAACATCGACGACGACTCCACGGCATCGTCGGATCCGCGGGCTCGCCGCGTTCAGCGCCAAGTCCTTGAAGACAGGCGACAAGAAGACGCTCGAACTCGTATCGAGCGTCGAAGAGAAGCCCGAAGACAGTCTGATCAGCGTGCCGGGACCGCTGTCGACATGCACGCGCCCGGTGAACCCGGCGACTTGCCGTACGCGGCAGGTTGCCCTGCGTTCACCCGAGAGCTGCGGCAAGTCCAGTGGCCCAACATGAAGAACTTCAAGCCCGACGTACCCGAGAAGTACGACGGCAAGACACACCCCTCGGAGTTCCTCAGCATCTACACCATTGCGGTGCAGGCTGCCGGGGGACGCGACGAGAAGATCTTAGCAAACTACTTCTCGCTCGTGCTCAAGCCAAATGTCAGATCTTGGCTCATGCACTTGCCGGAGAACTCCATATCTTCTTGGGCGAATTTGTGCCACCAGTTTGTTGGCGCCTTCACGGGCGGCCACAAACCCCACGGCCAGGAGAGCGATCTCCATATCCTTGCCCAGAAGGAGGGAGAGTCCCTGCGCAAATACATCCAAAGGTTCAGCCGAGTCCAGCACAATATCCCCGATGTCCACCCTGCCGCGGTTATCAGCGCGTTCCACCAGAACGTGCGTAACCGCCGGACGAGGGAGGAGATGGCAATGACCAAGATCCGGGACGTCAGCGAGCTTTACGCTCTGGCTGACAAATGTGCACGTGCTGAAGAGGGGAGGAGACTCCCCGGAGAGGATGCCGGTGCAGGAGGAAGCGACAGCGAGGATGCCACTCCGGCAAGGAAAAACCGGCGGCGGAACAAGAAGAAGAAGAACAAGGAGGTACTGGTTGTCGAGTAGTCCGGCAAGGAGGCTACCGCCAAGAAGACACAGGCTGGTGGCTCCGGCAAGGAGGCCGCCCCTGTAGCGGCAGCCGACAAGCAGGATGGCTCTGACAAGCAGTACTGCAAGATCCACCGCACCAAGGGCCACGATCTCCAGAACTGCAAGAGAGTAGAGTACCTCATAGAACAGCAGAAGGCTGAATACGAGAGTCGCGACAAGGAGAAGGCCCAAGGAGGCGGGGGAGAGCCTAGCAAGAAGCGGCCGTTCAATGGCCGGGGAGGACGCCGCGGCAAGGCCAAGCAGCGGCAAGGAGACAGACCTCCCCGGGGCCGCGACAAGGACGAAGACGAAGACGATGACGAGGATATGGATGAAGGAGACAACAGCGAGCAGGAGTTCCAGAAGGCCACAGAGGTCTTGTGTGTCGACGGAGGTGCCTCTTTGCACACTTCCCACCGCCAACTCAAGCAATGGGTGCGGGAAGTGAATGCAGCTGAGCCACTCGTCGAGTCACGCAGACTACTGAAATGGTCTGGCACGCCCATCATCTTCGACCTTGAGGACCACCCTGACCGCACAACTGCGGTCGGGTGCTTGCCGATGTTGGTTTCACCAACTATCCGCAACCTCAAGGTCACCAAGATGTTGGTTGACGGCGAGGCCGGCCTCAACTTGATCTCCTCCACTGTGATCAAGAAACTGCAGATCCCCGACAGCGAGCTCGAGGAAACCGGGACGTTCCAAGGAATCAACCCGGGAAGGAGCAAGCCGAAGGGGAAGATCACGCTGCCAGTGACCTTTGGTGGAGAGCTCAACTTCAGGACGGAGAGGATCACGTTCGGCGTTGCCGATATCCCATTGCCATACAATGGGATACTTGGCCGTCCTGCGCTCGCCAAGTTCATGACAGCTTCCCACTACGCGTACAACAAGCTCAAGATGCCGGGGCCGATAAGCATCATCTCTGTCCCCGGCGACAAGAAGGATGCGCTTATCTGCGCCGACAAGATCTACCGGGATGCAGCAGCCGCGGCGGACAGCAAGACACTTGCTGCTGTAGCTCCCGGGGGGAAGACCAAGACCAAGTCCGGCAAGAGCTCTGGGGCCCACTCCGGCAAACGCACCTCTTCGGAGTGCTGCGCTGCCGTCGAGGACGCACCATTGAGCTCCACCGGCAAGTGCAAGAAGGGAATGGCAGCGCCACCGGCAACCAAGAGGGTGCCCGCCAAGGAGGACGGCACTGGTGGTACCTTCACCATCAGTGCTACACTCGACCCCAAATAGGAAAGCGCGCTCATTGCCTTCCCGCGGGCGAATGTTGATGTGTTTGCGTGGCAACCGTCCGACATCCCCGGCGTTCCCAGGAAGGTAATTGAGCACAAGCTTGCTGTTTGTCCTCATGCGCGGCCCGTCAAGCAGAAGGTCAGGAAGCAAGCGGTGGAGCGCCAAGAGTTCATCGCCGAAGAGATTAAGAAGTTGGAAGCACCAGGCCTTGTTAGAGGCGTACTACATCCCACGTGGTTGGCCAATCAGTTGTCTTGCGCAAGGCTAATGGGAAGTGGAGACTTTGTATAGACTTCACTGATGTGAATAAAGCTTGTCCTAAGGATCCATTTCCCTTGCCGCGCATTGACCAGATTGTTGACTCCACCGCCGGATGTGAGTTGCTTTCATTTCTCGATGCATACTCAGGTTACCACCAAATATTCATGGCTGAGGAAGACGAGGAGAAAACCGCGTTCATTACTCCATGTGGCACATATTGCTTTATACACATGCCCTTTGGATTGAAGAATGCGGGCTCAACATTCGCAAGGGTGGTCCACACTGCTTTTGAGCCACAGATACACAAAAATGTAGAAGCCTACATGGATGATATAGTGGTCAAGAGCAAGAGCAAGGATACCCTGATTCAAGACTTAGAAGAAACCTTTGACAATCTGCGCAAGATACAACTCAAGTTGAACCCCGAGAAGTGCGTTTTCGGAGTCCCCTCCGGCAAGCTTCTCGGGTTCTTTGTGTCCCAGAGGGGGATTGAAGCCAATCCCGACAAGATCAAGGCTATCGAGCAGATCGAAGCCCCGAAACGCGTCAAGGATGTACAGAGGCTTGCGGGTTGTGTGGCCGCCCTCAGCAGGTTCATTTCAAAGTCTGCAGAACGCGCCCTGCCTTTCTTCAAAATCTTGAAAAAGGCGGGTCCTATGAAATGGACTCTAGAAGCGGAGGCAGCGTTGCAAGACTTGAAAGGATACCTGTCCTCCACTCCGATACTTGTCGCACCTAGGCCACAAGAGAAGTTGCTGCTGTACCTAGCAGCAACCAATCAAGTGGTTAGTGCTGCGTTAGTAGCGGAGAGGGAGGCAGAGGAAGAGCCCGCAGCTCCGGCAAGTACTTCCAGCGACAAGCAGGGGGCTTTCCCGACAAGCTCTGGCCCCGACGAAGACAAGTCTGCGCAGGAACAAGGAGAAGTGCGAAAGAAGATGGTGCAGCGCCCAGTTTATTTTGTAAGTTCCCTCCTGCAGGGGGCTAGGTCAAGATACTCTGGGGTGCAAAAGTTGCTTTTCGGTCTCCTCATGGCCTCAAGAAAGCTGCGCCATTACTTCCAAGCACACGAGATAACGGTGGTCACTCGCTTTCCATTGAAGTGGATATTGCAGAATCCAGAAGCAACAGGCAGGATTGTTGAGTGGGCACTGGAATTGTCAAGCTTTGGTCTTAAGTTTGAGAGTACTTCAACTATACAGAGCAGAGCTTTGGCAGAGTTCATAGCGGAATGGACCCCAACACCAGACGAAGAAGTCCCAAAGACAAACATCCCCGTCCAAGAAGCAAGCAAGGAATGGATAATGTACTTCAATGGTGCCTTCTCGCTGCAAGGCGCCGGTGCTGGTGTGCTACTTGTCGCACCCACCGGGGAGCACCTCAAGTATGTTGTCCAAATGCACTTTCCCAAGGAGCAATCGACAAACAATACTGCTGAGTATGAAGGTTTGCTTGCCGGCCTCAGAATTGCGGCCGAACTTGGGATCAAGAAGCTGATTGTGCGGGGAGATTCACAATTGGTGGTCCGACAAGTGAACAAGAGTTACCAGAGCCCTTTGATGGAAGCTTATGTCGATGAAGTGAGGAAGCTTGAAGAACGCTTTGAAGGCCTACAGATGGAGCATGTCCCAAGAGCTCAGAATGATATCGCAGATGGCCTCTCAAAGTGTGCTGCAATGAAGTTACCTGTGGAACCAGGGACCTTCATGCTCAAGCTAACTCAACCATCCGTTACACCATCAGTCGGGCAGAGCAAGAAGAGGAAGTTGGTCTCCGGCGACTACTTGCCGGCGGACCTTCTCGAAACCGCCGCCAAAGTCCCCAGGATCAACAACCAAGATGCTGAGGAACGGTTTGCTCCTGCGGACCCAATGGTCTGTACAGTTGAAGCAGGCGTTCCCGACAAGCCTCGCCCCGGCAGGCTTGCCGGGGAACCCTCAGCTCCGACAGAACCGCAGGTTCTTGCCGTAGAAGCTGAGGTTCCCGCAGCAGCCCTGATGCCTTTAGTCCTTGTTGTTGAGCCTCAGGCTCCAGCATGGGCACAACAAATTGTCCGTTTTCTTCAAACTGGAGAACTTCCCGATGAGCCAGAAGAGATAGAAAGAATAACCAAACAGTCAAGTATGTACCAGTTCGTCGACAACGAACTGTACAGAAGAAGACTCAACGGTGTCAGATTGAAGTGCATTTCCCGGGAAGATGGACAGAAGCTGCTGGCAGAGATACATGGAGGCATATGTGGTCACCACATTGGCGCAAGAGCACTTGCCGGGAAGGCGTTCCGGCAAGGTTTCTTTTGGCCAGAAGCCCTCCAAGATGCAACTGCACAAGTAACCAAGTGTGAAGCATGCCAGTTCCATGCCAAGCGAATTCGGTGTACTAAGGTAGGGGTACCTTAGTATCCCGACTTGTGCACGGGCAGTAGCAGCGTCCCATGGTCTGGCTCATCACGCGCCCGCCAAAGCCCACTCTAGACCCCTTTAAGCCATTCAAGAACAAAGTATTCAAGTCAAGAGACAAGACCCCGGCAAGAGGAGCTTGCCGGGAAGGCCGCACCAGGCTCAAGGTTATCATTCCAGCACAAGACCCTGGCAAGAGGAGTTTGCCAGGAAGGCCAAAGAACGGCACCCCAAGAAGGTATATCGCGGTGCATCATGCACCCCGGCAGGGCTCGGAGAGCGGCAAGCTTTCGGGCCCGGCAAGGTTGCGACCCCCGCAAGGTGCTTGCCGGGGAAGCTTATGCTGTGTGCCTGCGCTCCAGCTCATCTGGCCACACGTCGCCCTGGGGCCCTTCCAGGGGCACGTGGCAGATGGCTGTGCAGCCTGGGGTACACGGTGGCAAGCCGCGGTGACGAGGCTATCGCCGTGGCGAACGGAGACGCATGGACGGACTCTTTTTGGGCGACGGCGATGGGCATTCAATGCCCTTGTCCCCCACCGTCAGAGTTAGGTGAAGACCACTGTTCATGCACTGTTACAACCACCACCAGTTTTACATTTTTACCCTCCTCTACGTTGGCACCTGCCGGTGACCCCTTTGAGCTATAAAAGGAGGCCCATGCACGACGTAGAGGAGGTTCGATTCCAGAAACTAGACCACTCCCTCGCTCGGTGCAGCTAGCACTGTAGATCTTCAAGCTCCCGAGCTCAAGAACTCAATACAACCAAGGCAGGAGTAGGGTTTTACGCGTCCGCGCGGCCTGAACCTGGGTAAACTTCCCGCGTGTGCTCCTCGATCCGCTCTTCGTGCTCCCTCCGCACCCTTGCCGTACCGT
Organism: Secale cereale; assembly: GCA_902687465.1. NCBI lineage: Eukaryota > Viridiplantae > Streptophyta > Magnoliopsida > Poales > Poaceae > Secale > Secale cereale. The sequence goes on along the minus strand of LR738714.1, from coordinate 155,723,868 downwards.
AGAAGGGGCTTCGGTCCCATAGGTGTTCGTGGCGTCCAGTTTCCCCGACACTAGCTACATATGCATCAATATCAACAAAGGGGTGCTGGGGTTTAACTGCAGCAAGCCAGCTTTGACTCAGTGGCTAACCTATACTATGACTGCAAGTAACTCTTTTGAGGTGGCGCACACGAGTCCACATATTCACCAATCAATACACCACTATGGATTCGCTCCTGTGTCCCTACGAGAAGGCCATCCATAGCACTCACGCTTATCTTGCGCATTTTAGAGTATCCACTTTCACTTGTCTACGAACTGTACATGCAACCTAGAAGTCCTTTACAGCGGACACGGCTATTCGAATAGATCATTCATAACCCTGCAGGGGTGTACTTCTTCACACACGCTCTCACCACTTATCGCCGTTTACATGACATGTACTCGGCAACCTTCAAGCGGAAGCCCGTCGAGGGTGTTGGCCACGACCTCACTAACCACACAAGTCTCTAGTCCAGGTTTATCGCCTATTCGGGTTCTATACGCAAGGAGATCCGGCCGGGGTGTCGCTCACGGCTCTAAAGGATGTGTACAGGGTTCTCGAGACACCAAACGGGCCACTCGGTACACCGTGCCATAGTGTATCTACCGCGTCATAGCCCACCCCCAGGGTCAGCGCTACGCACAGCCTCCAACACATATCCTACAAATACCAGAAACTAGTTGCAACTCGTGGACAGAGATCAGGTTGACTAATAAGTCGAGAGGGGCACTTAAGCATTCCAATGCGTGGTAGTAACTGTTCATGGATCACAAACACAGAACTCAGTTCCTGAGGACGATTTCAATGAGAGAATCCACCATGTACTCCTACATGTCCTCTCACCGATACCTTTACCAAATCGTGTTCACACACTTAGCTCACACACAGTAGGACATGTTCATCACCATCCAATTCATCCCCGATGACTCAGACCTGACACAATTCTAAGCAATAGTAGGTGATACGTCCATTTTGCATCATGCTTATAAGTTGATATTTATTGCATTATGGGCTGTTCATACATGTTTTGTCACAATACTTATGCCTTTTCTCTCTTATTTTGCAAGGTTTACATGAAGAAGGAGAATACCGGCAGCTGGAATTCTGGGCTGGAAAAGGAGCAAACTCTGGAAACCTATTCTGCACAACTCCAAAAGCCCTGAAACTCCACAGAACATCGTTTCGGAAAATATAAAAAATATCTGGTGAAAGAAACCGACAAGAGGGGCCACCGGCTGTCCTCGAGGGTGGGGGGCGCGCCCCCCTTCCCAGGGCGCGCCCCCTGCCTCGTGGGCCAGACGGCAAGCCCCCAGTTCCCATCTTCTCCTATATGAAGTGTTTTGACATGGAAAAAATCAGGAGGAGGCTTTCGGGACTAGACGCCGCCGTCTCGAGGCGGAACCGAGGCGGAAACCAATCTAGGGCTCCGGCAGAGCTGTTCTGCCGGGGATACTTCCCTTCGGGAGGGGGAAATCGTCACCGCCTTCATCACCAACAACTCTCCCATCTTGGGGAGGGCTATCTTCATCAACATCTTCACCAGGACCATCTCCTCTCAAACCCTAGTTCATCTCTTGTATCCAATCTTTGTACCCAAACCTCAGATTGGTACCTGTGGGTTGCTAGTAGTTATGATTACTCCTTGTAGTTGATGCTAGTTGGTTTATTTGGTGGAAGATCATATGTTCAGATCCATTATGCATATTAATACCCCTCTGATCATGAACAATATTATGTCTTGTGAGTAGTTACTTTGGTTCCCGAGGACATGGGAGAAGTCTTGCTATTAGTAGTCATGTGAATTTGGTCTTCGTTCCATATTTTGATGAGATGTATGTTGTCTCTCCTCTAGTGGTGTCATGTGAACGTCGACTACATGACACTTCACCATTATTTGGGCCTAGACGAAGGCATTGGGAAGTAATAAGTAGATGATGGGTTGCTAGAGTGACATAAGCTTAAACCCTAGTTTATGCGTTGCTTCGTAAGGGGCTGATTTGGATCCATATGTTTTAGGCTATGGTTAGGTTTACCTCAATACTTCTTTTGTAGTTGCGGATGCTTGCATTAGAGGTTAATCATAAGTGGGAGGCTTGTCCAAGTAAGGGCAGCACCCAAGCACCGGTCCACCCACATACCAAATTATCAAAGTATCGAACGCGAATCAGATGATCGTGATGAAAACTAGCTTGACGATAATTCCCATGTGTCCTCGGGAGCGCTTTCCTTTATATAAGAGTTTGTCCAGGCTTGTACTTTGCTACAAAAAGGATTGTGCCACCTTCCTGCACCTTATTTACTTTTACCTTTTGTCACTTGCTACCAATTACCTTATCATAAAACTATCTGTTACCTATAATTTCAGTGCTTGCAGAAAATACCTTACTGAAAACTGCCTATCATTTCCTTCTGCTCCTCGTTGGGTTCGACACTCTTACTTATCGAAAGGACTACGATAGATCCCCTACACTTGTGGGTCATCAAGACTCTTTTCTGGCGCCATTGCCGGGGAGTGAAGCGCCTTTGGTAAGTGGAATTTGGTAAGGAAAAATTTATATAGTGTGCTGAAATTTATTGTCACTTGTTACTATGGCTTAAAATCCTTTGAGGGGCTTGTTCGGGGTATCTTCACCCCGAGCAGAAGAGCAAAGATTTGCTCCTCAAGCTACTGCACCTATTGAAAATGTTTGCTTTGAGATTCCTTCGGGTATGATAGAGAAACTGCTTGAAAATCCCTTTACAGGAGACGGAACACTGCACCCCGATTTACATCTAATCTATGTGGATGAAGTTTGTGGATTGTTTACGCTTGCAGGTATGCCCGAGGATGTTATCAGGAAGAAGATCTTCCCTTTATCGTTGAAGGGAGATGCAATGACATGGTTTAGGCTATGCGATGATATGGGATCATGGAACTATAATCGTGTGAAGTTGGAATTTCAGCAGAAGTTCTACCCTATGCACCAGGTTCATCGTGATCATAATTATATTTATAATTTGCAGCCTCGCTAAGGAGAAAGCATCGCTCAAGCTTGGGGGAGGCTTAAGTCAATGTTATATTCATGCCCCAATCATGAGCTCTCAAGGGAAATGATCATTCAAAATTTTTATTCTCTGCTTTCTCATAATAATCGCTCCATGCTCGATACTTCTTGCTCTTGTTCTTATATGATGAAGACTATTGACTTCAAATGGGATTTATTGGAAAGAATTAAACGCAACTCTGAAGATTGGGATCTCGACGAAGGTAAGGAGTCAAGTATTACCCCTAAGTTTGATTGTGTTAAAGCTTTTATGGACACCAATGTTTTCCATGAGTTTAGCACTAAATATGGACTTGACTCTGAGATAGTAGCTTCTTTTTGTGAATCCTTTGCTACTCATGTTGATCTACCCAAGGAGAAGTGGTTTAAATACCATCCCCCTATTGAAGTGAAAGTAGTTGAACCTATTAAAGTTGAAGAAAAGACTATCACTTACAATGTTGACCCTATTATACCTACCGCTTATATTGGGAAACCACCTTCCCCCGTTAGGATAAAGGATCATGCTCAAGCTTCAACTGTAGTTCGTAAGAGTAATACTAGAACACCTACACCCTCTGAGCAAATTAAAGTTGAACCTAGTGTTGATATGGTTAAAGATCTCTTGGTAGAAGATTTAGATGGACATGTTATTTACCTCCAAGAAGAATCTGCTAGAATAGGCAAACCCAATGCTAGGAATAAACATAAACCTGTTGTAGGCTTACCTGTTATCTCTGTCAAGATAGGAGATCATTGCTATCATGGTTTATGCGACGTAGGTGCTAGTGCGAGTATTATCCCTCTTGATTTATATAACAAAATTATGCATGATATTGCACCTGTTGAGTTAGAAGGGATTGGTGTTACTATTAAGCTCGCTAATAGAGATACTATTTCACCAGTTGGGATTGTTAGAGATATTGAAGTCTTGTGTGGGAAGGTTAAATACCCTGATACCCTGCTGATTTTCTTGTTCTTAGTTCCCCACAAGATGCATTCTGCCCCATTATATTTGGTAGACCCTTCTTGAATACCGTTAATGCCAAGATAGACTGCGTGAAATATATTGTTACTGTTTGATTAGGGGATACATCTCATGATTTTAACTTTGCTAAATTCCGTAGACAACCCCTTGAAAAGGCACCACCCAGTAAAGATGAAATTATTGGTCTTGCTTCTATTGTCGTGCCACCTAATGATCCTTTAGAATAATACTTGCTAGACCACAGAAATGATATGCGTATGAATGAGAGAAGGGAGATAGACAAAATATTCCTTACACAGGGACCCGTATTGAAAAACAACTTGACTGTTGAAATCCTAGGGGATCCTCCTCCACCCAAGGGTGATATCGTGTTTGAACTTAATCCTTTACCTGATAATCTCAAGTATGTTTATCTTGATGAAAATAAGATATATCCTGTTATTATTAGTGCTAACCTTTCAGAATAGGAAGAAGAAAAATTATTGAAAACTCTGAAGAAGCATCGTGCTGCTATTGGATATGCCGTGGATGATCTTAAGGGCATTAGTCCCACTATATGCCAACACAAGATAAAATTGGAAGAAAATGCTAAACTAGTTATTGATCATCGGCGACGGTTAAATCCTAAGATGAAAGAAGTGGTAAGGAATGAAATACTAAAGCTTCTAGAGGTAGGTATTATCTATCCAGTTGCTGATAGTCAGTGGGTAAGTTATGTCCATTGTGTTCCTAAGAAAGGAGGTATGACTGTTGTCCCTAATGATAAAGATGAATTGATCCCGCAAAGAATAACTACAGGTTATAGGATGGTAATTGATTTCCGTAAGTTAAATAAAGATACTAAAAAGGATCATTACCCCTTGCCATTTATTGATCAAATGCTAGAAAGGTTATCCAGACATACTCATTTCTACTTTCTAGATGGTTATTGTGGTTTCTCTCAAATACCTGTGTCAAAAGGGGATCAAGAAAATACCACTTTTACATGTCCTTTCGGTTCCTTTGCTTATAGAGGTATGCCTTTTGGTTTATGTAATGCACCTGCTACCTTTCAAAGATGCATGATGGCTATATTCTCTGATTTTTGTGAAAATATTGTTGAGGTTTTCATGGATGGTTTCTACGTTTACGGAACTTCTTTTGATGATTGCTTAAGCAACCTTGATCGAGTTTTGTAGAGATGTGAAGACACTAATCTAGTCTTGAATTGGGAGAAGTGCCACTTTATGGTTAATGAAGGCACTGTCTTGGGACATAAATTTTTTGAAAGAGGTATTGAAGTTGACAAAGCTAAAGTTGATGCTATTGAAAAGATGCCATGCCATAAGGACATCAAAGGTATATGAAGTTTCCTTGGTCATGCCGGGTTTTATAGGAGGTTCATAAAGGACTTCTCCAAAATCTCCAGGACTCTAACTAATCTCTTATAAAAAGATATTCCTTTTGTCTTTGATGACGATTGTCTAGAAGCATTTGAAATACTTAAGAAAGCTTTGATCTCTACACCTATTGTCCAGCCTCCTGACTGGAATTTACCCTTTGAGATTATGTGCGATGCTAGTGATTATGCTGTAGGAGCTGTTTTAGGGCAAAGAGTTGATAAGAAATTGAATGTTATCCAGTATGCTAGTAAAACTCTAGATAGTTCCCAAAGAAATTATGCTACCACTGAGAAAGAATGTTTAGCAGTTGTGTTTGCTTGTGATAAGTTTAGACCCTATATCGTAGATTCTAAAGTAACTATTCACACTGATCATGCTGCTATCAAATACCTTATGGAAAAGAAAGATGCTAAACCTAGACTTATTAGATGGGTTCTCTTGCTGCAAGAATTTGACTTGCATATTATTGATAGAAAGGGAGCTGAGAACCCCGTTGCAGATAACTTGTCTAGGTTAGAGAATATACTTGATGACCCACAACCTATTGATGGTAGCTTTCCTGACAAACAACTGGTTGTCATAAGTACTTCTCGTACTGCTCCATGGTATGCTGATTATGCTAATTATATTGTTGCTAAGTTTATACCTCCCAGCTTCACATATCAGCAAAAGAAAAAGTTCTTCTATGATTTAAGGCATTACTTCTGGGATGACCCACATCTTTATAAAGGAGTAGATGGCATTATTAGACGTTGTGTACCTGAGCATGAACAGGAACAGATCCTACGCAAGTGCCACTCCGAAGCCTATGGAGGACACCATGCGGCTGATAAAACTGCACATAAGGTATTGCAATCCGGTTTTTATTGGCCTACTCTCTTCAAGGATGCCCGTAATTTTGTCTTATATTGTGATGAATGTCAAAGAATTGGCAATATTAGTAGACGTCAAGAAATGCCTATGAATTATTCACTTGTTATTGAACCATTTGATGTGTGGGGCTTTGATTAAATGGGAACTTTTCCTGCCTCCAATGGGTACACACATATTTTAGTTGCTGTTGATTACGTTACTAAGTGGGTAGAAGCTATTCCAACTAGTAGTGCTGATCATAACACCTCTATTAAGATGCTTAAAGAAGTTATGTTTCTGAGGTTTGGAGTCCCTAGGTATCTAATGACAGATGGTGGTTCACACTTTATTCATGGTGCTTTCCGTAAGATGCTTGCTAAGTATGATGTCAACCATAGAATTGCATCACCTTATCACCCACAGACTAGCGGTCAAGTAGAACTTAGTAATAGGGAGTTGAAATTAATCTTGCAAAAGAGAGTTAATAGGTCTTGGAAGAATTGGTCCAAGAAACTAGATTATGCATTATGGGCCTATAGAACTGCATACAAAAATCCTATGGGTATGTCTCCATATAAGATGGTATATGGAAAAGCATGTCACTTACCTCTTGAGCTAGAACATAAGGCATATTGGGCTGTTAAAGAGCTCAACTACGACTTCAAACTTGCCGGTGAGAAGAGCTTATTTGACATTAGCTGTCTCGATGAGTGGAGAACCCAGGCTTATGAGAACGCCAAACTGTTTAAAGAAAAAGTTAAAAGATGGCATGACAAAAGGATACAAAAGCGTGAGTTTAACGTAGGTGATTATGTCTTGCTATTCAACTCTCCTTTAAGAGTTTTTACAGGAAAACTTCTCTCCAAGTGGGAAGGACCTTACATTATCGAGGAGGTCTATCTTTCTGGTGCCATAAAAATCAACAACTTCGAAGGCACAAATCCGAAGGTGGTGAATGATCAAAAGGATCAAACATTATATCTCAGGTAATCCTATAAATGTTGAAACTAATGTTATTGAAACCATAACCCCGGAGGAATACATAAGGGACACTTTCCAGAACGATTCAGCCTCCGAAAAGGAAGAGGTATGTGATACGACAACTAAGCCGACTCCAAAACAGTTCTAAAGGCAATTTTTCTCCGTTTTGGAATATTTAGAAAAATAGAAAAATAAACCGCAGTCCGAAAGATACACGAGGCGTCCTCGAGGGTGGAGGGCGTGCCCCCCTTCCCAGGGCGCGCCCCCTGCCTCGAGGACACCCCATGTGTCCCCTGGACTATGTTTTCTTGTGGGTTACTCATTTTGTTCGGTAAAAATTCATTATATATACCCCCGAAGGTTTTGACCTCTGTATCACGCAAAAATCCCCTGTTCTTGTTTCGAGCTGTTCCTGTCGCATATAAAGCAACATGTCTTCCCAAGATTCGGAGGAAGAAAGCTATGTGGCTGATTCCCTTGCTGATCCTAAAGTCTATGGGGATTGGGAACATTATGGTTGGACCACAGAAGAAGAAGAAGATCACGATGCAAAGAAGAAGGACTGGACTAGCTCAGATGAAGACGAAGTCCACTACCTCAACCTGGAGACATGCACGTGGAGTTCAAAAAGTCAAGCCTCCCAGACAGAGTAAAGAAACCTAAGATCGAATTTATCCCTTTTAATCTCTTGCAGGAGAACAATCAGGCACTATGCAAGAAGATATTATATCTTGAGGAAGAGATCAATGATCTAAAGGAGCAAAATTCTGCCCTTAAGCGTAAGCTGAGGAAGAAGTCATCATCACCACCCCCGAAGAAGGATACATAATCATATGGGTATGGGCACTCCCCTTGGCAACTGCCAAGCTTGGGGGAGTGACCCCGGTATCGTATCAACATCACTCCTATCTTTACCGTTTTACTTAGTTCGATCCTTTTGGTAGTATCTTGATCTATTAGAATAAAGTTAGCATGATCTAGTTGTGAGCTTTTTTCTTTGTGAGCTTTATCCTTTGTAATCGAGTCCATGAGCTATATAATAGAGATTAGTGTTGAGTCAAGGGCTTGATTTCCTCACTTGGGTCATGATAAAAAGAAAGAAAACATAAAGAGTATCAAAGAGATCATATCGATCTTATGGGAAGTAATGACTTCACATACACGAGTATGATAAATAAAAGTTGTTGGGAGGTGACAAACATAGTTTTGGTCATCGTTGCAATTAATAGGAAGTAATAAAATAAGAGAGGCTTCACATACAAATATACTATCTTGGACATCTTTTATGATTGTGAGCACTCATTAAAGTATGACATGCTAAAGAGTTGACGTTGGACAAGGAAGACAACATAATGGGATATGTCTTCTTATATCCGAAATAAAGTATATTGTCATGGATCATCCAATATGTTGAGCTTGCCTTTCTCCCTCATGCTAGCCAAAACTCCTCGCACTAAGTAGAGATATTACTTGTGCTTCCATATATCCTTAAACTTAGTTTTGCCATGAGAGTCCACCATACCTACCTATGGATTGAGAAAGATCCTTCCAAGTAAGTTGTCATGTTGCAAATCTGCTAAAATATGTATGATTTATTAGTGTGGGAGAAATTAGCTTTATACGATCTTGTGATATGGAAGTAATAAAAGCGACGGACTGCATAATAAAGGTCCTTATCACAAGTGGCAATATAAAGCGAAGTTCTTCTATGCTAAGACTTTGTGCATCCAACCATAGAAACACATGACAACCTCTGCTCCCCTCTGCGAAGGGCCTATCTTTTATTCTTGGCTTATAAGTGTCAAGGTGAAATCCACCTTTCCTTTTTACATTTTATCCTTTGGCAAGCACATTGTGTTGGAAAGATCTTGACATATATACCCACTTGGATGTAAGTTTTCATGATCTATTACTGTTGACATTACCCTTGAGGTAAAAGGTTGGGAGGCAACACCATAAGCCCCTATCTTTCTCTATGTCCGATTAAAACTCCATAAACATAAGTATTGCGTGAGTGTGAGCAATTGTGAAAGACTATATGATAGTTGAGTATGTAGGCTTGCTGAAAAGCTCGTATATTGACTCTTTCCGATGTTACGATAAATTGCAATTGCTTCAATGACCGAGACCAAAGTTTGTTAGTTTCCAATGAAGTTTATGATGCATACTTGATATTGTCGATGAATTGTTACTTTAGCATAAGAATCATATGAATATATTTATATAAGTTGCTGTTATGAGAATGATCATGATGCCCTCATATCCGTATTCTGTTTTTATCGACACCTCTATGTCTAAACATGTGGACATATTCTTCGATACCGGCTTTCGCTTGAGGACAAGCGAGGTCTAAGCTTGGGGGAGTTGATACGTCCATTTTGCATCATGCTTATAAGTTGATATTTATTGCATTATGGGCTGTTCATACATGTTTTGTCACAATACTTATGCCTTTTCTCTCTTATTTTGCAAGGTTTACATGAAGAGGGAGAATGCCGGCAGCTGGAATTCTGGGCTGGAGAAGGAGCAAACTCTGGAAACCTATTCTGCACAACTCCAAAAGCCCTGAAACTCCACAGAACATCGTTTCGGAAAATATAAAAAATATCTGGTGAAAGAAACCCATGAGAGGGGCCACCGGCTGTCCTCGAGGGTGGGGGCGCGCCCCCCTTCCCAGGGCGCGCCCCCTGCCTTGTGGGCCGGCCGGCAGGCCCCCGGTGCCCATCTTCTCCTATATGAAGTGTTTTGACCTGGAAAAAATCAGGAGGAGGCTTTCGGGACCAGACGCCGCCGTCTTGAGGCGGAACCGAGGCGGAAACCAGTCTAGGGCACCGGCAGAGCTGTTCTACCGAGGATACTTCCCTCCGGGAGGGGGAAATCATCACCGCCGTCATCACCAACAACTCTCCCATCTTGGGGAGGGCTATCTTCATCAACATCTTCACCAGCACCATCTCCTCTCAAACCGTAGTTCATCTCTTGTATCCAATCTTTGTACCCAAACCTCAGATTGGTACCTGTGAGTTGCTAGTAGTGTTGATTACTCCTTGTAGTTGATGCTAGTTGGTTTATTTGGTGGAAGATCATATGTTCAGATCCATTATGCATATTAATACCCCTCTGATCATGAACAATATTATGTCTCGTGAGTAGTTACTTTGGTTCCTGAGGACATGGGAGAAGTCTTGCTATTAGTAGTCATGTGAATTTGGTCTTCGTTCCATATTTTGATGAGATGTATGTTGTCTCTCCTCTAGTGGTGTCATGTGAACGTCGACTACATGACACTTCACCATTATTTGGGCCTAGAGGAAGGCATTGGGAAGTAATAAGTAGATGATGGGTTGCTAGAGTGACAGAAGCTTAAACCCTAGTTTGTGCGTTGCTTCGTAAGGGGCTGATTTGGATCCATATGTTTCAGGCTATGGTTAGGTTTACCCTAATACTTCTTTTGTAGGTGCAGATGCTTGCATTAGAGGTTAATCATAAGTGGGAGGCTTGTCCAAGTAAGGGCAGCACCCAAGCACCGGTCCACCCACATACCAAATTATCAAAGTACTGAACGCGAATCAGATGATCATGATGAAAACTAGCTTGACGATAATTCCAATGTGTCCTCTGGAGCGCTTTCCTTTATATAAGAGTTTGTCCAGGCTTGTCCTTTGCTACAAAAAGGATTGGGCCACCTTGCTGCACCTTATTTACTTTTACCTTTTGTCACTTGCTACCAATTACCTTATCACAAAACTATCTGTTACCTATAATTTCAGTGCTTGCAGAAAATACCTTACTGAAAACTGCCTATCATTTCCTTCTGCTCCTCGTTGGGTTCGACACTCTTACTTATCGAGAGGACTACGATAGATCCACTACACTTGTGGGTCATCAGTAGGCATAACAAGCAAGCATGAATGAGTAGGCACATCATGGCTCAAACAACTCTCATGCTAGTGGGTTTCAACTATTTACTGTGGCAATGACAGGTCATGCAAAAGAAAGGGGTTCGAATACCGCAGCAGGTAACAGTTGAAGCGTTGTTGTCCTAATGCAGTAAAAGAGAGCAGAAGCGAGAGAGTGGGATTGTATCAGAATGAACAAGGGGGTTTTGCTTGCCTGACACTTCTGAAGATAGTATAGTTCTTCATCGGTGTCATCGATCTCATCGTCAGAACCACATCTACTGAGAGGGGACAAATACCTGCAACAGAGAAGGAACACAATCAATGCAATGCAACAATATGATGCATGATCATGACATAGAAATATGCTGTGATTTGGATTAATGCAACTAGTAACAATTTAAATGAAGTTGGTTTGAGCCCAAGGTTCAAATTCAAACTCCATGTAAGACATTTCAAATGCCATTTATTCAAATTTTCTTATATAGCAACCTTAACTTGTTCAAACATGCATGATAATGCCCGAAACAGGTTCCTCATATTTTTCTGATAATTTTTCATATATAAATTATTTCATTTGGAGTTACAGATTATTTTCTATGATTTTTAGAAGTTTAGGGCATTTTTTGAAATGAAATAAATCAATTAGATTTATTTAAAATCCAGAAAAGCATTACTGCATCATCACATGTCAGCATGGCGTCAGCAAGTCAAAGGCACTAGCCCAGGTCAAACCTGACGGTTGGGACCCACACGTCAGTGACACAACTAACTAACATGGTTAGTTAGCTTTAAGTTAATACTAACTAAACACTCAGTGGGGCCAAGGCCCACTAGTCATCGAGTCAGTGGTTAACTAATTGTTAGTTAGCACTAATCGGAAATTAGAAGGGCTCTGGGCCCACCTGTCAGTTGCACATCATACTAATGATAGCAATTAGCACTTAACTAAATCCTAAACTAATTTTAGTCAGAGGCCGGCCCCACATGTCAGTCACCCAGGGGGGTCAAATCCCTGGTGAAAAGGGTCAATTCCATCGGTGTTTAGCCGCCGGCGAGGCCAAGACGACGACGCGGCTCGGAAATTGCCCAGAGGGCACGGCTTGCAACGCGATTGGGTTCTATAGTGAGCTGGGGCTCATGCGCATCCAACGATGGCTTCGGCTGCAACTGGGTGCCCTGTTTCGGAGCCGGCGACGACCACAACAGTGGCCGGAGCTCGGGACCGCTTGGATTTAGCGTTGAGGCTTGCAAATGAGTTGGGAGATGAGCTAGTGGGGCACTACGTGCGTGTGTGAGTGTGTTGAACATGTCATTGTGACCGAATGGCCATCGGAGCATCACCGGCGATGAGTTTGGGCGGCGACGGGTTTCTGTATCCGACGAATAGATGACTACGACGAGCAATCGAGGTGGAGGAGAGGGGGGTTTGGTCCGTGAGCTCACAGTGGAGACGATGGGATGGTCAGCATGCTCGGGGGAGGCCTGGAGGCAACGGGACAGTGACGGCGATCTCAGCGGCCCGAGGAAGAAGACAACCGCGGAGACGATGAAGCAGGGCTTCCCGGCGTCCAGAAGTCCGGTGGAGAGGACTAGGGAGACATCCCAGATCTCTTGGACACGTCAGGGGAGCAAGGGGGTGGCTGTGAACGCGGTAAACGGCGTCGGCGGCGATGAGCTCGCTCGATGGAGCTCGGCAGAGAGGGATAGAGGAGGGGATGGACACGGGTGAGAGTGAGAGTGCCGAGAGGGGCTGCGCGGCGATGTCCAGGGAGTCGGGGCAGCAACAGGAAGGCAAGAGGTGGCAAGGCGTCGTCGGCGCGCTCGCCACGCACCTATCTGTCCTCCTGGCAGGAGGAAGAAGACCACTCAGCCCTTGGTGGGCTGGGCCTCTTCTGCCAGGTAAGGCCCAGGTAAGCTTTCTGTCCTTTTACTTTTTCTTTTGTTTTTCTGTTTTGTTTTATTTCTTTTGCCATTGTTTGAATTCAAACAAAATCAAAAACAAGTGCCAAAACATCCTGTGAGTATTTTTATGTTTCTCCATGGACTTTTCCAGGAGCACATAAATTAATTCAAAGTTATTTGGAAATATATTCTATATATTATTAATATAACTCCAAATTCAAATAAAATAATGATTTAAATTAGCGCCCAAAATATTCCTAAAAATGTTCATTATTTTTGGTTTGGTGCAAAAGCCTTGCCAAAATATCAAACAATTAATAAGAACACTTTGGAAACATTGAATGCAATTTTTTTAAAACTGGGCCTGTTCGAATTTTGAAGTGCTAGGGTTTGATCATCCCCATTTCCAATTTCTTTGGAATATAAGCATGATTACAAGATGGTGATGCAATGACAAGCAAAGCTAATGCTAGGGCTGTGACATTCAGTTCAAGAGGTAAGTGACATGCTTTTCCATAAACCATTTTATACAAAGACATACCCATAGGATTTTTGTAAGCAGTTGTTGTTGGGAAACGTTGCATGGAAAACAAAAAAATTGTACGCACACACAATGATCAATCCATGGAGATGCATAGCAATGAGGGGGAGAGTGTGTCTATGCTACCACTTGAGCTTGCCGTTGGTTTTTCCCTTGAAGGGGAAAGGATGATGCAGCAAAGGAGAGTAAGTATTTCCCTCAGTTTGAGAACTCAGGTATCAATCCAGTAGGAGATAACATACAAATCACCAAATATCTGCACAAACAATCAAACAACTTGCACCCAATGCTATAAAGGGGTTGTCAATCCCTTCACGGTTATTTGCAAAAGTGAGATCTGATAGAGATTGATAAACTGTAAAGTAAATATTTTTGGTTTATAGATCAGAAAGTAACAGATTGCAAAACAGTAGATCGGAAAGTAATAAGATGGAAAATAGACCCCGGGCCTTAGGTTTCACTAGAGGCTTCTCTCAAGATAGCAAATATTACGGTGGTTAAACAAATTACCGCCAAGCAATTGATAGAAGAGCGCATAATTATGACAATATCTAAGGCGATGATCATGAATATAGGCATCACGTCCGTGTCAAGTAGACAGACTCCTACCTGCATCTACTACTATTACTCCACACATCGACCGAAACGATTCTTCATCTAGATTATTAAGTCCATAAAGAACAAAGTAACGCATTAAGTAAGATGGCATGATGTAGCGGAATTAACTCAAGCAATATGATGAAAACCCCATCTTGTTATCCTCGATGGCAACAATACAATGCGTGTCATGTCCCTTTCTGTCACTGGGATTGAGCACCGCAAGATTGAACCCAAAGTAAAGCACTTGTCCCATTGCAAGAAAAATCAATCTAGTTGGCCAAACCAAACTGATAGTTCGAAGAGAATTACTAAGATATCAAATCATGCATATAAGAATTCAGAGAAGATTCAAATAGTATTCATAGATAATCTGATCATAAATCCACAGTTCATCGGATCTTGGCAAACACACTGCAAAAGAAGATTACATCGGATAGATCTCCAAGAACATCGAGGAGAATATGGTATTGTGAATCAAAGAGGGAAGAAGCCATCTAGCTACTAGATATGGACATGTAGGTCTGTGGTAAACTACTCACGCTTCATCAGAAGGGCAATGGTGTTGATGTAGATGCCCTCCGTGGTTGAACCCCCCTCCGACAGAGTACGGGAAAGGCCTCCAGATGGGCTCTCGTGGATACAGAAAGTTACGGCGGTAAAAAAGTGGTTTCGAGGCCTATCTTGGATTTCTGGAATATATGTGAATATATAGGCGGAAGAAATAGGTCGATGGAGTCACGAGGGGCCCATAAGGGTGGGGGGCACGCTCTACTCCCCTGGGCGCATGATGACCCACAAGTGTAAGGGATCTATCGTAGTCCTTTCGATAAGTAAGGGTGTCGAACCCAACGAGGAGCATAAGGAAATGATAGGCATTTTTCAGTAATGTATTCTCTGCAAGCACTGAAATTATCGGTAACGGATAGTTTTGTGATAAGGTAATTTGTAACGAGTAACAAGTAGTAAAGGTAAATAAGGTGCAGCAATATGGCCCAATACTTTTTGTAGCAAAGGACAAGCCTGGACAAACTCTTATGTAAAGGAAAGCGCTCCCGAGGACACATGGGAATTATCGTCAAGCTAGTTTTCATCACATTCATATGATTCACGTTCGTTACTTTGATAATTTGGTATGTGGGTGGACCGGTGCTTGGGTACTGCCCTTCCTTGGACAAGCATCCCACTTATGATTAACCTCGAATGCAAGCATCCGCAACTACAAAAGAAGTATTAAGGTAAATCTAACCATAGCATGAAACATATGGATCCAAATCATCCCCTTACGGAGCAACACATAAACTAGGGTATAAGCTTTTGTCGCTCTAGCAACCCATCATCTACTCCCTCTGAAAATTAATATAAGAGCGTTTAGATGACTAAAATAGTGAACTAAACAGTCTTATATTAGTTTACGGAGGGAGTACTTATTACTTCCCAATGCCTTCCTCTAGGCCCAAACAATGGTGAAGTATCATGTAGTCGACGTTCACATAACACCACTAGAGGAAAGACAACATACATCTCATCAAAATATTGAACGAATACCAAATTCACATGACTACTTATAGCAAGACTTCTCCCATGTCCTCAGGAACAAAGGTAACTACTCACAAATCATATTCATGTTCATAATCAGAGGGGTATTAATATGCATAAAGGATCTGAACATATGATCTTCCACCGGATAAACCAACTAGCATCAACTACAAGGAGTAATCCACACTACTAGCAACCCACATGTACCAATCTAAGGTTTTGAGACAAAGATTGGATACAAGAGATGAACTAGGGTTTGAGAGGAGATGGTGCTAGTGAAGATGTTGATGGAGATTGACCCGCTCCCGATGAGAGGATCGATGGTGATGACGACGGTGATGATTTCCCCCTCCCGGAGGGATGTTTCCCCGGCAGAACAGCCCCGCCGGAGCCCTAGATTGGTTCCGCCAAGGTTCCACCTCGAGACGGCGGCGCTTCGTCCCGAAAGCTTCTCTATGATTTTTTCCAGGGCAGAAGACACCTTATACCAGAAGATGGGCATCGGGGGGCTGCCAGGTGGCCCACGAGGCAGGGGGCGTGCCCCCACCCTCGTGGACGGTGGGTGGCCCCCCTCTGGTGATTTCTTTGCCTGATATTTTTATATATTCTAAAACTAACTTTTGTGGAGTTTCACGACTTTTTGAGTTGTGCAGAATATGTCTCCAACATTTGCTCCTTTTCCAGCACAAAATTCCAGCTGCCCGCATTCTCCCTCTTCATGTAAAGCTTGTAAAATAAGAGAGATAAGGCATAAGTATTGTGACATAATGTGTAATGACAGCCCATAATTCAATAAACATCAATATAAAAGCATGATGCAAAATGGACGTATCAGCGTGCCCTCCGTCCTAGTGGCCGCCTCGTGGCTCCCCTGATGTGCACTCCAAGTCGTGTGGATGTTTTCTGGTCCAAGAAAAATCCACGTAATGTTTCGTTCTGTTGGACTCCATTTGATATTCCTTTTCTGCGAAACTCAAAAACAAGGAAAAAACAGAAACTGGCACTGGGCTCTAGGTTAATAGGTTTGTCCCCAAAATTATATAAAATGGCATATTAATGCATATAAAACATCCAAAATAGATAATATAATAGCATGGAACAATAAAAAAATTATAGATTCGTTGGAGACGTATCAAGCATCCCCAAGCTTAATTCATGCTCGTCCTCGAGTAGGTAAATGATAAAAACAGAATTTTTGATGTGGAATGCTACCTAGCATATTTATCAATGCAATCTCTTTATTGTGGCATGAATATTCAGATTCGTATGGTTCAAGCAAAAGTTTATATTGACAAGAAAATAATAATACTTCAAGCATACTAGACAGTAAATCATTAAGCTTCAAAAATAACATGGCTAAAGAAAGTTATCCCTACAAAATCATATAGTCTTATTATGCTCCCTCTTCTCAACACAAGGTAAAATCATGCCCAGCCCGGTGTCAGCCAAGCAATTGTTTCATACTTTTTTACGCGCTTCAACCTTTTCAACTTTTCACACAATACATGAGCGTGAGCCCTGGATATAGCACTATGGGTGGAATAGGAGGTGGTAATAGACAAAAGTGGGGAGAAAGTCTCACATCAACTAGGAAAATCAATGGACTATGGAGATGCCCATCAATTGATGTCAATGTGAGTGAGTAGGGATTTCCATGTAATGGATGGACTAGAGCTATAAGTGTATGAAAGCTCAAAAGAAAACTAGTGGGTGTGCATCAACTTGCTTGCTCATGAAGACCTAGTGCATTTGAGGAAGCCCATCGTTGGAGTATACAAGCCAAGTTCTATAACGAAAATTCCCACTAGTATATGAAAGTGACAACATATGAGACTCTCTATCATGAAGAACATGGTGCTACTTTTAAGCACAAGTGTGGAAAAATATAGTAACATTGTCCCTTCTCTCTCTTTTTTCTCCTTTTTTTATTTTTTTGGTGGGCTTCTTTGGCCTCTTTTATTTTTATTTGGGCTTTGTTGGCCTCTTTTATTTTGATAACCTCACATGGGAGAATGTTCTAATAATGATGATCATCCACTACAAAAAAAAGACACATCCGTGACATTTTGGGCCGAACGAAACTTTTTTCTGTCATAGTTTTGACACTTCTATGACGATAATTGTGACAAAACCCGGTATCATCATAGATGTGGTGGGGTCCTACTTCTATGACAAAAAATCATGATAGAAAATGGGCTTTTTGTCCTGGGCAGGCCGGAGACGCAGCTGCATGACATTCTTTGGGCCGTCCATGACGAAAAAACCGTGGTAGAAGCGAGGGCGAGGAAAATATCGAGGTGTTCCTGGTTACGGTGGGTGGTCGGGGCCGAGTGATGCGCATTTCTCTCGTACACGCACGCGCATGGGTGCGAGGTGTTGGGCTCTAACTGAACCCGAGCGAGGCGTTGAGCTCTAACTGAACCCGAGAGATTGCACTACAGGCTACGCGTTACTGAACCCGAGCGATCGGTCGATGGCTGTTAACTGAACTCGATCGAGTGATTCCTTCGCTACTGCTACTAACTGAAGCCGATCGATGCTGCCTCTGCATGAACAGTGAGCGTTGCTAGGGGATTTGGATGAACAGTTCCCTGTGGGGGTGGCTGAACAGGACCCCGTGGTGTTGCCTCTGCATGAACTAGACCCCGTTCGATCGAGCCAGTTGGGGCTGCATGAACAGGACCCCGTGGAGGGTTGCATGAACAGGACCACCCCATGGAGGGCTGCATGAAAAGTAGACGGTGGAGTGCTGGATGAACAGTAGCCCGTGGAGGGGTGGTTGAACAGGAGCCCGTGGAGAGGGCTGGTTGAACATTAGCTGGTGGAGTAGCACACGGTGGTGGCTGAACCGTCACAGGTGGAGGCAGGAGGAGGTCGACGGTGGATGAACAGTAGCCCGTGGAGGCTGGAGGGGGTCGACGGTGGTGATGAACAGTATCCCGTGGAGTCCTGTTTTGCGGTACGCCACACCCCTCCCGATGAACAGGACCCCCGTTTCGACCGTAGCACTCCAACACAAGTCCGTTTCCTCTGTTTTGCGGTACGCCACACCTCTCCCGATCAACAGGATCCCTGTTTCGACCGTAGCGCTCCAACACAAGTCTGCTTCCTCCGTTTTGCAGTACACCACACCCCTCCCGATCAACAGGACCCTCGTTTCGACCATAGGAGATCTGTTTCTTCCATTTTGCGGTACGCCAGACCCCTCCCAATGAACATGATCCCGTTTTGAAACGTGGCCGGTCAAACACAAGGCCGTTTCCTCCGTGCTGCGGTACGCCAGGCCTCGTTTCCATCGGCTATTCCGTCCAAGCCCTCCCGATGAACACGACGACGCATTCCGTTCCAACCCAGCCGGTTGGCTCCCCATCAACACCACGACGAAGCTGTTTCTCCGTTCCGACCCAGCCATGTACACGAGCCCTGACTATACGTATGCGCGAGTAGGCGTTTGAGACCCTGCCCGTATGTACGTACGTGGTCGTATTATCTTTCTTGCACACTTGCCGCTGTACATACGTGTACATGCTACGTGCGCGCCTCTACTACGACACGTGCGCGCCTCTACATCGACCAGTATGTACGCACATGTTCGCGACCAGAATGACACCGCTACGTACGCTTCGACCAGGTGGGTCCCGACTGTCAGGCACTTCCTTGCCTTCGAAGATGTAGCTGGTGGATCCCAGCAGTCAGGGGGGCGAATCGTTTTTTTGCCAGGATGCACTTCCTTGCGTGCGAAGATGTAGCTGGTGGGTCCCAGCAGTCAGGGGGAAACATTTTTTTGTGAAATATGGTGGCCCGCCCGGTGGGTCCCCGCTGTCAGGTGGAGGAATAATTATTTTGCGCGTAATAAGGAGGGACTTCCTTGCTGCGGCCGTGGACCCAGCTGTCAGCCTCTCCACGTATAGTACTCTTCCGATGGAAGTCGTTCCTTGACCACGTTGACCACGCCGCGTCGAGAGCACCAGGGCGGTGGACGGCGGCGAGGCCTAGGAAGGGGACGATGCGGAGCCGGGGAAGACGCCGTAGTGGAAGCCCGCGCGGAGAGGAGTACTAGGCTTCACTGGTACTGCTACGGTGCGAGGCTGCCATCGCCGCAGGGCCTGGCCAACGGTGGGAATAGTAGGGGGCGATGAGGCCTCTGCGGCAGGACAGCCGGCTACGGGAGGCAGGAGCATGCGGCACGACCGGCGCTGCTTTGGGCGGCTGGAGCAACAAGACCAGAGGTTGAAGAAGCACTATGGCCGTTAGATGGACATCGTACGGTCACTAGAGCTAGAATCATTCATATTGACTAAGTTGACAAAGCACACCATCCCCGTCAACTTAGTAGGCCCACAAGTCAGCCTCCCACCAAGGTGGGTCCCAACCAGCAGGGGGAGTATTCATTTTTTTGTGCGTAATAAGGAGGCACTTCCTGTGGGTCCGATCTGACAGCGGGGGGAACATTTTTTTCACGAAATACGATGGCCCGTCCGGTGGGTCCTAGCAGTCAAGGGGAAACATTTTTTTCGCCAAATACGGTGGCCCGTCCGGTGGGTCCCTACTGTCAGGTGGAGGAATAATTATTTTCCACGTAATAAGGAAGCACTTCCTTGCGGCTGCCGTGGACCCAGCTGTCAGCCTCTCCACATACAGTACTCTTCCGATGGAAGTCGTTCCTTGACCACGTTAACCACACCGCGCCGAGAGCACCCGGGCGGTGGACCACGGCGAGGCCTAGTAAGGGGACGACACGGAGCCGGGGAAGACGCGGTAGTGGAAGCCCGCGCGGAGAGGAGTACAAGGGTTCACTGGTTCGGCCGCGGTGTGAGGCTGCCGTCGCCGTAGGGCCTGGCCAGCGGTGGGAATAGTAGGGGGCGGCGAGGCCTCTGCAGCATCGCAGCCGGCCACGGGAGGCAGGAGCACGAGGCACAGCCGGCGCTGGTTTGGGCGGTTGGAGCAAGAAGACCAGAGGTTGAAGAAGCACTACGGCCGTTGGATGGACATCGTATGGTCAATGGAGCTAGAATCGTGCATATTGACTAAGTTGACAAAGCCCTCCGTCCCTGTTAACTTAGTAGGCCCACAAGTCAGCCTCCCACTATACTGGGTCCTAGCTAGCAGGGGGAGTATTCATTTTTTTGTGCGTAATAAGGAGTCACTTCCGGTGGGTCCGAGCTGACAGCGGGGGGAACGTTTTTTTCACGAAATACGATGGCCCGTCTGGTGGGTCCCAGCAGTCAGGGGGAAAACATTTTTTCGCCAAATACGGTGGCCCGTTCGGTGGGTCTCCGCTGTCAGGTGGAGGAATAATTATTTTCCGCTTAATAAGGAGGCACTTCCTTGCGGCTGCCGTGGACCCAGCTATCAGCCTCTCCACGTACAGTACTCTTTCGATGGAAGTCGGACGTTGACCAGATTGACCACGCCGAGTCAAGAGCACCAGGGCGGTGGACGACGGCGAGGCCTAGGAAGGGAACGACATGGAGGCAGGGAAGACTCGGCAGTTGTTTCCCATGCGGAGGGGAGTACGACTGCACGAGGGTTTACTGGTTCGTCTGCCGTCGCCAGAGAATAACAGCAGGTGTGGGTGAGTAGAGGGATGGCTAGGCCAGCGATGGGAGTACGATGGGGCGGTGAGGCCTGCGCGGCAGGACAGCCGGCCGTGGGGAGGAGGGAGCAGGCAGTCGCGCCGGCGCTTTTTTGAGCGGCTGGAGTAGGAAGAGCAGAGATTGAAGAAGCACGACGACCGTGGGATGGACATCCAATAGTCACTGCTTGTGTGTCAACCTTTTTTTTAGGAAGGCCTCAAATCTGTGGAAAACATCATACAACCCATCTGCCATTATTTCTAATAATTTACAGCCCATTTGCCAATTCTTAAGGTTTTTTTGGAGCCCATATTCTTTTTGTTAGCATTACAGCCCATATTGTAGCCACGCCTAAAAAACTATACGGAATTTTGCATATTTCGGTGCGGTCCGAACTGTTTTTATTCCCGAAATTTCGAGTCACATTCAAACTGATTTTAAAAATAAATGCATATCAATATAAAATCCATCAAATTGTCCACGCATAAAAATCAATGCAATTTAAAATCTCGAAATGGAAAAAAGATATTTGAAACTAATTGCCGGTTTGATGAGTTTTAGAAATGTACAACCCATTTCTCATTATTGATAGGCCATTTTCTCGGCCAGCCGAATGAAGCTCTCCTCATCTTGAAAGATTTGCAGCCCAAAAGGCCTGACAAAGCGACTTATTTGGCAAATCACAAAAAACTGGGCTGTGGCTGTGGACCCAGCCGTCAGCCTCTCCACGTACAGTACTCTTCCGATGGAAGTCGGTCATTGACCAGATTGACCACGCCACGCCGAGAGCACCAAGGCGGTGGACGACGGCGAGGCCTAGGAAGTGGACGACGCGGAGCCGGGGAAGATGTGGTAGTGGATGCCCACGTGGAGAGGAGTACGAGGGTTCACTGGTTCAGCTGCGGTGTGAGGCTGCCGTTGCTGCAGAATAACAGGGCGTGTGGGTGAGTAGAGGGATGCCCTGGCTAGCGGTGAGAGTAGTAGGGGGCGGTGAGGCCTCATCGGCATCACAGCCGGCCACGGGAGGCAGGAGCACGCGACACAACCGGCGTTGGTTTGGGCGGATGGAGCAAGAAGACCAGAGGTTGAAGAAGCACTACTACCGTTGGATGAACATCGTACGGTAACTGGATCTAGAATCGTTCATATTGAATAAGTTGACAAAGCCCTCCATCTCCTTTAACTTGGTAGGCCCACAAGTCAGGCTCCCACAATGATGGGTTTCAGCTGGCAGGGGGTATTCATTTTTTGTGCATAATAAGGAGGCACTTCCTTGCGTGCGAAGATAGCTGGTGGGTCCGACCTGTCAGTGGGGGGCATGTTTTTTTTCGAGAAATACAGAGGCCCTTCCGGTGGGTCCTAGATGTCAGGTGGAGGAATCAAAGACTTGAGAAGGCATACACAATAAGCTAGTGCACCAGTAAAGAGACGTTGCTGAGTTTTCGAAAAAAGAGAGACGGGCTCCTGTAGCTGGTTCGAATCCAAACCTAGACTATGACTATATATGGTGCTATGCTACTCTGCAAGTAATGAAACTGACATATCAATGTTCGATTTTCCTCTTCTCTACTTACTCTGCCTAGCATCAGAAGCTCTGGCCGCAGCAACCATGTCCGATGGCTGCTCGTCCACCTGCTCTTCAGCAGGCAACAACCAAATATGTGCCAAGTCGCCACCCGTACCATCGCTTGTGGGTCTCATCACTCCCCCGCCGGCACGCGCACCGCAGCCGGTTGCTCATCGCAACCCGTTGCCATTGGTGTGGTGCCACTGGTGCAAATCAAGCAAAGTCATACGTCACGTCTCAACCACAAGCCTCAACCCTAGCCGAGTCTTCTACAAATGCCCGAATCATGGGGTAATAATATGTTGAAGTGTTGTTCTGCTGCTTTTAGTTGCTGATTTTTTTAATAGTTTGGTTGATGATCTTCCAATTTGATTCGTGCAGAAAAGGGAAGATTCGTGTGATTTGTATTTCTAGGAAGTTGCTGATGTGGGGGAGCGCAACTACACTGATTATTTGGTTAGCCGAGGAATCCCAATACCAGCAGGTTGGGGTGTTGGACAAGTAACTGAAGGAACGACAGAAGAGGAAGATGCAGAGCAGAAGGTTAAATATGCAGTTCCTCTGATCATGGCCAAGCAACAACTGCTGAACGGCCTTGACAACAATGAGGAGATGAAAGAGCTTGTGAATATAATGGGCAAAATCGATGTGCTCTGTAGGATGATTGTCTCTTTATTTGCAGTGTATGTGGCATTCGTGATGTATTCAGTGGCTATGACATGAGCACTTTGCTGAAACTAGTAATGAATGAAACCTGTGTAGCAGCTGGGCATAGTGTTGTGAACATCTAATAAATAATGGAAATCAGGGGGTATCCCCTTTTTCTCATAAATAAATAAATAGCAGAGGCCCTTTTGGTAATAAATAAATAAATAGAGGCCCTGTCGGGTCAGATTTCTTCTCATTCAAAGACATCGAGCAAATTGCAGTCCAACATCAAACTATGTCAACAAATTCAAGTTTCACAGCCAAATATGAGTACAACTAAACAAAAATGTCATCATGTTTTAGTCATCATACAATCACCAAACACAAATCAGCATACATAACAAGTGATGTTCTTACAGGAAAATACTAAACAACATGTTCATCAGGTTTCACTTGTCATAGCGTACACAATTTCACATAGTAGATAAAAAACGTCTTCTGATAGGCAAATACGACAAACGCAATGTAATCATCATCCGCAACAGCAGCGTCAACATCTTCGCCATGTGTATCAGTCTGAATCGTAATTCCCCACGGTGTCATCTTCTTCTTCGTCCTCAACGTCCTCGAACATTGGCTTCTTCTTTATCAACTCTTGTATGTCCACAGCACGACATGCAATCTTTTCGCCGGTGTCATTGATGTGATGGTTCTCAAAGATATTAGGAACGTCTGTGTTATCTTGTACATCAGGAGCAGTGTAAGCATCATCTTGTTGTGCAACTTCATTAAATGAATTCCTCTTCTCAAACCTTTGCAATACTCTCCAGTCATCTCTACGTGCAAATGTGTCTTCCAAGAAAAATATCTGTGTTGCTTGATTTGCCAAAATAAAAGGCTCGTTCGTCTGGTACACTGCCTTGACATTGATGGAATTGAAATAATCATAAGCTCTGGGTTTTGTGATCCTAGAAAATAGGTTATACCAACGACAGCACAACAGAACCACACACCGATGATCCCCGAAACTGGAGATATACTGCAACTGAACAATGTCTCTTATGTTAGCATACATTTCAGTTGTATCTTTGTCATACATATCCATGCTCGTGATGGCACTGTTTTGTGTCTTCCTGCCTTCGTCTCGTGCAAGGGTGTTGTAGCACACATCTCCAACAACGCAAGATTCATAATGTCTTACCCGAGTATCAGGACCCATTGCTAGTGAGTAAAGGGCATCATCAACTGCCTGCCCATCCTCCCGCATCTTCTTAACCTATGGTTATAAAATAGACAAGATGATCATCTTATGTACTCAATATATTAATAAACTGACAGTGCAATTCAAAAGCTTACATGGCTCTTGAACCATTTCACAAATCCTGCCATAACAAATTTGTCGATGCTTCTTGGATTTTGCGGCAGTAACTCCTTTTTGTAGATGCTGCACACCATAGTGATCGCGTCAAACATCTAAATATATAAGAATGTCCTGCAAGTTTAGTAGATTACGATGTATAAGTTGCAGTACTTAGCACTTACTTGATATAAGGTAGTATCTCAGGACAGTTATTCAACACATACCAAACCATTTTGTCCAAATCTTTAGGTTTGTCCTCTTGTCGACTCTTCCCTGTAACTCGAACAGAATAATCGAAAACATTGAGCCTGAGATTGTCTTCATCCACCTCTTTGCTAAGCTGATCAGCTGTTTCAATGTATTTTGAGCAGAATGTCAATGCTTCTGTAGCAATGTAGGCCTCTGCAATGGAACCCTCGGGTCTAGCTCTGTTCCTAACATAGCCCTTGAAAGTGCCTAGCCGCCTTTCAACAGGGTACATCCAGCCATACTATACTGGACCTCTAAGCAGTGCCTCATTAGGTAGATGAACAACCAAATGCACCATCACATCAAAGAAGGCTGGAGGATATATCTTCTCAAGGTCGCATATGATAGTTGGTATCTTGTCTCTAAGACGCTCAAAAGCATCTATCCTGATATTTCTGCTGCAGAGTTCCCTGAAGAATTGTCCCAACTCTGCAACTGCTCTGTATAAGTCAGGGCGGCCCAATCCTCTAAGGATAATAGGTAAAACCCTTTGAAGTAGGACGTGGCAGTCATGAGTTTTGAACCCTTGTACCTTGTTTCCATCTGCACTGACTCTCCTTTCAGGGTTGGAAGCAAATCCATGTGGGAATCTCACACGTGACAGGACCTCGCAAAAGTCTTTTCTTTTTTCCTTGTCCAAGACGTACACAGCTGGTGCCATATCCCGTGGTTTACCTTCATCTTGCACCTGCAAATCCTCTCTGATACCCAGGTGTGTCAAATCAATCCTAGATTTTAAGGTATCTTTCGTCTTGCCTTCAATATTAAGAAGTATGCCGATAATGTTGTCACATATATTTTTCTCGATGTGCATCACATCAAGATTATGCCGCATATCCAAATCTTTCCAATACTCCAAGTCCGACAAAGTGGACCTGCAGGTAAACAATAATCTCTCTTATGCCCTGCCACGCTTCCTTTTCCCGCTACCATTATCAGGATGGTTTCCTCGTGTAATATGCCTGACCTTCTTTAATTCCACTTGCAACTCATCGGCGGTGAGCCTCTTTGGCGCATCACGGTTTTCATGCTTTTAATTGAACACATGTCTTGGGTATTTTCTAGGATGCGGCTTGTCCTTGGCAAGGAAACGGCGGTGTGCAATGTAACAGATCTTGCTAAGTATTGCGTATGACGGCGGATTCCTGTCACATCAAACACATGCATTGTAACCATGTGTCGTTCGCCCTGACATAGTGCCCAAAGCCGGATAATCATGGATGCACCAAATTATAACAACACACAGAAAGAAATCAGCTGGTGGGCTGCTATATAGGTCTCGAGTGAGAACACCCCTCCAAAGCTGTTGAAGTTCCTCCACAAGAGGCTCCATGAACAAATCAAAATCCTTTCCAGGACTTTTTGGACCTGGGATGAGCAAGGCCATCATGTAGTTTGATTCTTTGGTGCATACATTTGGAGGCATGTTGTAAGGGATAACAAGCACTGGCCACATGCTATATGTGGCGCTCTGGTGGCCAAATGGGTTAAATCCATCTGAAGCTAAGCCAAGTCTAATGTTTCTCGGGTCAGCAGCAAACTTTTCGTGCTTGTGAGTGAAGCTTTTCCACTCACTACCATGTGATGGATGGCTCATTACATTCTGATCTCTGTACTCCTGGTTCCTAGAATGCCACAGTACATCCTCTCTTGTTTTAGCATCATGAAACAACCTCTGCAATCTTGGTGTAATTGGAAAATGTCTCAGAACATTATGATGAATCCTCTTCACAGCATCGCCATCTTTCCATCTTGATGATTTGCATTTCGGGCATTCACTTAAGTTGACATAATCCTTCCGAAACAGAACACAATTATTCTTACAAACATGGATCAGATCATATCCAATTCCAACTGCACGAAGGAAATTCTTCATTTTACTGTAGGTGCGTGGCAGCTCAGACGCATTTGGGAAAGCTTTGCGGAAAGTAGCCAACATCGCATCGAATGATTTGTTGGTCATTCGCTCAGATGTCTTCACCTGAAGAAAGGTGACCATAGCTGAGAATACTGACAACTTATTTCCTGGGGTGACAACCATGTTGCATTGTTCCAACATGCGGGCCCACCGTTTTTCTTCTGCAGGTGAAAGTTCATGGAATGCACGAGCATTTCGTAGCATTGTTTCAATGTTGGTCAAACTCACTGGCTCCGCCACCACCTCCTCCTCCTCCTCTTCCACCGGAGCATCAGGCAGATCAAGATGGTGATCTGCTGCCTCCATGTAGTCAATAACATTGATGTTCACAGCTTCACCATGATGAACCCACCTAGTATATGTGACCGACATTCCATACAAGTGTAGATGATTTTGCACAGTTGACTGGGGTCTTGTAACTGAATTCATACAACTACTACACGGGCAGAGCACATCTGATTTCGGACCACCGTACCCAGCTCTGATAAAGTTCATGAAGTTTTCAACCCCCTCGACATATGCAACGGAGAATCTTCAAGCAGAAGTTATCCAAGTCTTGTCCATTTGTTAGACATACAAATTAGTCTTCTACTAGATATTACAGGAAAACCATATATGCTTTTTTATGAAGTCCAAAAGAAAATACCTAGGTTGATGTCTAAAGCTATGGCAAGATATTTGGACGAGCAGATCTAAGTAACAAAATATATGTAAAGCTAATTCAACAAACATATTTGAGTGCTAAATTATGGCAGGCTATTTCAGCAGTCAATGAGGCCGAGCACACAACTATCGAAGGGCATCGTGGCAACAAAGATCACGGTGTAGAGCTATTTCACCTAACAGATTGGCTACTAGACCATGGCAATCTACGTCACAATAAATATATGGCAGGATATTTTAGCAACTAATCGGCCTTGGCATGCCATCTCAGCTAAGCAGATTGAGTGCAGAACAGGGCAAGGAACCTTCTTAAGCAGAGCATATTGACTATAAACTACTTTGGCGAACAGTGAGATTAACAACGTCTATCAGCTAACATTCATCGCTACACCGACATGCACGGGGCCTCAGTCTAGAATGCGCGTACCGTGGAAGAAGCTGACCGCCGTGCGTCTCCACACGAACGTCGCCAGCGGTGGCCGCGCTGACCGCCGTGTGCCTCCACAAGAACGTCGCCAGCGGTGGCGGTGCGGCTAGAGGACGGCAATCTACGAGAGCGTACTGTGGGAGCGAGAGGATCGCCGTGCGTCCCCTCGACGAACCGCGGCGCCGGCGTATAGGCGTGGCGGGGAGGGTGGCTTTGGCGGAGAGAATGGAGTGGAGGGGGGCGGGGGG
>LR738714.1:155403263-155695403 GCA_902687465.1 Secale cereale | reverse complement strand
ATTTTCGTGCGGTGGGCGGGGGGAGTTTCGCGCATGGTCGGTTTCTCCAAGTGTAGTCCCACGTGTCAGTGAAAAGGCAAGCCGTAGCATGTTCCATTTGCGTGAGCCGTGTGCAGGACCGAACGTGTGTGGGGTGCAATGCGACCGTGACAGGGGTGCTGTGAGTGTACCACCTTTTTTCTTTTTGAACTAGGTGCTTCGCCCCCTAAAAAAAACTTGTTGCTTCGCACGATCCATCGATACTACTACTAGTAATCCGGTAATCCCGACTAAAACGGCGCGGCCGGGTCTTTTCCCGCGCGATATGCTGGGAGGTTGGCTTAGTTGGGTTTTTTAGGACAAGTAATGCTACACCTACGTAGTCCCAGTTACATAATTAACATTATGTGAAACGTGTGAGCTGTTGATTGTAGATTGGGGGGAGGGAGGGGCCCACCACCATGAAAATCAGGGGAGGAGAGAGAGAGAGAGGCAATTTACGTTAACCCTTTCGTAGGTTCCCGTAGATGTGAAATGCGTGAATGTGCATTTGCAGATAAGGCCTTCCCTCATTCATCCTTTTCTCCCACAAGATCTTGATCTTCCGTGCAACGCACGGGCATCTTGCTAGTACTCCTACAATATACTATATATAATATACTATATACAATATAATGTGAAAGTTCATATACACCGGCCGAGATTAATGCAAACACGACAGATTTTCATAACATTTCGAACTTTTATAGGACAGAAAAATAAAAGAAACCCGACCCTAAACCTATTCTACAGCGGCGACGACGTCCTCCATCTAAGAGCTCCATGTACGGGGGCGGGCTTCAAGACCCGTGAAGTGAAGTTGCGGTCTCCGGCGAGGAAAAGTAGAACACGGGAGACGAACCGGCCAGTTGGCACACCATGCCCTGCCGCCTCCCATGCCCTACTCATCCTCGGAGGAGTGCCCGACCTCGGCGGTGCCGGACATTGGACGGCGGCAAGTAGGACGCGTGGCTAACGGTGCTCCCGTCGTCGGCCGCCAGCGTGGCCACCGCTTGTGCGGCGACCTCGAGCTCCATCGCCGAAGGCAAGCTCTCCCGCAGAGCGTTCACGCTTGCGGTCATGGCGGATGTGGTGCCAGGTAGGAGGACGATGCACTATGGTGTGGAGGTTAGCTGGGCGTTGCCGCTTTAAGTAGCGCATTCTGGTGAGGCCAAGCGTCCTGGTGCGTCATTAAGTCGCCGGAGTAGGTTCCTCGGGCACCGAGCCTCTTAACGACGACATACGGACGGACGACATGAATGCAGGAAGCTGGTGCCGGCTAGGAACGCACCACGCGATGACGCGAGGGACGAGGGTTTTTGGTGTGCCAGGATAGTCAGCTGCGGTCGTGGCAACGTTGGAGATGCCCTTTTCTCACATGCGATCGACGCATGTCATTGAAAAAGCAAGATGACCCGGCATGGTCTGAGGTCTTGAGGATGCAGTTGGCCGCGCTACACCACTCCGCGGACGCGTCCCAGCGCCCCATGCATCCTCGACGAGCCGGGTGTTGGCGTGTGTTTGAATTGTGGCCAAAGTGCACCTTATCAAAATTTTGGTCATGACCCAAAGATTGGTCTTTGTTTGGATGGTTGCCATTTTTTTGGCATGCCAATGAACTCTAGCCAACTCTAGTTCATTTTTTTTGCCGATGTCGGCCAAATCATGGGCAACCAAAACCAAAACCAAAATTTTGGCTACCCAATGCTTTGATGGGGCAACCTTGGGCACAAACCAAACATATTGTTGGTCGTGCCACAACACTAACGCCGCCCCGGCACACTGAAACCGGCCGTGTCTAGCGACGATGAGCATGTCGCTCACCGCGGTTGCCGTGTCCAGAGGCGGTGCTGGAGCTGCGCCACGTTGTTGGCCCCCACGACCCACATGAACGGTTGCCGGTGGCGAGGAGGTCGTGGGCCAGCTCCTCCATTGGACTAGTTTGCGCTACGTCGTCCTGACAGGTGTGCCCCACATGTCGGTTTCCCTGTTTTCCCGGCCATATTCGAGCGTCAGTGCTCCGCGTTGCGCATTAGGCCTTTCACTATGTAGGCCAAGCGAGACAACTTATTCTTTATTTTTAGCCGTTCAAGTATAATCATGTGGCGTTTGCTTATTTCTCATTCCTCTCCATCGATCATGTCGCCCTCCGGTCGAGTCCATCCTCCCGCATGCCTCATTTGAACATTCCGCTGAGTATCATTCGCATGTGGGCCTTGACCATGCTTGTATTTCCAATGTTTATTTGTAATTTGTCCGACATGCATACAAACAAACGGTTCGTTTGAAGTTTCACTTTGCCTCCACTACGTGTCGCTTCGCGTCTTAGTTTGACATCCCATTCGGTTCATGCCCCGACACATGTTGACGAGATCAATAGATGACATGGCAGTTCCTTATAGCCATTGACTGGCTATATTATTAACCATGCTCTAATGCGTTTTTCAAAACTGCATTTGACTATTGACAAGATTAATAGTACATGAGATGTATAATGTGAAAATTATATCATTGGAAGCTCCTTTCACATACGTATCCCTGCCTTACCCTCCCTTTCGGTCACTTACTGGCAGACCCCATGCTTTCTAGGCCCTGCATGTCAGTTACTCAATGGGTTCGGCCACGTCGGGGGATCCTCATCCGTAGTATACTCCCTCTGTTTTTGTTTACTCCGCATAAAATGACGTGAGCGGGGGAGGGGGAGGGACGTCGGTTTGCTCTCAACTGCAGTCCCACAAGCGAGCGAAAACGCAAGACGAAGCGCGTTCCATTCGGTGAGCGACGTGGAGGATCCATCGTGCCGGGCTGCAACTCGTACGCGACAAGAGCGATGTACAGTCAAAACCGATTGACCGGTCGTCACTGGAACCACTATTCACACCAGAACCTTCGCTGCTCGGCCTACTCCAGCCTCTTCCCCCACCTTTCGATCCCCTAGCCCGCATCAAGCATCCCCTAGTTCGCCGGAAAGCCATGGGGCGCCGCAATATCACGTACTACAAGATGCTGACGCCGGAGCGCCGCGCCGAAATCGCGATGGCGGTCGACGCCAGAGACCTCCGTTCCCAAGCTCGCTTTGCGGCGAGCCAATCCCCGAATTCTCTGGAGCCAAGCTACGAGGAGGAGGAAGCCGATCCAATGTTCATGGAGAAGGTCGCGGCGCAGAAGGCCCCCGATGGGTCTGAGACGATGGACGTCGACTTCGTGCCGGCGTCCGAGTCCCCCATGGTGCAGGCGGACCAGCGGTTCAACCTGGCGATACTAAAGGAGGACTGGGAGGCAGAGACTCAACTCAACGCGGAGCGTGCGCATGCCGCTGCCATCGAGGCTCTCCTGCAGGCAGAACCGGATGTCGTGGCTGTGAACCGGGCGGCGGAGGCTCAACTTGAGGCGGAGCGCGCGGATGCCGCTCCATCGAGGCCCTCCTGCAGGCGGAACCGAACGTCCTGGACTTGAACCGGGCGGCAGAGGCTCAACTCGACGCGGAGCGCGAGGATGCCGCTCTCATCGAGGCCCTCCTGCAGGTGGAACCGGACGTCCCGAACTTGAACCGGGCGACGGAGGCTCGACTCGACGCGGAGCGCGCGGATGCTGCTGCCATCGAGGCCCTCCTGTAGGCGGAACCGGACGTCCTTGACTTGAACCAGGCGGTGCTCTCGTCCGTGCAGAGCGGCCGCATGCTCTGCATGAACGAGTAGCTGGAGGCCGAGGACAACCACGGTGCAGAGACACACGTTGGCAGCTACGGCTGGTTCGCGCCGGCAGCCAAAGACGACGAGGCCGTCTCGTTCCGCGAGTAGTGATAGTTTTTCTTTATGTTGTTGTTTTATGGATCTTTTGCCATGCAAAACATATATTGTTATGCAAGTTGCCTGACTTGGGCCAGTCTACCATTTCAGGCGGTTGGATAAATATCCTACGTCTCCTAACCCTTCTTCCTCACCTCTTCTTCTTCACCAACAGACCACCGCACGGGCCGTACGGATACTCCCCAACATGCGGTTGGATAAACATACTCTATGAACAAAAATTACATGTCAGCAGTAGGATGGCTGAGTTTGGTTTGTTCACATGCGTCAGCACGTGTCAGTGAGGGTGCGTTCCCTTGGTTGGGTTTGCGGCCTGCATGAGCGACTGTGCATGTGAGGGTGCGGTGCGACCGCGGCGTGCAGGAGCGACCGTGTGAGGGTGCGATGCGACCGCGACAGCAGTGCACAAGTGTATCTCCTTTCCATTTTGAAAACTTTAGGCAAGCTTGGCCAAAATGTGTGGCGAAGTATGGCAATGCAAGGCCTAGACCCAAACAGGATAAGTACGTAGTACTACCTGCGTCCTGGTTTATTGGTCCTCCTTGAAATTTGTGCCCAAATTTGACTAAATATTTAACTAACAAAATATTAATGCATGTTAACAAAAATTGTATCGTTAGATTTGTATTTGAACATAGTTTCCAATGATATTTTTTTTGTGACATGCATGAACATTTTGTTAGTTAAATTTATGGTCAAAATTTGGCACGAAATACGATGAGGACCAATAAACCAGGATGGAGGTAGTACTACGTACTAGGAGTACTAGTGTTAAAAAAGAAAGGCGGGGTTTTCCTTCGCGGGATTAATCGATACAAATCCTCGTTTCACGTATCAATTAATACGTATTTTTTCTCCAAAGCCCAAAGAGCTAACCATCTCACTCCTCATCGCTTGATTAATACAGCGCCATGCAAACCAACCTTCTCACTTCCGCATGCATGGAGGGGATATTAATGTCCTTGGTTGCTAGTACGAGACAAACCTCATCAATTTTGCCTCGATTAGTGTTAGTGGCCTTTTGCAAATTGTAATTTTGATATACTTGCCTTGTGTACAAAAAAATGGAGGTAGTAACTATATTTGACTTCCTTCCCCATTGCGGTGATGTCGACGATATCTCGAACGTTGTGGTTTGGCGAAGTGCGTCCGACGGAGAACACCATTGAGGGAGACCACGGTAAGTCGTTTGCAAGTGCCGCCTGCCAGCCGAGACAACCGCCTTATTTGCATCCAGGAAGTCCGTTGAACCAAAGGATGCGTAAATGTACTAGTACTACTCGTACACAATAGCGTCGTCCGTCCAACTTAGTGCGGTGAGATGGCTTCTCGAAGAAGACGATGGAGAAGCGGAGTTAGCGAAGAGTGAAATGATGGTTGCTTCGTCCGTGCTTTCTGATTTGATGCCTCACTGCTTTGTGATTTGTGATAGAAGGGACATGGGAGTAGACACTGTCCTCTATACTGTACATGTGTCCAAGCATGGGAGAAAGAGGAGAGATGTTGCATTTTTCTATTCCTTCAATCAATCAACCAGGGAGCTTTGGTTCCATCCTTTTGGCTTTGGCAACACCGTCCATACTGGTTCCCACGATGCCAAAAGCTATTTTCACATTTGGCGACACATTGTGGATGCCCTTAACCGTACCACTTGGTTTTGTTCATGTGTGCTATCTATACAAATCTCAATTATATTGATCTAAAAAATTATAGAATCAAGATTAGTAAAAAGGAGGTGATTTTGCCGCGCGGATGGCGGGGGAGGTTTCTTATTTTTAGAGGACGTTGTCCTGGCGGTTTGCTAACATGCGGTCCCACGTGTCAGTGCTTCACCAAGCCGATCCGCTTCCCACATGAGGCAGAACAATGGCAGAAGCAACACGTGGTTAACTTGAAGAAGATGAGGGAGAAGCGGATTCAGCAATGAGTGAAATGATGGCTGCTTCGTCCCTCCAACTTCTTCTTTTTAGCATTATTGCTTCCGTCCCTCCTGTTGGGGAACGTAGTATTTCAAAATTTTCCTACGATCACGCAAGATCTATCTACCAAATGAAGAGCAACAAGAGGGGAGAGTGTGTCTACGTACCCTCATAGACCGAAAGTGGAAGCGTCTAGTGACGCGGTTGATGTAGTCGAACTTCTTCGCGTTCCAACCGATCAAGCACCGAACGTACGGCACCTGTGTGTTCAGCACACGTTCAGCTTGATGACGTCCCATGAGCTCTTGATCCAGTAGAACTTCGTGGGAGAGTTTCGTCAGCACGATGGCGTGGTGATGGGGATGATGAAGTTACCGTCGCGGGGCTTCACCTAAGCGCTGCAACAATATGACCGAGGTGTGTTTCTGTGGAGGGGGGCACCGCACACGGTTGGGAGAGATCAACTGATCAACTTGTGTGTCTTTGGGTGCCCCCTGCCCCTGTATATAAATGAGCAAGGGGGGAGGTGCGGCCAGCCCCTATGGCGCGCCCTAGAAGGCCACTCCTACTAGGAATAGGATTCCAATCCTATTCCTAGTAGGAGTCCACCAAGAGGGAGAGAAGGGGAAGGAAAGAGAGGGAGAGGGAGAGGGAAAGAGGGGGCCGCGCCCCTCTCCCCTAGTCCAATTCGGACTCCCCTTGGGAGGGGGCGCGCCACCTCCTGGCTGCTGCCCTCTCTCTCCCCTAAAAACCACTAGGGCCCAATACTTCCCCCGGGGGTTCCGGTAACCCCCCCGACACTCTGGTTTTATCCGAAACCTTCCGAAACACTTCCGGTGTCCGAATATTGTCATCCAATATATCAATCTTTACGTCTCAGACATTCCGAGACTCCTAGTCATGTCCGTGATCTCATCCGGGACTCCGAACTACCTTCGGTACATCAAAACTCAGAAACTCATAGTACCGATCGTCATCAAACGTTAAGCGTACGGACCCTACGGGTTCGAGAACTATGTAGACATGACCGAGAATCATCTCCGGTCAATAACCAATAGCGGAACCTGGATGCTCATATTGTGTGACACCCCAAAATTTTGACCAGGAGTTTCAACATTTCTTTTCTCTAGGTTTTCTTTGAATTTTCAGAACCTCCTTTCTTCTGATATTATGGAGTTTTGCCCTAGTGAAAAATATTTAGTATATTGTTTGGACTTAATTGCCCTAACCAAGAAAACAATCTCTCTATCAGTAGGTTCTTTTGCATTAATATTTTCTACCCAAGCTTTATTAATTAAAGTGATTTTCTTCTAAAGCCCCTTTTTGCACTGCAACCCTTGATGGAGTTGTTCAAAAATTCCACCAAAATTTGGGGATGCCATGTGAAGCCCCTACATCACTTTTATGCAAAAACCCTTGGGTGTTCTTTGGAAAAGTTGAGCTAAACATTCTCTTTTGCACTCTGGTCCAGATTGTCACTTCCTATACAACCCTAGTTTAACTTGCTCTTTTGGCCATAAGTTTTTTTCATGCTTGTAGTCCTCCCTACAAAACCCTTAAGTCCAGGAGATTGGAGCATTTGGGTCATTTTTGGTCCATGCAATTATGCCCTTTCCTTCTGTCCAGAAATGGAGTTTTGCAAAACTTACACTAACAAGTTTCTAAAATTGGCCAACTGACCTTACCACCCTCTTTACCATCCAAAGAGACCCCAACCTGGAGTTTTTGGCCACCCCAAGTAATGCCTAGAGGCTCATATCATTCTGTCAAACACCTTACGTGCATGGTCGGTTTTGACATAGTCTCTGGTCTGTGTATTGGACCAACTTGCTTTACCTAACCAGCATGTCCACTAAGTTCATAACTAACCCTAATCCAAGCCTACTAACCCCCAGCCTCTCCTATGCCCTCTAGCACACACTGGCATTTCATCGAGCACAGGGTGTGCGTCCATTGGGCGCGCCCAGAGCGTGCGTTTTGCACATGCGTGCGCCCGAGCCGCTGCGTCACGCCCCTGGCCCCAGCTCGCCTGCAGAGCCTCACCCGGCCCCATCCACTCACCAGAACACTCCAAGCTGCCCCTGGAACTCCACAGCACCGTCGTCAGAGCTCATTTGGCAGCACGTCGGCGGCCACAGTGGGCCTCTGCCGTGGTCGGCGCCGCCCAAGCCACTAGCGCTCGCCAGCTGCCCCCTGGAGCAGCTCAAGCTCATCCGCAAGCTTGTCCGCAAGCGCTCGTCGCCACCACGTCCCTCGGCTCCTACAGAATGGCGGTCGCCGGCGATCTTATCCACGGCTGCCGCGAACAGACATGGCTGCGCTATTTAAGAAGCCCCCAATCTCGTCTAAGCCCTCAGGCAGCTTCAGGCCACCCCCATTAAGCTCCCCTAGTCCGCAATCGCCAGGGGAAAGCCGTCTTCCCCATCTCCGGTCAGCTCGGCCGCCGCCTCGTTCTGGTCCATTCCGGCGCACCCAAAGCCTCCCCTGCCCTCCCGACTCCATCGTTCGACTCCACTTGATAGTGCGGAGCTGCCCAACCTCTCAGACGCAGCTAGGAACCACCACAGCCCGAGCCCCTAAATCCACCAAAGCTTCCTTCGCCGTGGAGCTCGCCGCCGGCGACTTCCTCCACCTCCGACGACCCAACGACCACCGGGAGGACCGCCCCGGTCTGGCGGGTCCATTCCTACCCTCGGATACCCTCGAGGGGCCTCCGTCCGCCGGCGACGATCGCCGGAGTCCCGCTTCCGCTCGGGCAGAGGAAGAGGAGGGAGAGGCGACTGGTCAAACCTGACCAGTGGGCCCCGTGGACCCACTGTCAGTGACACAGCCCCGCCTCCACGTGTTTTAAGTGAAGGTGTAAACCTCAGAAGTACGTCTCCCCTGACCCAAAAGCGTATTCTTATTTGAAATGTTTTCTTTTTCTGTTTTATTTTAAAAACAGAGTTTGACTGAAACTTTGACTGGCTATAACTTTTTAAATATAAATCCAAATGACTTGATTCTTTTTTCGTTGTTCCTCAAATTTGGTCTAGTTTATTTTCATATTTATTTGAAAATTTTCCAGACAACTTTTTTGTGCTGTTTCGAGACTATGTATTGATTTCATATTCTTTTAAATAGGATTTTGAAGAGGGAGAAAACTTCCAAAAGTTTTGGAATTCACTTTACCTCCCCACTACTTGAAGGCAAGCACTTTTGAACCCTGGTCTAAGGCATGTGGTTGTTGTTGATGCGATTACAACGATGTGAATGGATTCATTTTCTTTCGTATGTGATGACATGATCATACCCATAAGTGCATGAGGTAGACCCCTTGCGGTAAATAATTAATATGCATGATGGTGATCCCCCTCGTATGCCTTCCATGCCTAACGGAGGAAAGCCGTGAAACTCGCTGTCTTGTGTAGACACGAGCGTGTCACTAGCTCCCCGTCGGGATGGCGGAGTCCGGTATGGCTTGGTGAGGCATGATGGGTGGTGGATTCCGACTGTTGTTGTGGAATATATTGGTTATGCTAATCATTCTTGTGATGCTTGAACCTCCTGAGTCGACCGTAGATCGAGTCTTGTTCCAGTAACCCCCATACTTGTATCGTACTACCACTTGTCCCTGCTACAGGTAGGGTATGGTTCAGTAAATTGTCGACCCCTGTCCTATCACACACCGTACAGAGAGGCCATGGTGGAAGATACCGGCTGCATCCGGTAGGCAGGCCGCCTGGTTCGGGGGCATGGGTGTTTCGGTTGGAGCCGAAGGGGATAGCTTCCCCAGTTTTGCGCGCGTTGTAAATATTGTGATCCCATGCTAGTCGAGGTTGTAGCCTCCCCACTTAGAGTTTGGCTTAACAGGTGTCGTGGGTGATTCCAGACACCAGTAAGTTAGGCTGGTGTGTGTGGTCAGGTGTGTCTTCAAATTTAAAAGATCGTAGACGGAATTAGTCCAGAGGGACTAAAGGAATCTGTTATTCGTGGGTAAAGAGTACACCCTCTGTAGAGATTAAATCTATTCGAATAGCCGTGTCCCTGGGTTAGGACTACAGTCTGGGATGGGTCTAGTGTCGGTCTTAGTGTAGGTCTTCGGAGGAGAAAACTACTAAACCAGAACATTGATTATGACATGTGACATATGGTGATTATGATTATCATTGTGGACTAACCATTTGTATTATTTGAATTAACGAGTATCCCTGGGACGGTTCTACCTCCTGGATATTCACTGGTATTTAATTATTTTATAAGCCCTTTATGTGGTGTCGCTCAGACACCCGACTGTGGCATGCTTGCTATTCCTCTTATAAGCCCTTTATGTGGTGTCGCTTAGGCGCCCGACTGTGGCATGCTTGTTACTTATTTTCCTTATAAGCCCTTTATGTGGTGTCGCTCAGACGCCCGACTGTGGCATGCTTGTTATTTATTTTCCTTATAAGCCCTTTATGTGGTGTCGCTCAGACGCCCGACTGTGGCATGATCGCTATTTTTTTATCACTCCCTGATTGCATATGCAATTTCATACGAATGACCTAATTACAATATGGACTGTCATATCATAATTAACATCGTGATCATCTATTATTCTCGAGCATGATTATATTTCACACGTGTTCATAATGTTTGCGAGTACATTCAAAGTACTCACTGGTTTGTCCCTGGCTATTGTCTTGGCCAGATTTCTTGCATGGAGAGGAGCATTGCGACGACTACCCGGAACCTATGCAACTGAGATAGCAGGCTCGCGAAGATAGGAGTTAACCTGGTCAGCTGTTCCCGTGGGAAATGGAGTCCCACAGACGCCGACGTGTCTCAGACCGCTTCCGCCATCAGCCACTAGAACACCGGTGTTGTACTTAAAGACCAGGATGGTCTTGTACTACATATTTTGTATTTTTGCTTGGATTGTCTGTATCAAGTGGTGACTCATCAGCTAACAGTAATCTTGGGGCTGATGAGCACTAGGGCCATTTTTGGGGAAATTAATACCCCGAAAACCGGTCCTGACAACCTTGGTATCAGAGCCAGGCTGACCATTGGCTAATCCTATCTTAGCCAGGTCAAAAACCTAGGTTAACCACCCCACCAGACCATATCCTAACCCCGACCAAGCTTCTCGCGTAAGATACCCACACAGGGAACTGACACCTTTGGCAGTCGGTGCCCAACCTATCAGCCTAGCCAGTCGATCACGCGCTAGTACCCGACGCCTAAACAGTTTCCTCCGCAAGCGTGTGAAGGAAGACTCCGTCCCCTCTCCTATAAATAGGGCACGCTAGCCTCAACCCAGCACAGCACAGCCTCTACCCCCAGACCGAGCTAAAATTCCAGGACCCATTGTTCACAATGAAACCACAGCAACCAACCTTGGAGGTTTTGTGACCGTGCTCGCAAACCTCACCCGCCGTGCCTTTGCGTTAGAGGAGCCCCCAGAATATGTTGTGTACCAAGAATCCATGGGCGGTGAAAGCCATCAATTCTGGGCCACTGTGCACATCTACGGTAGGGGTCTGTCACCAGAACGCCCCTACAGGTTCACCAGAAGGACAACTTCCTTTGGGCCGCAAGCTATCCAGCTAGCTGCTCGAGAGGCTATAGTTCAACTCCGGCACTTGTCGCCTAGAGTTAACTGTCGCTCATTCTACTACTACCCCAGCCGTAACGGGTATAGTAGGCCACCCCGGGTTGCCAGCGGAGACCACGAGACAGATCCTGCATTATTGCATCTGGTGCGCTATGTAAGTGTGCTAGAAGAACTGTTTGATCAAATCACTCTTGATCTGATCGCAGCTCGTGGAGAACTGATTCGCCGAGCCCCGGCAAGAGGAGGAGATGAGTCCGGCACCGACAACCCAGTCGTGATGTTCGGGCAACATATCAAGTCCTTGAGGTCTGCCCCGATCATTGACCAAAATGCCTTGGTGTCTCCAGAGGTGATGCGTCGCCTGTTTGGGGCGCGCTCCAACGGGATTGTGGCCAAGAATCCCCGCGAGGATCATCATCACTGCCCCGACACTGCAGCCCCTCAGCCACCTCCAGCCAACACCGACAGTGAAGCCCTCAGAGAAGCTTTAGCGTCCACAAGGCAAGGCCGCTTGGATATAAATGAGGTTGATTAAATCATCCGAGTAGTACCAAGCCTTATCTTGTCCATGCCCTGCTATTGAACTTGTCGAAAACCTTTCGCAACAAGTTGAGCTTTGTAAATAGTAACATTACCGTCAGCGTCAGTCTTCCTCTTGAAGATCCATTTATTTTTGATGGCTTGCCGATCATCGGGCAAGTCAACCAAAGTCGACACTTTGTTCTCATACATGGATCCCATCTTAGATTTCATGGCCTCAAGCCATTTTGCGGAATCTGGGCTCATCATCGCTTCCTCATAGTTCGTAGGTTCATCATGGTCTAGTACCATGACTACCAGAACTGGGTTGCCATACCACTCTGGCGCGGAACATATTCTGGTTGATCTACGAAGTTCAGCAGAAACTTGATCTGAAGTTTCATGATCATCATCATTAGCTTCCTCACTAATTGGTGTAGGAATCACTGGAACTAGTTTCTGTGATGTACTACTTTCCAATTCGGGAGAAGGAACAATTACCTCATCAAGTTCCACTTTCCTGCCACTCACTTCTTTCGAGAGAAACTCCTTCTCTAGAA
Source organism: Secale cereale (assembly GCA_902687465.1). Lineage (NCBI taxonomy): Eukaryota > Viridiplantae > Streptophyta > Magnoliopsida > Poales > Poaceae > Secale > Secale cereale. Next base: position 155,683,003 of record LR738714.1, on the reverse strand, counting down.
AGGATCCATTCTTAGCAACAAATATCTTGCCTTCGGATCTGTGATAGAAGGTGTACCCAACAATCTCCTTTGGATATCCTATGAAGATACATTTTTCCGATCTGGGTTCGAGATTATCAGGTGTAAGCTTTTTCACATAAGCATCGCAGCCCCAAACTTTAAGAAACGACTACTTTGGTTTCTTGCCAAACCACAATTCATAAGGTGTCGTCTCAACGGATTTAGATGGTGCCCTATTTAACGTGAATGCAGTTGTCTCTAAAGCATAACCCCAAAACGATAGTGGTAAATCGGTAAGAGACATCATAGACCGCACCATATCTAATAGTGTACGGTTACGATGTTCGGACACACCATTACGTCGTGGTGTTCCGGGTGGCGTGAGTTGTGAAACTATTCCACATTGTTTCAAATGAAGACCAAACCATAAATCAAATATTCACCTCCACGATCAGATCATTGTAACTTTATTTTCTTGTTACGATGATTCTCTACTTCACTATGAAATTCTTTGAACTTTTCAAATGTTTCAGACTTGTGCTTCATCAAGTAGACATACCCATATCTGCTCAAATCATCAGTGAAGGTCAGAAAATAACGATACCCGCTGCGAGCTTCAACACTCATCGGTCCACATACATCAGTATGTATGATTTCCAACAAATTTGTTGCTCGCTCCATTGTTTCGGAGAACGGAGTTTTAGTCATCTTGCCCATGAGGCATGGTTCGCAAGCACCAAGTGGTTCATAATCAAGTGATTCCAAAAGTCCATCACTATGGAGTTTCTTCATGCGCTTTACACCAATATGACCTAAACGGCAGTGCCACAAATAAGTTGCACTATCATTATTACCTTTGCATCTTTTGGCTTCAATATTATGAATATGTGTATCACTACGATCGAGATCCAACAAGAATAGACCACTCTTCAAGGGTGCATGACCATAAAAGATATTACTCATATAAATAGAACAACCATAATGTTCATGCTTAACGTTGGCACCAAATACCAATTATTCAGGTCTAAAACTAATCCCGAAGGTAGATGTAGAGGTAGCGCGCTGACGGCGATCAGATCGACTTTGGAACCATTTCCCACGCGCATCGTCACCTCGTCCTTAGCCAATCTTCATTTAATCCATAGTCCCTGTTTCGAGTTACAAATATTAGCAACCGAACCGGTATCAAATACCCAGGTACTACTACGAGCATTAGTAAGGTACACATCAATAACATGTATATCACATATACCGTTGTTCACCTTGCCATCCTTCTTATCCGCCAAATACTTGGGGCAGTTCCGCTTCCAGTGTCCAGTCCCTTTGTAGTAGAAGCACTCAGTTTCTGGCTTGGCTCCAGACTTGGGTTTCTTCGTGGGAGTAGCAACTGTCTTGCTATTCTTCTTGAAGTTCCCCTTCTTTCCCTTGCCCTTTTTCTTGAAACTAGTGGTTTTGTTAACCATCAACACTTGATGCTCCTTTTTTATTTCTACCTCCGCAGCTTTGAGCATAGCGAAGAGCTCGGGAATTCTCTTCTGCATCCCTTGCATGTTATAGTTCATCACAAAGCCTTTATAGCTTGGTGGCAGTGATTGAAGAAATCTATCAATAACACTATCTTCATCAACTTTGCAACCAAGTTGAGTCATATGATTGTAGTACCCAGACATTCTGAGCAAGTGTTCACTGATAGAACTGTTCTCCTCCATCTTACAGCTGCAGAACTTATTGGAAATCTCATATTTTTCAATCCGGGCATTTGCTTGAAATATCAACTTTAACTCCTGGAACATCTGATATGCTCCATGACGTTCAAAACGTCTTTGAAGTCCAGGTTCTAAGCCGTAAAGCATGACATACTGAACTATCGTGTAGTCATCAGAACGAGCTTGCCAAACGTTCATAACATCCGGGGTTGCTCCTGCAGCAGGCTTGTCACCCAGCGGTGCTTCAAGGACATAAATCTTTTGTGCAGCAATGAGGATAATCCTCAAGTTACGGACCTAGGTTGTGTAATTGCTACCATCATCTTTCAACTTAGCTTTATTTAGGAATGCATTAAAATTCAAAGGAACGGTAGCACAGGCTATTGATCTACAACAACATAGATATGCAAAAACTATCAGGACTAAGATCATGATAAAGTAAAGTTCAATTAATCATATTACTTAAAGAAGTCCCACTTAGATAGACATCCCTCTAGTCATATAAATGATCACGTAATCCAAATCAACTAAACCATGTTCGATCATCACGTGAGATGGAGTAGTTTTCAATGGTGAACATCTTATGTTGATCATATCTACTATATGATTCACGCTCGACCATTTGGTCTCTAGTGTTCCGATGCCATATCTGCATATGCTAGGCTCGTCAAGTATAACCCAAGTATTCTGCATGTGCAAAACTGGCTTACACCCGTTGTATGTGAACGTAGAGCTTATCACACCCGATCATCACGTGGTGTCTCGGCACGACGAACTTTCGCAACGGTGCATACTTAGGGAGAACACTTATACCTTGAAATTTTGTAAGGGATCATCTTATAATCCTACCATCTTACTATGCAAAATAAGAAGCATAATAAGATAAACATCACATGCAATCAAAATATGTGACATGGTATGGCCATCATCATCTTGTGCTTTTGATCTCCATCTCCAAGGCACCGTCATGATCACCATCATCACCGACGCAACACATTGATCTCCATCGTAGCATTGTTATCGTCCCGCCAACTATTGCTTCCACGACTATCGCTAACGCGTAGTGATAAAGTAAAACAATTACATGGCGACTGTATTTCATACAATAAAGCGACAACCATATGGCTCCTGCCAGTTGCCGATAACTTTACAAAACATGATCATCTTATACAATAACGTATAACTCATCATGTCTTGACCATATCACATCACAACATGCCCTGCAAAAACAAGTTAGTCGTCCTCTACTTTGTTGTTGCAAGTTTTACGTGGCTGCTACGGGCTTAGCAAGAACCGTTCTTACCTACGCATAAAAAACCACAACGATTTTTCGTCAAGTATATGTTGTTTTAACCTTCACAAGGACCGGGTGTAGCCACACTCGATCCAGCTAAAGTGAGAGAGACAGACACCCGCCAGTCACCTTTAAGCAACGAGTGCTCATAACGTCGAAATCAGTCTCGCGTAAGCATACGCGTAATGTCGGTCCGGGCCGCTTCATCTCATAATACCGGCGAACCAAAGTATGACATGCTGGTAAGCAGTATGACTATTATCTCCCACAACTCATTGTGTTCTACTCGTGCATATCATCTACGCATAGACCTGGCTCATGATGCCACTGTTGGGGAACGTAGTATTTCAAACTTTTCCTACGATCACGCAAGATCTATCTACCAGATGCATAGCAACGAGAGGGGAGAGTGTGTCTACGTACCCTCGTAGACCGGAAGCGGAAGCGTCTAGTGACGCGGTTGATGTAGTCGAACTTCTTCGCATTCCAACCGATCAAGCACCGAACGTACGGCACCTCCGCGTTCAGCTGACATTCAGCTTGATGACGTCCCACGAGTCTTGATCCAGTAGGACTTCGCGGGAGAGTTTTGTCAGCGTGATGGCGTGGTGACGGGGATGATGAAGTTACTGTCGCAGGGCTTCGCCTAAGCGCTGCAACAATATGACCGAGGTGTGTTTCTGTGGAGGGGGGCACCGCACACGGTTGGGAGAGATCAACTGATCAACTTGTGTGTCTTTGGGTGCCCTCCTGCCCCCGTATATAAAGGAGCAAGGGGGGTGGTGCGGCCAGCCCCTATGGCATGCCCTAGAAGGCCACTCCTACTAGGAATAGGATTCCTATCCTATTCCTAGTAGGAGTCCACCAAGAGGGAGAGATGGGGAAAGAAAGAGAGGGAGAGGGAGAGGGAAAGAGGGGGCCACGCCCCCTCCCGTAGTCCAATTCGGACTCCCGTTGATAGGGGGCGCGCCACCTCCTGGCTGCTGCCCTCTCTCTCCCCTAAAGCCCACTAGGGTCCAATACTTCCCCGGGGGGTTCTCGTAACCCGCCGGCACTCCGGTTTTATCCGAAAACTTTTGAAACACTTCTGCTGTCCGAATATAGTCGTGCAATATATCAATCTTCACGTCTCGGACATTCCGAGACTCCTCGTCATATCCGTGATCTCATCCGGGACTCCGAACTACCTTCGGTACATCAAAACTCATAAGCTCATAATACCGATCGTCAACAAACATTAAGTGTGCGGACCCTACGGGTTTGAGAACTATGTAGACATGCCCGAGACTCATCTCCGGTCAATAACCAATAGCGGAACCTGGATGCTCATATTGGCTCCTACATATTCTACGAAGATCTTTATCGGTCAAACCGCATAACAACATACGTTGTTCCTTTTGGCATCGGTATGTTACTTGCCCGAGATTCGATCATCGGTATCTCGATACCTAGCTCAATCTGATTACCGGCAAGTCTCTTTACTCGTTCCGTAATACATTATCTCATGACTAACTCATTAGTCATTTGCTTGCAAGGCTTATTATGATGTGCATTACCATGAGGGCCCAGAGATACCTCTCCGACACTCGGAGTGAAAAATCATATTCTTGATCTATGCCAACACCACGAATACCTTCGAAGACACCTGTAGAGCATCTTTATAATCACCCAGTTACGTTGTGATGTTTTATAGCGCACAAGGGGTTCCTCCAGTATTCGTGAGTTGCATAATCTCATAGCCATAGGAACATGTATAAGTCATGAAGACAGCAATAGCAGTAAAACTAAACGATCATAGTGCTAAGCTAACGGATGGGTCTAGTCCATCACATCATTCTCCTAATGATGTGATCTCTTTGATCAAATGACAACTCATGTCTATGGCTAGGAAACATAACCATCTTTGATCAATGAGCTAGTCTAGTAGAGGCATACTAGGGACATACTGTTTTCTCTATGTATTCACACATGTACTAAGTTTCCGATTAATACAATTCTAGAATGAATAAAAGACATTTATCATGATATAAGGAAATACAAATAACATTTATTATTGCCTCTAGGGCATATTTCCTTCAGTCTCCCACTTGAACTAGAGTCAATAATCTAGATTACAAAGTAATGATTCTAACACCCATGGAGTCTTGGTGCTGATCATGTTTGCCCGTTGAAGAGGCTTAGTCAACGGATCTGCTATATTCAGATCCGTATGTATCTTGCAAATTTCTATGTCTCCCTCCTTGACTTGGTCGTGGATGGAATTGAAGTGTCTTTTGATGTGCTTTGTTCTCTTGTGAAACCTGGATTCCTTCGCCAAGGCTATTGCTCCAATGTTGCCACAAAAGATTTTCATTGGACCCGATGCACTAGGTACCACAACTAGATCGGATATGAACTCCTTCATCCAGAATCCTTCATTTGTTGCTTCCGAAGCAGCCATGTATTCCGCTTCACATGTAGATCCCGCCACGAGGCTTTGCTTGGAACTGCACCAATTGACAACTCCACCGTTTAATAAAAATACATATCCGGTTTGTGACTTTGAGTCATCCGGATCAGTGTCAAAGCTTGAATCGACGTAACCGTTTATGACGAGCTCTTTGTCACTCCATATACGAGAAACATATACTTTGTCCTTTTCAGGTACTTCAGGATGTTCTTGACCGCTGTCCAGTGATCCACTCCTCGATTACTTTGGTACCTCCCTACTAAACTTATAGCAAGGCACACATCAGGTATGGTACACAACATTTCATACATGATAGATCCTATGGCTGAGGCATAGGGAATGACTTTCATTTTCTCTCTATCTTCTGCAGTGGTCGGGCAATGAGTCTTACTCAACTTCACACCTTGTAACATGGGTAAGAACCCTTTCTTTGACTGATCCATTTTGAACTTCTTCAACACTTTATCAAGGTATGTGCTTTGTGAAAGTCCAATTAAGCGTCTTGATCTATCTCTATAGATCTTGATGCCTAATATGTAATCAGCTTCACCGAGGTCTTTCATTGAAAAAATCTTATTCAAGTATCCTTTTATGCTATCCAGAAATTATATATCATTTCCAATCAACAATATGTCATCCACATATAATATCAGAAATGCTACAGAGCTCCCACTCACTTTCTTGTAAATACAGGCTTCTCCAAAAGTCTGTATAAAACCATATGCTTTGATCACCTCATCAAAGTGTATATTCCAACTCCGAGATGCTTGCACCAGTCCATAGATGGATCACTGGAGCTTGCACACTTTGTTAGCACCTTTAGGATCGACAAAACCTTCTGGTTGCATCATTTCAGGAATGCAGTTTTGACATCCATTTGCCCGATTTCATAATCATAAAATGCGGCCATTGCTAACATGATTCATATAGACTTAAGCATCGCTACGGGTGAGAAAGTCTCATCGTAGTCAACTCCTTGAACTTGTCGAAATCCTTTCGCAACAAGTCGAGCTTTGTAAAGAGTAACATTACCGTTAGTGCTGGTCTTCCTCTTGAAGATACATTTATTTTCGATGGCTTGCCGATCATCGGGCAAGTCAACCAAAGTCGACACTTTGTTCTCATACATGGATCCCATCTCAGATTTCATGGCCTCAAGCCATGTTGCGGAATCTGGGCTCATCATCGCTTCCTCATAGTTCGTAGGTTCATCATGGTCTAGTAACATGACTTCCAGAACTGGGTTGCCATACCACTCTGGCACGAAACGTATTCTGGTTGATCTACGAAGCAGAAACTTGATCTGAAGTTTCATGATCATCATCATTATCTTCCTCACTAATTGGTGTAGGAATCACTGGAACTACTTTCTGTGATGTACTACTTTCCAATTCGGGAGAAGGTACAATCACCTCATCAAGTTCCACTTTCCTGCCACTCACTTCTTTCGAGAGAAACTCCTTCTCTAGAAAGGATCCATTCTTAGCAACAAATATCTTGCCTTCGGAACTGTGATAGAAGGTGTACCCAACCGTCTCCTTTGGGTATGCTATGAAGACACATTTTTCTGATTTGGGTTCGAGCTTATTAGGTTGAAGCTTTTTCACATAAGCATCGCAGCCCCAAACTTTAAGAAACGACAACTTTGGTTTCTTGCCAAACCATAGTTCATAAGGCGTCATCTCAACGGATTTAGATGGTGCCCTATTTAACGTGAATGCAACTGTCTCTAAAGCATAACCCCAAAACGATACTGGTAAATCGGTAAGAGACATCATAGACCGCACCATATCTAATAAAGTACGGTTACGACGTTCAGACACACCATTACACTTTGGTGTTCCGGGTGGCGTGAGTTGTGAAACTATTCCACATTGTTTCAAATGAAAACCAAACTCGTAACTCAAATATTCACCTCCATGATCAGATCGTAGTAACTTTATTTTCTTGTTACGATGATTCTTTACTTCACTATGAAATTCTTTGAACTTTTCAAATGTTTCAGACTTGTGCTTTATCAAGTAGATATACCCATATCTGCTCAAATCATCAGTGAAGGTCAGAAAATAACGATACCCGCCGCGAGCTTCAACACTCATCGGTCCACATACATCAGTATGTATGATTTCCAACAAATCTGTTGCTCGCTCCATTGTTCCGGAGAACGGAGTTTTAGTCATCTTGCCCATGAGGCATGGTTCACAAGCACCAAGTGATTTATAATCAAGTGATTCCAAAAGTCCATCACTATGGAGTTTCTTCATGCACTTTACACCAATATGACCTAAACGGCAGTGCCACAAATAAGTTGCACTATCATTATTAACTTTGCATCTTTTGGCTTCAATATTATGAATATGTGTATCACTACGATCGAGATCCAACAAGAATAGACCACTCTTCAAGGGTGCATGACCATAAAAGATATTACTCATATAAATAGAACAATCATTATTCTCAAATTTAGATGAATAACCATCTCGCAATAAACAAGATCGAGACATAATGTTCATGCTTAACGCTAGCACCAAATAACAATTATTAAGGTCTAAAACTGACCCTGAAGGTAGATGTAGAGGTAGCGCGTTGACGGTGATCACATCGACTTTGGAACCATTTCCCACGCGCATCGTCACCTCGTCCTTAGCCAATCTTTGTTTAATCCGTAGTCCCTATTTCGAGTTACAAATATTAGCAACCGAACCGGTATCAAATACCCAGGTACTACTACGAGCATTAGTAAGGTACACATCAATAACATGTATATCACATATATGTTTGTTCACCTTGCCATCCTTCTTATCCGCCAAATACTTGGGGCAGTTCCCCTTCCAGTGTCTAGTCCCTTTGCAGTAGAAGCACTTAGTTTCAGGATTGGCTCCAGACTTGGGTTTCTTTGTGGGAGTAGCAAATGTCTTGCTATTCTTCTTGAAGTTCCCCTTCTTTCCGTTGCCCTTTTTTTGAAACTAGTGGTTTGTTATCCATCAACACTTGATGCTCCTTTTTGATTTCTACCTCCGCAGCTTTGAGCATAGCAAAGAGCTCGGGAATTGTCTTTTGCATCCCTTGCATGTTATCGTTCATCACGAAGCCTTTAGAGCTTGGTGGAAGTGATTGAAGAACTCTATCTATAACACTATCTTCATCAACTTTTCAACCAAGTTGAGTCATATGATTGTAGTACCCAGACATTCTGAGCAAGTGTTCACTGATAGAACTGTTCTCCTCCATCTTACAGCTGTAGAACTTATTGGAAATCTCATATTTTTCAATACGGGCATTTGCTTGAAATATCAACTTCAACTCCTGGAACATCTCATATGCTCCATGACGTTCAAAACGTCTTTGAAGTCCCAGTTCTAAGCCGTAAAGCATGGCACACTGAACTATCATGTAGTCATCAGAACGAGCTTGCCAAACTTTCATAACGTCCGGGGTTGCTCCTGCAGCAGGCTTGTCACCCAGCGGTGCTTCAAGGACATAATTCTTCTGTGCAGCAATGAGGATAATCCTCAAGTTACGGACCCAGTCCGTGTAATTGCTACCATCATCTTTGAACTTAGCTTTCTCTAGGAATGAGTTAAAATTCAAATGAACAGTGGCACGGGCCATTGATCTACAACAACATAGATATGCAAAAAACTATCAGGACTAAGTTCATGATAAATTAAAGTTCAATTTATCATATTACTTAAAGAAGTCCCACTTAGATAGACATCCCTATAGTCATCTAAATGATCACGTGATCCAGATCAACTAAACCATGTTCGATCATCACATGAGATGGATTAGTTTTCAATGGTGAACATCTTATGTTGATCATATCTACTATATGATTTATGCTCGACCTTTTGGTCTCCAGTGTTCCGAGGCCATATCTGCATATGCTAGGCTCGTCAGTTTAACCCAAGTATTCTGCATGTGCAAAACTGGCTTACACCCGTTGTATGTGAACATAGAGCTTATCACACCCGATCATCACGTGGTGTCTCGACACGACGAACTTTCGCAACGGTGCATACTTAGGGAGAACACTTATACCTTGAAATTTTGTAAGGGATCATCTTATAATGCTACCATCGTACTAAGCAAAATAAGAAGCATAATAAGGTAAACATCACATGCAATCAAAATATGTGACATGGTATGGCCATCATCATCTTGTGCTTTTGATCTCCATTTCCAAGGCACCGTCATGATCACCATCGTCATCGGAGCGACACCTTGATCTCCATCGTAGCATTGTTGTCATCTCGCCAACAATTGCTTCCACGACTAACGCTACCGCTTAGTGATAAAGTAAAGCAATTACATGGCGACTGTATTTCATACAATAAAGCGACAACGATATGGCTCCTGCCAGTTGCCGATAACTTTACAAAACATGATCATCTCATACAATAACGTATAACTCATCATGTCTTGAGCATATCACATCATAACATGCCCTGCAAAAACAAGTTAGACGTCCTCTACTTTGTTGTTGCAAGTTTTACGTGGCTGCTATGGGCTTAGCAAGAACAGTTCTTACCTACGCATACAAAAACCACAACGATTTTTCATAAAGTATATTCTGTTTTAACATTCACAAGGACCGGGCGTAGACACACTCGATCCAGCTAAAGTGAGAGAGACAGACACCCACCAGTCACCTTTAAGCAACGAGTGCTCATAACGGTGAAACCAGTCTCGCGTAAGCGTACGTGTAATGTCGGTTCGGGCTGCTTCATCTCACAATACCGCCGAACCAAAGTATGACATGCTGGTAAGCAGTATGACTATTATCACCCACAACTCATTGTGTTCTACTCGTGCATATCATCTGCGCATAGACCTGGCTCATGATGCCACTATTGGGGAATGTAGTATTTCAAAATTTTCCTACGATCACGCAAGATCTATCTACCAGATGCATAGCAACGAGAGGAGAGTGTGTGTCTACGTACCCTCGTACACCGAAAACGGAAGCGTCTAGTGACGCGGTTGATGTAGTCAAACTTCTTCGCGTTCCAACTGATCAAGCACCGAACGTACGGCACCTCCGCATTCAGCACACGTTTGTTGGAAATATGCCCTAGAGGCAATAATAAAATGGTTATTATTATATTTCCTTGTTCATGATAATGGTCTATTGTTCATGCTTTAATTGTATTATCCGGAAACAGTGATACATGTGTGAACACATAGACCACAACATGTCCCTAGTGAGCCTCTAGTTGACTAGCTCGTTGATCAACAGATGGTCACGGTTTCCTGACCATGGACATCGGATGTCATTGATAATGGGATCACATCATTAGGAGAATGATGTGATGGACAAGACCCAATCCTAAGCCTAGCACGAGATCGTGTAGTTCGTATGCTAAAGCTTTTTAAATGTCAAGTATCCTTTCCTTTGACCATGAGGTTGTGCAACTGCCAGATACCATAGGAATACTTTGGGTGTGCCAAATGCCACAACGTAACTGGGTGGCTATAAAGGTACACTACGGGTATCTCCGAAAGTATCTGTTGGGTTGGCACGAACCGAGACTGGGATTTGTCACTCCGTATGACGGAGAGGTATCTATAGGCCCACTCAGTAATACATCATAGTAATGAGCTCAATGTGACTAAGGGGTTAGTCACGTGATGATGTGTTATGGAACGAGTAAAGAGACTTGCCATAACAAGATTGAACAAGGTATCGGTATACCGACGATCGAATCTCGGGCAAGTATTATACCGATAGACAAAGGGAATCGTATACGGGATTGATTGAATCCTTGACATCATGGTTCATCCGATGAGATCATCGTGGAACATGTGGGAGACAACATAGGTATCCAGATCCTGCTACTGGTTATTGGCCGAAGAGTTGTCTCGGTCAAGTCTGCATGGTTCCCGAACCCGTAGGGTCTACACGCTTAAGGTTCGATGATGCTAGGGTTATAGGGAATGTAGTACGTGGTTACTAAATGTTGTTCGGAGTCCTGGATGAGATCTAGGACGCCACATGCAGTTCCGGAATGGTCCGGAGGTAAATATTTATATATGGGAAGTCCCGTTTTGGTCACCGGAATGATTTCGGGGGTCATCGGTATTGTACCGGGGTCACCGGAAGGTGTCCGGGGGTCCACCGGGTCGGGCCACCTGCTCGGTGGGCCAAGTGGACCAAGTGAAGGGGGGGGGCAGCCCCTGGTCGGCTGGTGCGCCCCCCCAAGGGCCCAAGGCGCCTAGGGTTTGGGGGGAAACCCTAAGGGGGGTCCCCCCTTGCCTTGGGGGACAAGGAAACCCCCTGGCCGCCGCCCCCTCCTCAGATTGGATCTGAGGGGGCCGACCCCCCTCTCCCTAGCTCCTATATATACGTGGGCGGAGGGAGGGTAGCCGCACCCAAGTTCTGGCGCAGCCCTCCCCCTCTCCCAAGTCCTCCTCCTCTCCCGCGGTGCTTGGCGAAGCCCTGCAGGATTGGCACGCTCCTCCATCACCACCACGCCGTCGTGCTGCTGCTGGACGGAGTCTTCCCCAACCTCTCCCTCTCTCCTTGCTGGATCAAGGCGCGGGAGACATCACCGGGCTGCACGTGTGTTGAACGCGGAGGCGTCGTTGTTCGGCGCTTAGATCGTAACCAACCGCGATCTGAATCACTACGAGTACGACTCCTTCATTCGCGCTCTTGTAACGCTTCCGCATCGCGATCTTCAAAGGTATGAAGATGAACTCCCCTCTCGTTGCTAGTAGAATCCATAGATAGATCTTGGTGATGCGTAGGATTTTTTTGATTTTTTGCAACGATCCCCAATAGTGGCATCATGAGCTAGGTCTATGCGTAGTTACTATGCACGAGTAGAACACAAGTTGTCGTGGGCGTAAATCATGTCAATATACTTCCCGCTACTAGTCTTATCTTGATTCGGCGGCATCGTGGGATGAAGCGGCCCGGACCGACCTTACATGTACGCTTACGTGAGACATGTTCCACCTACCGACATGCACTAGTTGCATAAGGTGGCTAGCGGGTGTTTGTCTCTCCCACTTTAGTCGGATCGGATTCGATGAAAAGGGTCCTTATGAAGGGTAAATAGAAATTGGCATATCACTTTGTGGTTTTTGGCGTAGGTAAGAAACGTTCTTGCTAGAAACCTATAGCAGCCACGTAAAAACTTGCAACAACAATTAGAGGACGTCTAACTTGTTCTTGCAGCATGTGCCGTGTGATGTGATATGGCCAAAAGGATGTGATGAATGATATATATGTGATGTATGAGATTCATCATGTTCTTGTAATAGGAATCACGACTTGCATGTCGATGAGTATGAAAACCGGTAGGATCCATAGGAGTTGTCTTATTTTATTGTATGACCTGCATGTCATTCGCCATGTAATTACTTTACTTTATAGCTAACCGTTAGCCATAGTAGTAGAAGTAATGTTTGGCGAGACAACTTCATGAAGACACGATGATGGAGATCATGGTGTCATGCCGGTGACGATGATGATCATGGAGCCCCGAAGATGAAGATCAAAAGGAGCAAAATGATATTGTCCATATCATGTCACTATTTGATTGCATGTGATGTTTATCATGTTTTACATCTTATTTGCTTAGAATGACGGTAGTGAATAAGATAATCTCTCACTAAAATTTCAAGAGTTGTGTCCCCCCTAACTGTGCACCGTTGCTAAGGTTCGTTGTTCCGAAGCACCACGTGATGATCAGGTGTGATAGGCTCTAACGTTCGCATACAACGGGTGTAAGCCAGATTTACACACGCAATACACTTAGGGTTCACTTGACGAGCCTAGCATGTACAAACATGGCCCCGGAACACGGAAGACCGAAAGGTCGAACATGAGTCGTATAGAAGATACGATCAACATAAAGATGTTCACCATTGATGACTAGTCCGTCTCACGTGATGATCGGATACGGCCTAGTCGATTCGGATCATGTATCACTTAGATGACTAGAGGATGTCTATCTGAGTGGGAGTTCATTAAATTTGTTTAGACGAACTTAATTGTCATGAACATAGTCTAAAATCTTTACAATATGTCTTGTAGACCCAATGGCCCACGCTAATGTTGCCCTCAACTTCAACTCGTTCCTAGAGAAACCCAAGCTGAAAGACGATGGTAGCAACTACACGGATTGGGTCCGTAACTTGAGGATCATCCTCATAGCTGCCAAGAAAGCATATGTCCTTGAAGCACCGCTAGGTGATGCACCCGTTTTCCTAGCGGCTCAAGACGTTATGAACGCCTGGCAGTCGCGTAGTGATGATTTCTCCCTGGTTCAGTGCGGCATGCTTTACAGCTTAGAATCGGGGCTCCAAAAGCGTTTTGAGCAGAACGGAGCATATGAGCTGTTCCAAGAGCTGAAAATGGTTTTCCAAGCTCATGCCCGAGTCGAGAGATATGAAGTCTCCGACAAGTTCTACAGTTGTAAGATGGAGGAGAATAGTTCTGTCAGCGAGCATATACTCAAAATGTCTGGGTTGCACAATCGCTTCTCTAAGTTGGGAATTAATCTCCCAGATGACGCGGTCGTTGACAGAATCCTCCAGTCGCTCCCACCTAGCTACAAGAGCTTTGTGATGAACTTCAATATGCAAGGGATGGAGAAGTCCATTCCCGAGGTGTATTCAATGCTGAAATCAGTGGAGGTGGAGATCAAGAAAGAACATCAAGTGTTGATGGTGAATAAAACCACTAAGTTCAAGAAAGGCAAGAGTAAGAAGAACTTCAAGAAGGACGACAAAGGAGTTGCCGCATCCGGTAAGCCAGTTGCTGGGAAGAAGCCAAAGAATGGACCCATGCCTGAAACTGAGTGCTTTTTTGCAAGGGAACAGGTCACTGGAAGCGGAACATCCCCAAATACTTAGCAGATAAGAAGGCCGGCAACGTCAAAGGTATATGTGATATACATGTTATTGATGTGTACCTTACCAGCACTCGTAGTAGCTCCTCGGTATTTGATACCGGTGCAGTTGCTCACATTTGTAACTCAAAGCAGGAGCTGCGGAATAAGCGGAGACTGGCGAAGGACGAGGTAACGATGCACGTCGAGAATGGTTCCAAGGTCGATGTGATCGCCTTCGGCATGCTACCTCTGCGTCTACCTTCGGGATTAGTTTTAAACCTCAATAATTGTTATTTAGTACCAGCTTTGAGCATGAACATTGTATCTGGATCTCGTTTAATGCGAGATGGCTACTCATTTAAATCTGAGAATAATGCTTGTTCTATTTATATGAGAGAAATGTTTTATGGTAATGCCCCGCTGGTCAATGGTTTATTCTTAATGAATCTTGAACCTGATGTTACACATATTCATAGTGTGAATGCCAAAAGATGTAAGGTTGATAATGATAGTCCCACATACTTGTGGCACTGCCGCCTTCATCATATTGGTGTCAAACGTATGAAGAAGCTCCATGCAGATGGACTTTTGGAGTCTCTTGATTATGAATCATTTGAAACATGCGAACCATGCCTCTTGGGAAAGATGACCAAGACTCCGTTCTCCGGAACAATGGAGCAAGCAACCAACTTATTGGAAATCATACATACCGATATGTGCGGTCCAATGAGTGTTGAAGCTCGCGGTGGCTATCGTTATGTTCTCACCCTCACAGATGACTTAAGTAGATATGGGTATGTCTACTTGATGAAACACAAGTCTGAGACCTTTGAAAAGTTCAAGGAATTTCAGAATGAGGATGAGAATCAACATGACAGAAAAATAAAGTTCTTACGATCGGATCATGGAGGAGAATATTTAAGTCATGAATTTGGCACGCACCTAAGGAACTGTGGAATTGTTTCACAATTGACGCCGCCTGGAACACCTCAGCGTAATGGTGTGTCCGAACGTCGTAATCGTACTCTGTTGGACATGGTGCGATCAATGATGTCTCTTACCGACTTACCGCTATCATTTTGGGGTTATGCTTTTGAGACTGCCGCATTCACTTTAAATAGGGCACCATCTAAATCCGTTGAGACGACACCGTATGAACTTTGGTTTGGGAAGAAACCTATGTTGTCATTTCTAAAAGTTTGGGGATGCGATGCTTATGTCAAGAAACTTCAACCTGAAAAGCTCGAACCCAAAACGGAAAAATGCGTCTTCATAGGATACCCTAAAGAAAACTATTGGGTACACCTTCTACCTCAGATCCGAAGGCAAGGTCTTCGTTGACAAGAATGGATCCTTTCTGGAGAAAGAGTTTCTCTCGAAAGAAGTGAGTGGGAGGAAAGTGGAACTTGATGAGGTGATAGTCACCCCTTCCGAACCGGAAAGTAGCGCAGCGCAGGAAGATGTTTTTGTGGTGCCTGCACCGACTAGGGAGGAAGTTAATGATAATGATCATGAAGCTTCAGATCAAGTTACTGTTGAACTTCGTAGGTCCACAAGGACACGTTCCGCACCAGAGTGGTACGGCAACCCTGTCATGGAAATGATGTTGTTAGACAACGGTGAACCTTCGAACTATGAAGAAGCGATGGCGGGCCCGGATTCCAACAAATGGCTTGAAGCCATGAAATCCGAGATATGATCCATGTATGATAACAAAGTATGGACTTTGGTGGACTTGCCCGATGATCGACAAGCCATAGAAAATAAATGGATCTTTAAGAAGAAGACTGACGCGGATGGTAATGTGACCATCTATAAGGCTCGGCTTGTCGCTAAAGGTTATCGACAAGTTCAAGGGATTGACTACGATGAGACTTTTTCTCCCGTAGCGATGCTGAAGTCTGTCCGAATCATGTTAGCAATTGATGCATTCTATGATTATGAGATATGGCAAATGGACGTCAAAACGGCATTCCTTAATGGCTTCCTCAAGGAAGAACTGTATATGATGCAGCCGGAAGGTTTTGTCGATCCTGAGAATGCTAACAAGGTATGCAAGCTCCAGCGCTCAATCTGTGGGCTGGTGCAAGCATCTTGGAGTTGGAACATTCGCTTTGATGAGGTGATCAAAGTGTTTGGGTTTATACAGACTTGGGGAGAAGCCAATATTTACAAGAAAGTGAGTGGGAGCTCTGTGGCATTTCTCATATTATATGTGGATGATATATTGCTGATGGGAAATGATGTAGAACTCTTGGAAAGCATAAAGGCCTACTTGAATAAGTGTTTTTCAGTAAAGGACCTTGGAGAAGCTGCTTACATATTAGGCATCAAGATCTATAGAGATAGATCGAGACGCCTCATTGGTCTTTCACAAAGCACATACCTTGACAAGATATTGAAGAAGTTCAATATGGATCAGTCCAAGAAAGGGTTCTTGCCTGTATTGCAAGGTATGAGAATGAGCACAACTCAATGCCCGACCTCGGCAGAATATAGAGAAAAGATGAGTGTCATCTCCTATGCCTCGGCCATAGGTTCTATTATGTATGCCATGTTGTATACCAGACATGATGTGAACCTTGCCATAAGTTTTGTAGGGAGGTACCAAAGTGATCCCGGTATGGAGCACTTGACAGCGGTCAAGAACATCCTGATGTACCTGAAAAGGACTAAGGATATGTTTCTCGTTTATGGAGGTGACGAAGAGCTCGTCGTAAAGGGTTACGTCGATGCTAGCTTCGACATAGATCTGGATGACTCCAAGTCACAAACCGGATATGTGTATATTTTGAATGGTGGGGCAGTCAGCTGGTGCAGTTGCAAGCAAAGCGTCGTGGCGGCATCTACATGTGAAGCAGAGTACATAGCTGCTTCCGAAGCAGCGCAAGAAGGAGTCTGGATGAAGGAGTTCATCACCGACCTAGGAGTTATTCCAAGCGCGTCGGGCCCGATGACTCTCTTCTGTGACAACACTGGAGCTATTGCCATTGCCAAGGAGCCCAGGTTTCACAAGAAGACCAAGCACATAAAGCACCGTTTCAACTCCATCCGGAATTATATTCAAGATGGAGACATAGATATTTGTAAAGTGCATACGGATCCGAATGTCGTAGATCCGTTGACTAAACCTCTTCCACGAGCAAAACATGATCAACACCAGAACTCTATGGGTGTTCGATTCATCACAATGTAACTAGATTATTGACTCTAGTGCAAGTGGGAGACTGTTGGAAATATGCCCTAGAGGCAATAATAAAATGGTTATTGTCTATATTTCCTTGTTCATGATAATTGTCTATTGTTCATGCTTTAATTGTATTATTCGAAAACAGTGATACATGTGTGAACACATAGACCACAACATGTCCCTAATGAGCCTCTAGTTGACTAGCTAGTTGATCAACAGATGGTCACGGTTTCCTGACCATGGACATTGGATGTCATTGATAATGGGATCACATCATTAGGAGAATGATGTGATGGACAAGACCCAATCCTAAGCCTAGCACAAGATCATGTAGTTCGTATGCTAAAGCTTTTCAAATGTCAAGTATCCTTTCCTTAGACCATGAGGTTGTACAACTCCCGGATACCGTAGGAATACTTTTGTTGTGCCAAACGTCACAACGTAACTGGGTGGCTATAAAGGTACACTACGGGTATCTCCGAAAGTATCTGTTGGGTTGGCACGAATGTAGACTGGGATTTGTCACTCCGTATGACGGAGAGGTATCTCTGGGCCCACTCGATAATACATCATTGTAATGAGCTCAATGTGACTAAGGGGTTAGTCACGGGATGATGTGTTACGGAACGAGTAAAGAGACTTGCCATAACGATATTGAACAAGGTATCGGTATACCGACGATCGAATCTCGGGAAAGTACTATACCGATAGACAAAGGGAATCATATACAGGATTGATTAAATCCTTGACATCGTGGTTCATCCGATGAGATCATCGTGGAACATGTGGGAGCCAACATGGGTATCCAGATCTCGCTGTTGGTTATTGGCCGGAGAGTTGTCTCGGTCATGTCTGCCTGGTTCCCGAACCCGTATGGTCTACACGCTTAAGGTTCGATGACGCTAGGGTTATAGTGAATGTAGTACGTGGTTACCGAATGTTTTTCGGAGTCCCAGATGAGATCCCGGACGTCACGAAGAGTTTCGGAATGGTCCAGAGGTAAAGATTTATATATGGGAAGTCCTGTTTTGGTCATCGGAATGATTTCGGGGGTCATCGGTATTGTACCGGGGCCACCGGAAGGTGTCCAGGGGTCCACCGGGTGGGGCCACCTGCTCGGTGGGCCAAGTGGAACAAGTGAAGGGGGGCAGCCCCTGGTGGGCTGGTGCACCCCCAAGTGCCCAAGGCGCCTATGCTTTTGGGGGAAACCCTAAGGGGGGCGCCCCGCTTGCCTTGGGGGGCAAGGCAACCCCCCTGGCCGCCGCCCCCTCCTCAGATTGGATCTGAGGGGGCCGCCCCCTATCTTGGCACCTATATATACGTGGGGGGTGGGAGGGCAGCCGCACCCAAGTTCTGGCGTAGCCCTCCCCCTCTCCCAAGTCCTCCTCCTCTCCCGCGGTGCTTGGCGAAACCCTGCAGGATTGCCATGCTCCTCCATCACCACCACGCCGTCGTGCTGCTGCTGGACGGAGTCTACCCCAACCTCTCCCTCTCTCCTTGCTAGATCAAGGCGCGGGAGATGTCACCGGGCTACACGTGTGTTGAACGCGGAGGCGCCATTGTTTGGCGCTTAGATCGGAACCACCCGCGATCTGAATCGCTACGTGTACGACTCCTTCATCCGCGTTCTTGTAATGCTTCCGCATCGCAATCTTCAAAGGTATGAAGATGCACTCCCCTCTCGTTGCTAGTAGACTCCATAGATAGATCTTGGTGATGCGTAGGATTTTTTTTTGATTTTCTGCAACAATCCCCAACAATGTTCAGCTTGCTGACGTACCACGAGCTCTTGATCTAGTAGAACTTCGTGGGAGAGTTTCGTCAGCATGACGGCGTGGTGACGGGGATGATGAAGTTACCATCACAGGGCTTCGCCTAAGCGCTGCAACAATATGACCGAGGTGTGTTTCTGTGGAGGGGGGCACCGCACACGGTTGGGGGAGATCAACTGATCAACTTGTGTGTCTTTGGGTGCCCCCTGCCCCCGTATATAAAGGAGCAAGGGGAAGCTGAGGCCAGCCCCTATGGCGCGCCTAGAAGGCCACTCCTACTAGTAGGAGTCTACCAAGAGGGAGAGAAGGGGAAGGAAAGAGGGGGAGAGGGAGAGGGAAAGAGGGGGCCACGCCCCCCTCCCCTAGTCCAATTCGGACTCCCCTTGGGAGGGGGCGCGCCACCTCCTGGCTGCTGCCCTCTCTCTCCCCTAAAGCCCACTAGGGCCCAATACTTCCCCGGGGGGTTCCGGTAACCCCGCCGGCACTCCGGTTTTATCCGAAACCTTCCGGAACACTTCCGGTGTCCGAATATAGTCGTCCCATATATCAATCTTTACGTCTTGGACATTCCGAGACTCCTCGTCATGTCCGTGATCTCATCTGTGGCTCCAAACTACCTTCGGTACATCAAAACTCATAAACTCATAATACCGATCGTCATCAAACGTTAAGCGTGCGGACCCTACGGGTTCGAGAACTATGTAGACATGACAGAGACTCATCTCCGGTCAATAATCAATAGCGGAACCTGGATGCTCATATTGTCTCCTACATATTCTACGAAGATCTTCATCGGTCAAACCGCATAACAACATACGTTGTCCCTTTTGTCATCGGTATGTTACTTGCCCGAGATTCGATCGTCGGTATCTCGATACCTAGTTCAATCTCGTTACCAGCAAGTCTCTTTACTCGTTCCGTAATACATTATCTCGTGACTAACTCATTAGTCATTTGCTTGCAAGGCTTATTATGATGTGCATTACCAAGAGGGCCCAGAGATACCTCTCCGACACTCAGAGTGACAAATCCTATTCTTGATCTATGCCAACACCACGAATACCTTTGGAGACACCTGTAGAGCATCTTTATAATCATTCAGTTATGTTGTGACGTTTGATAGCACACAAGATGTGATCTCTTTGATCAAATCACAACTCATGTCTATGGCTAGGAAACATAACCATCTTTTATCAATGAGCTAGTCTAGTAGAGGCATACTAGGGACATACTGTTTTGTCTATGTATTCACACATGTACTAAGTTTCCACTTAATACAATTCTAGCATGAATAAAAGACATTTATCATGATATAAGGAAATATAAATAACATCTTTATTACTGCCTCTAGGGCATATTTCCTTCACCTCCAATTAACTGCGGGAAAGGTGTAGCTTTGTGATTTGATGCCTCATTGTTCATTACTACGCCGGCGCCATGACTGGGTGCTTCACCCCGGCTGCTCTGCACTGTATTCCGATATGGCACGTGGACCCGGTAGCTTGATGCCCCACATGTCGACGAAAGGGACTAGTAGATTTATGAAAGCGAGCGCTCCACTCTTACGACGGAGGAGTACACGACACGACGGCCCAGTAAATTGTCACTTGTACTGTATATAGTACTATAGTTTTGATGTTTCGCACGATCCATTGATACAAACCCGATTAAACAGGAAAGGGCGGAATTTTTCCCGCGCGGTATATGATACTGGCCATACATTTCAAAGACAATTTTAATGTATGCAAACTGAATAATTAAGTAACAATATGATATCTAGTAAAACTAAAAACACATATGATTTATTGTGTTAGAGTGTAGTAGTGGTGCTGTATTGCATATTTGTTAGATGTAACATGCGAGAACGTGTAGAGATGTAGTTTGGGAGGGCCTACGGAGAGAAAAGCGTAATACGTTCACCGAACTTCAGAATAAGCTAATTACGGTCACTATATACGTTTTGCGGTGATTATACGGTCACTTGCTCACGGTTCGGCATCGGATTGCACTCTGTTGATCGGCCAAATTGTCTGCGTGGCACCATGTTGACTAGTTAAATTGAACACATTCCTAGTGGGTCCCATCTGTCAGTTTGCATAGGGAAAAGGACAAATAAACACAAATTTACGCAGGCGCAACAAGACTCCATCCCATGCGCGGGAATCACCTGGTTGTGTATGTGTCTGTCACGGCCAGATGTGTGCGCATGCACGTGTAGGTTGAGCACTTGAGCGTGAGAGTGTGTGTTGGTCGTGTGGTGTACTGGTGTGTGCATGCATGCGTGCGTGTGTGCGTGTGAGTGTTTCGTGCATGCGTGGCTGCGTGTGTACGTGTGAGTGTTGCGTGTGTGCGTGGGTGCATGTGTTCGTGTGAGTGTTGCGTGCATGCAGTTCGTGTGCATGCGTGCATGTGTGTATAATCATCACACCAGCTCATGTGTGTTAAAACAGACGGCTCAGCATACCAATACAAGGCCACCTTGTCCGCTATGCCCGCGGTCATGACTTCAAACCACCGTCCAATATTTTTTTGTCGTTTGTTTTCATTCTTACTAGCAAGATGCCCGTGCGTTGCACGTAACATCAAGATACATTTGTATTACTAGTTTATCTTGTGATAGAAAAGGATGAACGAGGGAAGGCCTTATTTGCAAATGTGGAGAGGTGTGTGGGTACCTTTTTGCAAAATTGTCATAGTTTCTTTCCTATCCATCAGATATAAATCGGATGACCTATATTGCAGGATGGCAGGCACACCATCATCACTAACTCTGTTTTTTATAAGAGTGTATTTTATCCCTACTCTTATAAAAAGCATAGTCGATGATGATCGTGTGCCTGCCATCCTGCAATATAGGCCGTCCGATCTATATCTGACGGATAGGAAGGAAACTATGGCAGTTTTGCAAAAAGATACCCACACCCCTCTCCACACTTGCAAATAAGGCCTTCCCTTGTTCATCCTTTTCTCCCACAAGATAAACTACTCATACAAATGCATCTTGATGTTCCATGCAACGCATGGGCATCTTGCTAATATTTTACTCCGTCTGTACCATAATATTTGTCTTTCTAGCAGCTCAATTTGCACTGCTAGAAAGACAAATATTATGGTACAGAGGGAGTAAAATATTAGCAAGATGCCCATGCATTGCACGGAACATCAAGATGCATTTGTATGAGTAGTTTATCTTGTGGGAGAGAAGGATGAACAAGGGAAGGCCTTATTTGCAAGTGTGGAGAGG
The DNA here is from genome assembly GCA_902687465.1 of Secale cereale. Taxonomy (NCBI): domain Eukaryota; kingdom Viridiplantae; phylum Streptophyta; class Magnoliopsida; order Poales; family Poaceae; genus Secale; species Secale cereale. Next base: position 155,660,505 of record LR738714.1, on the reverse strand, counting down.
GGTGTGGGTATCTTTTTGCAAAATTGCCATAGTTTCCTTCCTATCCGTCAGATATAGATCGGACGGCCTATATTGCAGAATGGTAGGCACACGATCATCATCGACTATGCTTTTTATAGGAGTAGGGATACATTACACTCTTATAAAAAACAAAGTTGGTGATGATGGTGTGCCTGCCGTCCTGCAATATAGGTCATCCGATTTATATCTGATGGATAGGAAAGAAACTATGACAATTTTGCAAGAAGGTACCCACACACCTCTCCACATTTGCAAATAAGGCCTTCCCTCGTTCATCCTTTTCTATCACAAGATAAACTAGTCATACAAATGTATCTTGATGTTACGTGCAACGCACGGGCATCTTGCTAGTAAGAATGAAAACAAACGAGAAACAAATATTGGACGGTGGTTCGAAGTCATGACCGCGGGCACAGCGGACAAGGTGGCCTTGTATTGGTATGCCGAGCCGTCTGTTTTAACACACATGAGCTGGTGTGATGATTATACACACACACACACACACATGCACACGAACTGCATGCACGCAACACTCACACGAACACATGCACCCACGCACACATGCAACACTCACACGTACACACGCAGCCACGCATGCACGAAACACTCACACGCACACACGCACGCATGCATGCACACACCAGTACACCACACGACCAACACACACTCTCACGCTCAATTGCTCAACCTACACGTGCATGCGCACACATCTGGCCGTGACAGACACATACACAACCAGGTGATTTCCGCGCATGGGGTGGAGTCTTGTCGCGGCTGCGTAAATTTGTGTTTATTTGTCCTTTTCGCTATGCAAACTGACAGGTGGGACCCACTAGGAATGTGTTCAATTTAACTAGTCAACATGGTGCCACGCAGACTATTTGGCCGGTCAACAGAGTGCAATCCGATGCCGAACCGTGAGCAAGTGACCGTATAATCACCGCAAAACGTATATAGTGACCGTAATTAGCTTATTCTGAAGTTCGGTGAACGTATTACGCTTTTCTCTCTGTAGGCCCTCCAAAACTACATCTCTACACGTTCTCGCATGTTACATCTAACAAATATGCAATACAGCACCACTACTACACTCTAACACAATAAATCATATGTGTTTTTAGTTTTACTAGATATCATATTGTTACTTAATTATTCAGTTTGCAACGCATGGGCATCTTGCTAATATTTTACTCCCTCTGTACCATAATATATGTCTTTCTAGCAGTGCAAATTGAGCTGCTAGAAAGACAAATATTATGGTACAGAAGGAGGATAAGAGTGTAGATGTAGAGTAGATACAAGCCGACAGGTGGGCCCGATGGTAGAGAGATAATGTGATGCAACACTAGAGGTGCCACGTGGAGCGTTTAACTGGCCAACTAGTCGTGTCCTGAGCAAATACAGAGTTCTACGGTGAGCCCGTGACTGTATAATAACCACAAAACGTAAATGGTGACCATAATTAGTGGATTCTGAAGTCCAATGTACGTATCGTGCTTTCGCTTCAAATACAATTATAGTCATTGTATATATCGCGAGAGAAAGATGAAACATGCATGAATGTGCTGGGGGCTTACTTTTAGAGGACCTGGAGATAGCTTGTGTGCGTACGTGAAAGGGGCGTAGAGGGGGGTATGCGATGCAGAGAGATGCTCTTCGTTTCTCTTTATTATGACTAACTTTATATAGTATAAAAATATACAAATTGATAGTGCGGAATAAATATCATTGTGGGCACCATGCAATGCAAGCGTTCATACTCCTCCATATAACTTTGTAATGTTGTATATATGTAGAAATTCTAAAATATTTTTTTGGCCACACTTTATTCAAAAGGAATGTTGTATGCGAAATAGACGTGAAGAGAGGGATTTTTAGATCAATGGGGTACGTGATGTAACATGTGTGAATGTGTAGTTCATGCATTTGGCAGGGCCTAGAGAGGTATGTGTGTGTATTACATATTCGAGAGAGGCATGGATAGAGGGTCCGGCAGGGGGCGTGGGAGAGATAGCACGAGAAATGAGGGTGGTCTAGAGAGAGAGAGAGAGATGAATATGACGTCACGGTGAGAGATTCCCTTGAGTGTGTATATGCAAGGGGGGAGTGGATAGAGGCACCAGGAGCATTTTTTGTGTGTGTGGTGTCTGTGTTGGTATATGTGGGTGTGAGAAGATAACAAGACGTGGGGGCAGAGGGTGTGTCACCGCGTGAGGTCCGGTGGGTCGAGGTGAGGCCCTTCGTTCGGTTCCGTCCTGCGCCACATTGGTCGGCCCGTGACGCATTTAGGGAGACCCATGGATAACTAGTCGTACAAGACAAAGATAGAATAGTTGTGAAGGACTCTATGTCCACTGACAAAGCCGGCTAGGTTTTGTAACCCTAGGTTCTCGGACTAAGGTGACCCCTTTATCTCTGATATTACTATTCATCCAACGTAACTTTAAGGGGCATCCTACAAAATGCTCTTCTAGAATCATACTCGTCAATTAGGAAGAGAGGTGCGAGACAATGAGTGAGAGACTGGCCTAAAGATAATGTTCGTACAGGAGACACATAGGCAGGTCTATGTATATAGAAAGGGTCAATGGGGATTGTGCATGTGTATGCTTGCGAGAAGGCGAGTGCTTGTGATAAAGGTTAGTGAAAACAGTCGTAAATGGTTACGAGAGGGAGGGAGGGTTATATCGAGAGCATGTGTGCGAGAAAGACACCTCGGGAGAGAGTGTGTGAGCATGTGTGAGAGACCACTGATGGAGAGTGAAACTACACGTCAAGACTGCTGTACACATTGATTAAAGATATAAACTGTATCCAAATATTAGGATGGGATCATAATATTTGCAATTCGCGTAAGGAACGGTCATTGATCCATCAGACATCTAGATTCTATCGAATTTGAGCATGTCTATGTTATTATTCGACACAATTGATCCACATAGTTAGTATTTTGAACTCCAGACAATGCATCACTTTAGCAATCAAATATAAAGGTGAGTATAGTTCATGTTGTGTGTGTAAAGCACATTATACATACGAAAGTCACACAATGAACATTATAAATAGCTACCTATGGACTAGCATACATTTGAATTCAACTTATGGTGGTTTAAAAAATCGAATTCAACATGAAGTCCATTCTATTATTTGAATTTGATATCATGGCATTTGTAAATCATACCTAAATTATGGGGGCACCAATCTTTGCTCTGATTTTGTACATAATAGCATATGTAGTGGTGTACAAAATAGGTTCTAATTTAGCTCCTCCATTCCAAAATAATAGTAGTTATAGGATTTTCAAGTGTCAAAATTTCAAGAAGAAGCCGATAATTTAATGAGGTTTTCAAACATACAAGGTCAAATTTAATGTTGTCTATTTAGGTCAATCCTCAAAGTTCAAGAGTACTCTAAACATGAATGCTTGTGTTTCAAAATTTCGAATGAAGTGCCAAAAGAGCCTCTACTCGCCCGTAACCACGTCAGACCAATGTTTGGTAGTACAAGGAAATTACTTTTCTAATATCTCCGACCCATGAAACCTGCCGACCCGACGTCCAAAGGTCTAAACCGGGGTAGGTTCGTAGATTCATCTAGACGCCACGCAACCGCCTCCGAAAAACATTCATACACAATGGCCGCCTAAGCACACATGCGCGCGACCGAAATTGCTCCCGCCCACTATTTGGGACACCTGGGATTACCATCCTACCCCCGACCCGCGGTAGGGCCGAAATTTAAGAGGGGGGGGGCAAAGTTTGTACTTTCCCCAAATTTCAAACAAGCGCGTCCCATCATCTATTCAAAAAAGCCAAAAACAAGGGCGTCCCAGACCCGAAACATGCTTCTCTCCCCCTCCCCCCGCCCACCCATCCGATTCCCCATTCGTACTCCGTGGGCGCGAAAACTACCTCTCCACCAGCCGTGAAACCCCGGCATCCTCCGTCCGCCACCACATTCCACCCATCAACCGCTGCCCTCCTCCATCACGCCGGAGCCGATACCCCGACGTCGTCGTCCACCTCAACCTCAACCACAATGCCCTCCACGGCTAGTAGTTGAAGACGAGGCCGAGCCGTCCGTACCCGAGCCAGTTCAACCACGCCGTCATGCGCCTCACCGCTGCCGCTCCAACTTCGCCACCCTCCACCGCATCGGAGCTGTTCCTGCTACGCCGTCCTTCGCCGCCTCGGATCTGCTTCCCCTCCGCCGACATACGGCCACAACAACACAGTCAACAATTTGGCCATGGGTTCGTCCAAGCCTGCACCCTCCTCCAGAACATCGATTTCCCCGGCAGAAAGAAGAAGATCGGTGCAACATGTGGAGGCGACCACATCGGCAACCGAAAATGGTATTCCTCTTCCCTTATTCATGCAAATCTTACGTGTCTACTTGCACGGTATTCATCCCACAGAAGACACTAGTTGACCGCTTCTTCTTGATATTAGATGTTCCTAGTAACTCGCGATGCACAAGGTTTCTCCTCATATACTATTTCACCTTAGCTAGAGGTCTATCGCCCCCCTGGATTTCAATTCCTGGTTAGTTGATTACCAATTAATGGAAGCATTCACCGGTGTAACAGGCGCTAGTCCGCCTATTACGCCGGGGAAGCAGCGCCTCGGTGTTTATCTTAGGGGCGTGTGGGGCCTAGAGCTACTGGCGCCCGATCTGGAGGTCGGCCGGGATTAAAGGGATGGCCTGGGGGCGCTGCCAAGCACGGCGGTGGTGTGAGGTCGAGGGGAGGGCGAGGCAGCGGAGGCAGGGGTCTGGGCGGGTGGTCACTGGCGGTTCGAGAAAGATCATCAACAGTGACTGGTAAGAGGTAGACGAAGGCCATCTGCCTGCTCCTTATAGATTGGACGATTCATTAAAAAAATTGACTGACCTATATATTTTCAGTCGAATGTTATCTTGATATGACCACATGTGGTGGTGTGCTGGAGGAGTACCTGCATTTCCTATGCTCATATATTACAAAATCATACGGAGTAGAATCTAATTTTGTTTGCCATGCAATGTTGTAGAGCTGTCATATGTCTCCTGTCATTTATTTTTCAGCCACATGCTATCTGCTACTTTTACAGTGCACTAGTTCTGCACACACTTCACCCATACTCTCACTATTGTGTTTTTATGCAAGGGTATTTCAGACTCTACTGCTATGAGAGAAGCAAAAAAGAAAAGAGAGAAGTCGCTCCAGCGTGTTAGGCGGATAGGCCAGACACGTTTCAGACTTATAAAATGTGCAGTGTCAGTAGATGGAGATGGTAAACATAGCTCTGAAGTTGACGACCTCGCTCGCAATGAACCACCATCCCAGGTGCTTGCTTTAACTTCGCGGTGTCATATGTGGTTGCATGTGCCATATGGTGTCTAGCTTGTATTCGAAAGGCCGAAGTTGGTCTTTATTAAGATAAGGAAAGATATTTTTTAAATGAACCACCATCCCGTGAGCATCAGAAGACAAATAGCTAGTCAGGGCACTGGCCGAGCCATTGACATGCCCAACAAAGAGAGGAATCACCTGGAAGCCAACTAAAAAGCCGCGATGGTGGCGAAGCAGCCCGCCTCCCACCAGGCTCTTAGGTCCTAGATGCTCACCACTCCAGTTGGATGTCTAGCTTGTATTGCTTCCAATTTGGTTAAATTGCATCTGCTTAGCTTACACATTATACCTTTAAATATGACATGCCTTTCTGTTTTTGGTACATACTAGTACATCTGTGTATTAACCATGTTCTTACATCAAACTAATGTTCTTGTGTATCCCTCATCAATCACTTATGATGAGGCAGTCAGGCAAGTCGATTACTCCTCATTTAAAGAATGCAACGTCACCCTCCCGACATGATTCTCAAGAAACAACAAGGCTAGATGAAGGTAGTGAACGTAGTTGTGTAGTTGATTACCGCATTTCCCCTACACTAGCATCGCAGGTGCTTGCTCTAACTTGGCAGTGTGATATGTGGTTGCATGTTGCATATGGTGTCTAGATTGTAATTTTTCCAATCTCGTTAAACTGCATGTGCTATTCTGCTTAGCTTATACATTATACCTGTTAATGTGACATGCCTTCCTATATTTAGTACATAGTACATCTGTCTATTAAGCATGTCCTCACATAAAACTATTGTTTTTTTGTATCCCGCATAAATCAATATGACGAGACACCTTCAGTATATGCAGTGTGATATTAGTTGCATCTTTGATATGATTTATAGCATGCGCTGCTTCTAATTTGTTGAAATGCAATTATGATGGGACACTTTTAACTTGGCGGAGTCATATTGGTTGCATCTTTCACGTGGTGTCTAGCTTGCATTGCTTCTTATTTGGTGAAATGGTTTCTGCTTAGTTTACACAAACATTTGTGAATATGCCATGCCGTCCTGTTTTTTGTATTATTCCATCTTGGAATCATGTGTTTGCCTTACATCAAAGTAGTGATTGTCAGTATCATGCACGAATGAGTTCTAAAGAGTGAATTTTATTGTTTTTTCTTGTCGGTTTTACTTGAAAATTCAAAATCTATAAAGCGGTAGGAAGTTAGAAAGGCAGCAGATGAAGGTGGTCCTTCCAAATGGAGGGCCTCTAGAGATTCTACTCCTCCACCCCCCCAAGATGATTTCCAAGACAACACATGCATAGACACTCAACGTAGTTGTGTTAGTGATGAGCACGTCTCCTCTAGTGCACCCTCTAACTTGGCACTGTTATATGTGGTTGCATGTTATGTATGATGTCTAGCTTTTATTGCTTCTAATTTTGTTGAATTTCATCTGCTTACTTTACACATTATACTTGTGACTAAGACATGTGTTCCTGTTTCTAGAACATACAATATATGTCTATCACACCGTGTTCTTACATTGAAGTACATTTGTTCTGAAGAACTAAATTGATATTTGTTTTTCTTGTCGGCTTGACTTAACAGGGCACAGAGCAAGAGGAAGCAAGACAGAACGATAGGGAAACGAAAGCGGAACAATCCTGCAGATTCTGCTGGTACCGATGGTGCAATAGAAGGTCAAAGTACAACTGGAAAATTGTACCGACAGGGTATCCCGTGCTACATGAGCTGCAAAACAAGCCAAACGGAAACAAATAGCTGCCACCAAACAAGCAGAGACAACTCTAGTTGTTACAACACCTTCCACAGTACCACCAGCTGCACGATTTACTCGTTGGTCAACTCAGCTAGCAGCACGTTCCCAAGCTCCCTTGCCACCTGACACTACTTATGAAGCACTGTTGACACAAGATGAGTTGGCAAGATCAGATGAACTTTGTGAGCTTCAACAACAAGAAGGTAGTTGCTGGAGTCAAGTTACAGTTGCATGCTTCTTTATATGTAGTCTCATAGTCTGATGTACACTAACACTTCATATGTTTGTTGTTGGACTAGCACCTAGGCGCAACAGGAAACAAACATCAGGGATAATGCTCGATAGGTTGACTAAATCTAGAGGAGGAAGAATGGAGATCCGTTTTGAGGTAGGTTTAAAAAGGCCACGTGATGCTACAGAGTCAGCCAAGTTTGTATCAGAGGCAGCGCTTGCTGTTAGGTGTCATGTACGTATCCTCCCAACATGGATTCAGTACAGGAATGACAAAGACGAAACCCAGTTCAACACCTTCCTCGACCATTTATCTGTAAGTATGGTTATGTATGGAAACTAGTAATATTGTCTTGCTCTGTCCAATACTTTCTAGGTTACTGATAATGAGACTCCCATAATTTTCAACAGATGAGGTTCAAGTTGGATAGCCAAGATGATGCAACCAGACAAGCTTGCACCCATGTTTTCAAGTCTGCTCTGCGACAATATTGGTATAACTTGAGGAAAACTCACTTTGAAGGCAAGGCTAATAGTGAACTTTCCCAAACATCTCGAGTGGAAAATATATCAGATGAAGACTGGAATGGCATTGTAAAACACTGGTCCGATCCAAAGTATCAGTTACATTATATATATGTGATCAGATCACATGTTGAAGTCCTACCTATGCATGTGCCACGCAAATCTATCTTCTTGTAGGTGAACTATTCAAAGAACAAGGCCAACCGTACGAAAGTGAAATTCCAACAAACGACAGGATCTCGTAGCTATATTGCACACTGCGAGGCTCTTGTAATTAGCTGATGTTTCACTCTTTTCGTTGTACCATATTATCAGATCTATATTGACTTTTTCCAAATGCAGAGGAAAGCCCGCAAGGACCAAAAAGTAGTTGAACCAAATGTTGTGGAAATCTTCAAGGACTGTCACACCAGCAAGAAGAAGGACATGACTACACCAGTCAAAGCCGCGGTTGTAAGTCCTTAATCCTTATGCCTTTTAACTACTACTAACTCTGACTTGTGCCTTCAACTGCATGGTTTGCAGCCAATGTCTATTAATCTTTTTAATTTTATACACAATTGTCTTAGTGTATCATTGCACCTTACAAGGTTTAAAAGAGAGGAGTGATGTCCCTTTGATCTTGACCTGTAATCTAGTTCCATGCTGGACTTGCCCACACAATGTTACAATTGCCTGTTTGTCTGTTCTCAGTTGTTTTGTGATATGAATGATGTCATACTATGCTTAGCGTATTATAAACTTTGTCTCTTTATCCTTAGCCCTCAATACAATGTGAAGAAATAGACAATACAATAGCGATGGTACATGGTCATATGTTTGGAACCTGGTTTTATTATGTACTTTGCAATAAAATACAACTATTATCTTACATGGGTTCACCAGAATAAGTTCGGTATATAGACCAAAGCTATTTTGTTTGGTTTTGCTGCCTCCTTAATATCTTCTGTTCTTGTACTACTAATGTAAAACCTCAACTTTTCAACAAGCTATGGAAAAAATGGTGGAACCGCCACCTTCTGAAGGTGGCGAGGCAACTATAACCGCAATGTCAGCTCTTGCTGCAGTGGGTCAGTATCTGTCCACTAACAGTGCCAAAATCACGTTCCTGCGTAATACTAGCTTGGTTGTTAAGGCAATATCTTCCAAAATGCCTCATGATCAAGATATGCAAGCACAAAACAATGTTGTATCTGCGCTCCAAACACAAGTCCATTCCCTAACAGAGACCCTTCGTGAAACAAGGAGAGTCATTGTCCGATGTTGTCAAGATATGCATGGTTTTGAAACCAGACTATCAGACATTTGCTATGTTGTTCAGGAGCCTAGGAGAACTGAAGGCGAAGGTTATGGTGCTCCATCGGACAATACATCATGAAAACGTAACAGTCAGGTCAAATGAACTGAGCTTCTGAACTTCCGGTGGTGCATTTATCTGCTAGACTGTTAACTTTTATGTTTTATAGTTGTAATTTATTTTGGTGCAATACAAAATTTGTTCTTAACGTGCAGCCACTGGCTGAAGAAAACAACAAGCCATTTTGGTATAGTGTAGGGTGTTCCCTATATTTGCACTGGTGGCGAACTTTGATGCCCACCGGATGTAGTCAACATGGGCCTCCTACGGGCCATAGAAACAATGGGCCTTCTAAGGGCCGTAGAAACAATGGGCCTTCTTTCTTTCAAAAAAAACAATGGGCCTTCTACGTGGCATAGAAACAATGAGCCTTATATGGGCTGTAGACACAATGGGCCTTCTATGGGCCGTATCATCAATGGGCCTTCTACGGGCCGTATGATCGGTTGGCCAAACATGGGCCAATAACAGACCACATTATGGCCATAAATGGGCTAGGTTTGAAATCATCCGTTTATGGGCCGACCATAACGAGCCGTCGTTAATCGGCCGTATTATGATGACGCTATGAAAATGGCCCAACGTACTAACGGGCCACAAATGGGCCGACTGTAACCACGGGCTAAATTTGGCCCACAAACAGAAAATGACATTAACGGGTCGTAAGTAAACGAATGTGGAAATGATCCCAAGAATAAATGGGCCCCGAGTAGGCCGAAAGATAACATGGGCTGGAAACAGCCCAACGGAATAATGGGCCGTTAATGGGTATAAAGTGATACACTGTTCATTACGGGCCAGTTTCACCACGTGTCGTTAATAGGTATAAAGTGATACACTGTTCATTAGGGCCAGTTTTACCACGGGCCGTTAATGGGCTGAGAGTAATAAGGGCCTCATATGGGTCGAAAGACATCATGGGCCATACATGGGCCGGAAGTTAAAATGGGCTGGATTTATATTGGATGTACGAGATGATGCTACTGGGCCTAATTCGGATAGGCCGTAAATGGGCCCTGGGTTAGCGGGCTGTAAATGGGCTATATGCGAACAGTCCATTAACAAGCCCGCCGTGGGCCGGCCCGCCACGTTTTGACCAAGTTAAATGGGTCGGCCTTTTCACAGGAATGGGCCTCTGTTGGGCCGTGCCACGTGTTGGCGTATCATAGGCGCTTTGGGTCCAATGAGTGGATGACATCTGTTCCAACGGCGAGCTAACACGTGTTTCCTCCAGCCAATGATGATTTCACACGTGGAAAATCCCCATTGGTCGGGGCTATTAACAGGTTATCAGATCCAAAACCGGACTAGGTAGCTTAACGGCGTTCCGTTACGGTGGATGCCCCGTGTTGGTCACCCTTGACGAAAGCACTTCTATGACGCGCGATTTATCGTCATGGAAGTGGATACTTCCGTGATGATAATTTTGGTAATGTCAGGGAACACTTCTAGGACATCACATGTAGGACTATCTTGATTCTGTCATAAAATCGTCATGGATGTACATGCATGACAGAAAACGCGACATACTATGTCAACTACATGATCACGCAAAGCAATATGACAATGATGATGCATGTCATAATAAATGGAACAATGGAGTTACATGGCAATATATCTTGGAATGGCTATGGAAATTCCATAATAGGTAGGTATGGTGGCTGTTTTGAGGAAGGGCAAAGGTGGTTTGATGCACCGGCGAAAGTTGTGCGACACTAGAGTGGCTAGCAAGGTGGAAGGGTGAGAGTGCGTATAATCCATCGACTCAACATTAGTCATAAAGAACTCACATATTTATTGCAAACAGGTTTAAAGCAAAGTACTACCACGCATGCTCCTAGGGGAGAGGTTGGTAGGAGTTAACCATCGCGCGCTCCCAACCTTCACGCAAAGGTAAACAATCAAGACACAATGTGCTTCAATTGGGTTACACAGTTAGGAGACCATACATGCATGCTACGGGAATCACGAACCTTAACACAATTATTTCCTCAACCCCACAATTTACTACTAGCATGATTCTAATACTACCATCCTCATATCTCAAAACAAACATAAGGAATCTATACTTCTCATACTATTAAATGATCTATATATGAAAGTTTTTATTATATAGCCCTTGGATGCCCATCATATTAGGACTAAATTCATAAGCTAAGCAAATTACCATGATGTTTAGAGACTCTCAAAATAATATAAGTGAAGCAAGAGAGTTCAATTTTTTTTATAAAATAAAACCACCACCATGTTCTAAAAATATATAAGTGAAGCACTAGAGCAAAATTGACGAGCTCAAAAGATATAAGTGAAGCACATAGAGTATTCTAATAAATCATGATTCAAGCGTGTCTCTCATAAATATGTAATCAACGAGGATGATTGTTGCAAAGTAAAAAGCAAAGACTGAAATCATACAAGGCGCTCCAAGCAAAACACATATCATGTGGTGCATAAAAATATAGCCTCAAGTAAAATTACCGATAGATGATGATGAAAGAGGGGATGCCTTCCCGGGGAATCCCCAAGCTAGGCTCTTGGCTGTGCTTGAATATTACCTTGGGGTCCCTTGGGCATCCCCAATCTTAGGCTCTTGCCACTCCTTATTCCATAGTCCATCAAATCCTTACCCAAAACTTGAAAGCTTCACAACACAAAACTCAACAGAAATCTCATGAGCTCCGTTAGCAAAACAAAGCAAATAACCACTCAAGGTACTGTTGTGATATTATTATTATTTTACATTGGTGAAATATCTATTGTATTCCAACTTTTCCATGGTTCATACCCTCGATACTAGCCATAGATTCATCAAAATAAGAAAACGACACATAGAAAACAGAATCTGTCAAAAACAGAACAGTCTGTAGCAATCTGAAAACTTCGCAAACTTCTGGAACTCTAAAAATTCTGAAAAATTAGGACGACGTGGGGAATGTGTATGTGTAAAAATTTAAGAAGGTTTTCACGTTCCAGCGAATTATTGAATTTTCTGCACTGGGCGCAAAAGTTTCTGTGTTTTAGCAAAATCAAATCAACGATCACCGTAAGCCATCGCAAAGGTCTTATTTGGCTCAAACACTAATTAAAACACCAAAACACAATTACTACAGAAGTACTAATGTGTGAAAATTTAAAAACATAACCAAAAATCAAAAAGCAATAATAAAATTGGGTTTCCTCCTAACAAGCGCTATTGTTTAACACCCTTAGCTAGGCATTGATAATTTTAATGATGCTCACACGAAAGATAAGACTTGAAGCACAAAAAAGAGCATCATATAGCATGTGAAAATCACATCTAAGTCTAACATACTTCCTATGCATAGGCATTTTATAGGAAAACAGATCAAGACAAGCAATATCTAGCATATGCAAGGAAGAAAAGGAAAACATGATCAATCTCAACATGAAGAGAGGTAATTTAGTAACATGAAGATTTCTACAACCATACTTTCCTCTCTTATAATAGTTGCATGTAGGATCGTATTCAAACTCAACAATATAGCTATCACAAAACATATTCCCAACACGATCCACATGCATGCGGAGTTGGCACTCTTCCAAAATAGTGGGATCAACACTAACTAAAGTCAAGACCTCTCCAAACCCACTTTTATCAAAAAATTCATAAGATTGAACATTCTCCAAACATGTGGGATCTAAAGTTGACACTCTTCCAAACCCACTTTTAATATTATTGCAAACATTATTATCAATCTTACATTCATCATTGGGATTAAATAAATTTTCAAGATCATAAGAAGAATCACCCCAATCATGATCATTGCAACTAGTAGACATAGCCAAATTAGCATCCCCAAGCTTAGGGTTTTGCATATCATTAACACCATTGACATTAATAGAATTTATAATAACATCATTGCAATCATGCTTTTGATTGAAGGAACTATCATGTATGGGTGCATAAGCAATTATATCATGTTTAACATAAGGAACTATAGCTAATTCATCTCCATAAATATTGGCATTATGGCCACAAGAATAGAAAGCATCACACTCATCAAGGGAGGATTTCTCAATCAAATCATCGGAATCATAATTATCTATAGATTCATGCATATTGTTATTTTCTTCCAAAGCATCAGTCATTCTCTCAATAAATTCTTTGACATAGGCATCATGAGCATAGTTTTCATAGCAATATTTAAGTATGTCAAAATTTTCATATTTGTAGAGAGTAATATCATACTTTTCGATCAAAGAAGCAACTTCATAAGCACCCTTAAAAGCAACAAATTCTTCAATTTGTTCGATATCATAGTAACTATAAACACCCTTTTCATATGAAGAGAATATTTCATCATCATTAAACTCACATAGGTAGGGAAGGTGTTTTTTAGGGTTCTTAGAGCCACAAGTAAAATCACAAATTTCACAAAGATTCCAAGCATAACATAGCAAACAATTTATTTGATTCCATAAGATTCTCCGTTTTCAGACATACGGTGACGCACAAAATGAGCATGCTCATCTAAATATTTTCCCTCAACTAAACTAGTTGAGGTTTCAGCACGAGCACATATGGATCGAAGATGATCCAGGTAGAAAACTCCGAGGTGATCCATATCAATAGATTTTTAGCAAGCAAAGATGCAAGCAAAATAGAAGGCACATGGCAACACAAGCAAATATAGCAAATGAAAAAGCCAACGGAAGAAGGGCGAATAAAATGCAAATTATTTCAAAAATAGTTTTAGAAGTGGGGGAGAGGAAAACGAGAGGCGAATTGCAAATAATTTAATGCAAGAGATGAGAGTTTTATGAAGGGTACTTGGTATGTCTTGACTTGACATAGATCTCAACGGCACCAGAGATTGGTGAATTGACAGAAGACAAATCTTGACTCTTGACTTGGCGTATATCTCCCTGGCAACGGCCCCAGAAATTGTTCTTGCTACCTCTTGAGCTTGCGTTGGTTTTTCCCTTAAAGAGGAAAGGGTGATGCAGCAAAGGAGAGTAAGTATTTCCCTCAGTTTGAGAACCAAGGTATCAATCCAATAGGAGACAACGCGCAAATCGCCAAATACTTGCACAAACAATCATACAACTTGCACCCAACGCTATAAAGCGGTTGTCAATCCTTTCACGGTTATTTACAAAAGTGAGATCTGATAGAGATAGATAAACTATAAAGTAAATATTTTTGGTATTTTGGTTTATAGAACGGAAAGTAAAAGATTGCAAAATAGTAGATCAGAAAGTAATAAGTTGGAAAATAGACCCGGGGGCCATAGGTTTCACTAGAGGCTTCTCTCAAGATAGCAAATATTACCGTGGGTAAACAAATTATTGCTAAGCAATTGATAGAAGAGCGCATAATTATGATGATATCTGAGGCAATGATCATGAATATAGGCATCACGTCCGAGTCAAGTAGACCGACTCCTGTCTGCATCTACTACTTTTACTCTACACATCGACCGAAACGATTCAGCATCTAGAGTATTAAGTCCATAAAGAACAGAGTAATGCATTAAGTAAGATGACATGATGTAGCGGAATTAACTCAAGCAATATGATGAAAACCCCATCTTGTTATCCTATATGGCAACAATACAATACGTGTCATGTCCCTTTCTGTCACTAGGATTGAGCACCGCAAGATTGAACCCAAAGCGAAGCACTTCTCCCATTGCAAGAAAAACCAATCTAGTTGGCCAAACCAAACCGATTGTTCGAAGAGAATTACTAAGATATCAAATCGTGCATATAAGAATTCAAAGAAGATTCAAATAGTATCATAGATAATTTGATCATAAATCCACAATTCATCGGATCTTGGCAAACACACCGCAAAGGAAGATTACTTCGAATAGATCTCCAAGAACATCGAGGAGAACATGGTGCTGAGAATCAAAGAGGGAGAAGAATCCATCTAGCTACTAGCTATGGACCCCTAGGTCTGTGGTAAACTACTCACGCTTCATCGGAATGGCAATGGTGTTGATGTAGATGCCCTCCGTGGTCGAATCCCCCTCCGACAGTGTACCGGAAAAGGCCTCCAGATGGGATCTTGTGGATACATAAAGTTACAACGGTGGAGAAGTGGTTTCGGTGCCTCACCAGGGTTTCTAGAATCTATGTGAAATTGTGAATATACAAGCGGAAGAAATAGGTCGGTGGAGTCATGAGGGGCCCACAAGGGTGGGGGGCGCGCCCTTCGTCCTTGTGACCGCCTCGTGGCTCCCCTGACGTACACTCCAAGTCCTCGGGATGTCTTCTGGTCCAAGAAAAATCCTCGTAAAGTTTCGTTCCGTTTGGACTCCGTTTGGACTCCGTTTGATATTCCTTATCTGCGAAACCCAAAAACAAGTGAAAAATAGAAACTTGCACTAGGCTCTAGGTTTATAGGTTAGTCTCAAAAATAATATAAAATAGCATATTAATGCATATAAAACATCCAAAACAGATAATATAATAGCATGGAACAATAAAAATTTATTGATACGTTGGAGATGTATCGTTCTACGTACACTCTTCGACCGTAAGCGGAAGCGTTTCACAATGCGGTTGATGTATTAGAACTTCTTCGCGCTTCAACTGATCAAGTACCGAACGCACGGCACCTCCGCGTTCTGCACACGTTCAGCTCGGTGATGTCCCTCACCGTATTGATCCAGCAAGATATCGAGGTAGTAGACGAGTTCCGTCGGCACAACGGCGTGGTGATGGTGATGGTGAAGTGATCTCCGCAGGGCTTTGCCTAAGCACTACGAAAAATATGACCGGGGGATTAAACGGTGGACGGGGGCGCCGCGCACGACTAAGACAATGTTGTGTGTTGTTATGGCGCCCCCTCCCCACATACATATAGGTGGGAGGGAGGGAGGATCACCAATAGGAGGCACCCAAGTAGGAGGAATCCTACTTGGAGTCCTTCCCAAGCCGCGCCCCATGCCATACATAACCGAGGGGGAATGAAAGAGGGGGGGGGAGAGGGAAGGAAGTGGGAATCCTAATCCATACTTCCCTTTCCCTTCCCCTATTTCCTTCTCCTCCTAGGATGGCCTGCTATGGTGGCTGGTGTGTTCCCTCTCTTGGCCCATAAGGCTCATAACTTTTGACGGGGCTACCCGAACACTTTTCGGATGACCCGATAAGTACCTGATACCCTCCAGAACACTTCCGGTGTTCGAATACCATCGTCCTATATATTAATTTTTACCTCTCGACCATTTCAAGACTCACCGTCCTGTCTGTGATCTCATCCGGGGCTCCAAACAACATTCGGTCCGCATATAATACTATATCGTCAACGAACGTTAAGCGTGCGGACCCTACGAGTTCGAGAATTATGTAGACATGACCGAGACACCTCTCCGGTCAATAACCAATAGCGAAACCTGGATGCCCATATTGGCTCCTACATATTCTATGAAGATCTTTATCGGTCGAACTGTAATGACAACATACACAATTCCCTTTGTCCGTCGGAATGTTACTTGCCCGAGATTGGATCGTCAGTATCTCTATACCTAGTTCAATCTTGTTACCGACAAGTCTCTTTACTCGTTCTGTAATACATCATCCCATGACTAAATCATTAGTCATTTGCTTGCAAGGCTTATTATGCTGTGTATTACCGAGAGGGCCCAGAGATACCTCTCCGATACTCGGAGTGACAAATCCTAATCTCGATTCACGCCAACCCAACAAAACACCTTCGGAGATACCTATAGAGCATATTTATAATCAACCAGTTACGTTGTGATGTTTGATAGCACATAAGGCATTCCTCTGTCATCCGGGAGTTGCATGATCTCATAGTTAAAGGAATATGTATTTGACATACATGAAAGCAGTAGCAATAAACTGTACGATCAAATGCTAAGCTAACGGATGGGTCTTGTCCATCACATCATTCTTGTCGTGGAGTTGTCACGACAGATGTCCTAGGGGAAGGACTTAGTTGTGGAGCCATTGCGACGTAGTTAGCTTAAAGGGGTTGAATTGGACAAAGGACATGGGGAGTTTATACTGGTTCGGCCCCTTGCGGTGAAGGTAAAAGAATAATCCAGTTTGAGGTGGAATTGCTAGGGTTTCAATTGCGAGGGAACGAATACGCTAGTCTAGCTTTCGATCTGTTGTTTCTTGCCCTCAGCTGCTGCCGAGTCATCCCCTTATATCCACGGGTTGACACCCTGCGGCTTACAGAGTCCCGGCCGGCTCATACAAACGTGTCCGGCCTGGTGACTTATCTTTACATGCCTTACAATACAAGTCGAACATACATGGCGATTTACTCTTACGGGCCTTAAGCCACTTTGGGTTTTGGGCCCTTTTATATGCCTATCTTCCTGAACAGCTATCTTCAACAAGCTCCTGGGCTTGGCCCATGAGCCGCCATTAGGGTAACCTGGCCCCTCCCGGGCGGGTCATATCGAATAGTTATATCCCCAACATTAGGCCCCATGTTGATTTGAACTTGTTCATGTCAATCTTCAACACTTAGAAAAAATAGAACAGTAACCCGCCATGATGTCATTCCCTGATGTTGCAGTAACCCGCCATGACGTAACATGTCATTCATATTTCTTATAGCCCAAATCTTAACAAATCTCCACATTTCAATGAACCTCCAAAAATCGAGGCGTCTGCGCTGTCACATATCCGTTTTTTGGCCTCCTCATTTCCCGCGCATGTCACTTATCTCTTCGTCTTATAAATAGGGCCAGGGGTCCCTTTCACTTTCCCCCCTTGCCTCTTCGTCTCTTGTCTTCTTCCTCGCGACACCTCTGCAATGGAGCTCCACCGCCGCCGTCGACCTTCGTCTCTGCCTCAACAACGGCCGCTGCATCAGCCTGACCTGACCAGATTTCATCCACGCGCCGTCGCTGTTCAACAGTCCAGGTAAGTTCTCCTCCTTCCTCTTCTCTTAGATCCATTAGGGTTCCAGCGAGTTCGTCGGAGTTCATCTTCGCACTTCCCTGCAGCTGCGATTTTTGATTTGAACTTGACACTCCTCCTATGCGGTGGTATTCATAGCACTCCTATTTCACTATTAGAACATCTCCTCTGCATCAGAAAACCGATCTGAACCCATGAACTGTTCAATTACTGATATTTAGGTCTGAACACTTTCCATCAGTGCCGTAGATCCAAAGTTACAATTCTGATCTGTAAAGTCTGTGCAGCAGCGGTTGTAGCACTAGTTCTGATATCGGAAAAATATCCTCATTGCGACATATCTCATCTGAGCCTTCTTACTTTTCTGCTGCCGCCATCTTAGGTTTAGGTTTTATTTTATTTCTCTGAATTGCTGCAGATCCAATCTTGTAGCTCCAATCCGTGAAACATGTTTGTCCCAACACTTAGCAAATTTGCTCTTGACAACTATTCAATACCAGTGCTTGTCATGGTGGCTTTATATCACCGGTTTATAATTATCCATATATCATTATGCCCCATTTAAGCCGTCGTTCTGAATATGTGTTGTAGCTTGATTTACAGCTTAATGTATCAATTTGAACCGACAAAATGTTTCTTTCTTATAGGCTTCTCTCTTCGCAATGCCGCCAAAGACAGTGACTTCGTGTAATTAGGTTCCCTCCATTTTCACTGAGGGTACACTCAAATATTTTTTCTACATCGGGTACTTGCCAGCAAAAACTGTCATGCATTATCACGCCCCTAATCCAGGCAAAGAAAGACCTCAGCCAAAGGATGATGAAGTCATTGTTTTACTGATCACATGAATCGGGGCTTCTCACCGCCCGGTGATACATCTCCAATGCATCTATAATTTTTTTATCGTTCCATGCTATTACATATTCTATTTTGGAGGTTTAATGGGCTTTATTATACACTTTTATATTATTTTTTGGACTAACCAACTAACCTAAGGCCTAGTGCAAATTGCTGTTTTTTTACCTATTTCAGTGTTTCGCAGAAAAGGAATATAAAATGGAGTCCAATCGGAATGAAACCTTCGGGAGAGTTACTTTTGGAACGATATCAATACAGAAGACTTCGAGTACACGCCAGGAGGCAAGAGAGGAGGCTACGAGGGCAGGGGCGCGCCCCCACCCTCGTGGGTCCCCTCTGGCTCCCCTGACGCCCCTCTTCAGCCTATATATACTTTCATACCCTGAAAACATTGGGGATACAGACGAAACCCTAATTCCACCGCCGCAACCTTCTGTACCCATGAGATGCCATCTTGGGGCCTGTTCCGGAGCTCCACCGGAGGGGGCATCGATCATGGAGGGCTTCTACATCAACACCATAGCCTCTCCGATGAGTTGTGAGTAGTTTACCATAGACCTTTGGGTCCATAGTTATTAGCTAGATGGCTTCTTCTCTCTCTTTGGATCTCAATACAAAGTTTTCCTCGATCTTCGAGGAGATCTATTCGATGTAATATTTTTGCAGTGTGTTTGTCGAGATCCGATGAATTGTGGGTTTATGATCAAGATTATCTATGAAGATGATTGGATTATTTTCTGAAATCTTTTATGCATGATTTAAATATCCTTGCAAGTCTCTTTGAATTATCGGTTTG
The DNA here is from genome assembly GCA_902687465.1 of Secale cereale. Lineage (NCBI taxonomy): Eukaryota > Viridiplantae > Streptophyta > Magnoliopsida > Poales > Poaceae > Secale > Secale cereale. The sequence continues at coordinate 155,640,737 of LR738714.1, read as the reverse complement.
ATTTGGCCTACTAGATCTATAGTTATTTCAATGGGAGAAGTGCTTGGCTTTGGGTTCAATCTTGCGGTGTCCTTTCCCAGTGACAGCAGGGGCAGCAAGGCATGTATTGTATTGTTGCCATCGAGGATAAAAAGATGGGGTTTATATCATATTGCTTGAGTTTATCCCTCTACATCATGTCATCTTGCTTAAGGCGTTACCATGTTCTTATGAACTTAATACTCTAGATGCATGCTGGATAGCGGTCGATGTGTGGAGTAATAGTAGTAGATGCAGAATCATTTTGGTCTACTTGTCACGGACGTGATGCCTATATACAATGATCATGCCTAGACATTCTCATAACTATGCGCTTTTCTATAAATGGCTCGATAGTAATTTGTTCACCCACCGTAGAATTCTGCTATCATGAGAGAAGCCACTAGTGAAACCTATGGCCCCCGGGTCTATTCTCATCATATTAATCTTCCATAAACTATTTACTTTACTTTGCTTTATTTACATTTTTCTCTATACCAAAAATACCAAACATATTATCTTATCATATCTATCAGATCTCACTCTCGTAAGTGACCGAGAAGGGATTGACAACCCCTTTTATCGCATTGGCTGTGAGGTTCTTATTTGTTTGTGCAGGTACAAGGGACTCGCGCGTGGTCTCCTACTAGATTGATACCTTGGTTCTCAAAAACTGAGGGAAATAGTTACGCTACCATGCTGCATCACCCTTTCCTCTTTGAAGGAATACAACGCAAGCTCGAAAAGTAGAAAGAAGAATTTCTGGCGCCGTTGCCCGGGAGACTCTCACCAAGTCAAGTCAAGATTTGATCTCCCGTCAACTAGCAAATTTCTAGCGTCGTTGCCGGGGAGATCTACGTAAAAGTCATATACCAAGTACCTATCACAAACACTTATCCCTCGCATTACATTATTTGCCTCTCGTTTTCCTCTCCCTCACTTCACCCATGCCGTTTTACTCGCCCTTCTTTCTCTGTTTGTTTTATCGTTTGCCTTGCCGTCATGGTTAGCACGCCTATCATTATCAATACCCCCGAGAGTGAATTTCTTAATTTTAAACAAAGGGAGGAAGAAAATCTAAAAGATGCTTGGTATAGAATTTGGAATACTCAAAATAGATCTACTAGGAAGCTTTCCACTTCCATGCTTCTTCGCAATTTTTATGTTGGCATCACTCCATGGAATAGATATATTCTTGATACCATTACCAGAGGGAATTTCTTGGGTAGCCATACTTTTGATTCTTATAATGCTATGACAGAATTGTTTGGCCCACCACCTCTTCTAGTTAATGGAATTGTTTTGACTTTAGAACATGTTATGCAAAGGCTAGAAATTATTGAAAATAAAGTTGCCACTGTGGAGTTGGTTGAGAGTTTTGATAAAAATATCCATAACCAAATTACCCAATATGGATCTAAGGTAGGAGTTATTATGATTTTTTTAAGAAAAAGAACCGATAGTTAAAGAGAGAATAGATCAAGATTCCACTAGAATTGATAAACTTGAGGATATTATTACTAGTGTACGGTCTGCTTTTTCTGCTGTGAGGAATACTTCGAACCCCTCTAGTACTAAAATGGCCAAATTTATGTATGTTCCTAAGAATAAGGGTGAATCTTCTAGTAAGGAGACTATGGATCTTAAATCGATAAGTGTTCACCCCAACTTTCTCTCTTTCGTAAGGGAACCTTTTGCTACAAACAAATTTCTTGATTTCTTGCCTAGAAGTTTGATTATTAATAGGAAGGAAGAAATTTCCAAGAATTATAAGTGTTTGATCGAAGAATTGCCTACCAAAGATGAAAATACCTAGATCTATTCTTGTATCGTGCCTAGCTAGGGGCGTTAAATGATAGCGCTTGTTGGGAGGCAACCCAATTTTATTTTCTTTGTTTTTGCTTCTGTTTAGGAATAAATATTGCATCTAGCTTCTGTTTAGATGTGGTTTTGTGTTTCAATTAGTGTTTGTGCCAAGTAGAACCTTTGGGAAGACTTGGGTGAAGTTTATGCGATCATGCTACAAAAAACAGAAACTTTAGCACTCACGAGATTAGCTACCATTTTTATTGGAGAGTGCTTTTTAGTTGATTATTTTTGCAGATGATTAATAGAAAAACTCCTCACGTCCACCAATTTATTTCAAATTTGTTAGAGTTACAAAAGTATTCGAAAGTTACAGATTGCTACAGACTGTTCTGTTTTTGACAGATTCTATTTTTCGTGTGTTGTTTGCTTATTTTGATGAATCTATGAGTAGTATCGGGGGGGTATGAATCATAGAGAAGTTGGAATACAGTAGGTTTAAAACCAATATAAACAAATAATGAGTTCATTATAGTACCTTTGAGTAGTGGTTTGTTTTTTTATACTAACGGAGCTCACGAGATTTTTGGCTAAGTTTTGTGTTGTGAAGTTTTCAAGTTTTGAGTAAGGATTTGATGGACTATGGAACAAAGAGTGGCAAGAGCCTAAGCTTGGGGATGCCCAAGGCACCCCCAAGGTAAAATTCAAGGACAACCAAAGGCCTAAGCTTGGGGATGCCCCGGGAAGGCATCCCCTCTTTTGTCTTCGTCTATCGGTAACTTTGCTTGAGACTATATTTTTATTCACCACATGATATGTGTTTTGCTTGGAGCATCATGTATAATTTGAGTCTTTGCTTTTTAGTTTACCACAATCATCCTTGCTGGACACAACTTCTGAGAGAGATACACATGAATCAGAATTTATTAGAATACTCTATGTGATTCACTTATATCTTTTGAGCTAGATAGTTTTGCTATGGTGCTTCACTTATATCTTTTAGAGCACGGTGGTGGTTTTATTTTGTAGAAATTATTGATCTCTCATGCTTCACTTATATTATTTTGAGAGTCTCTTAGAACAGCATGGTAATGTGCTTTGGTTATAAAATTAGTCCTAATATGATAGGCATCCAAGATGGGTATAGTAAAAACTTTCATAAAAGTGCATTGAATATTATGAGAAGTTTGATACTTGATGATTGTTTTGAGATATGAGGATGGTAATATTAGATTCATGCTAGTAGAGTAGTTGTGAATTTGAGAAATACTTGTGTTGAGGTTTGCAAGTCCCGTAGCATGCACATATGGTAACTGTTGTGTGACAAATTTGAAGCATGAGGTATTTCATTGAGTGTCATCCTTTGTGTGGAGGTCGAGATCGCGCGATGGTTAACTCCTACCAAACCTTCCCCGAGGAGCATGCATGTAGTACTTTGTTTTGATGACTTATAGATTTTTGCAATAAGTAAGAGTTCTTTATGACTAATGTTGAGTCCATGGATTATACGCACTCTCAACCTTCCACCATTGCTAGCCTCTCTTGTACCGCGCAAATCTCGCCGGTACCATAGACCCACCATATACCTTCCTCAAAACAGCCACCATACCTACCTATCATGGCATTTCCATAGCCATTCTGAGATATAATGCCATGCAACCTTCCACGATTCCGTTTATTATGACACGCTTCATCATTGTCATATTGCCATGCATGATCATGTAGTGGACATCATATTCGTGGCAAGGCCACCATGCATAATCTTTCATACATGTCACTCCTGATTCATTGCACATCTTGGTACATCGCCGGAGGCATTCATATAGAGTCATACTTTGTTCTAGTATCGAGTTGTAATATCGAGTTGTAAATCAATATAAGTGTGATGATCGTCATTATTAGAGCATTGTCCCAAAGAAAAAAAGGGGGAGAAAAAAAGAAGAAGAAGAAGAAAGGCCAAAGAAAAAAGAAGGGCCCAAAAGAAAAAAAAGAAAAAAAAGAAAAAAAAGAAAAAGAAAAGAAAAAAGGGACAATGCTACTATCTTTTTCCATGCTTGTGTTTCAAAGTAGCACCATGATCTTCATGATAGAGAGTCTCTTGCTAAGTCACTTTCATATGCTAGTGGGAAATTTTCATTATAGAACTTGGCTTGTATATTCCAAAGATGGGCTTCCTCAAATGCCCTAGGTCTTCATGAGCAAGCAAGTTGGATGCACACCCACTTAGTTTCTTTTGTTGAGCTTTCATACATTTATAGATCTAGTGCATCCGTTGCATGGAAATCCCTACTCACTCACATTGATATCTATTGATGAGCATCTCCATAGCCCGTTGATACGCCTAGTTGATGTGAGACCATCTTCCTCTTTTGTCTACTCCACAACCACCACTCTATTCCACCTATAGTGCTATATACATGGCTCACGCTCATGTATTGCGTGAAAGTTGAAAAAGTTAGAAAATTTTAAGTATGAAACAATTGCCTGGCTGAAACCGAGGTTGTGCATGATTTGAGTATTTTGTGTGACGAAGATGGAGCATAGCCAAACTATATGATTTTGTAGGGATGAACTTTCTTTGGCCATGTTATTTTGAGAAGACATGATTGCTTTGTTAGTATGCTTCAAGTATTACTATTCTTATGTCAATATAGACTTTTGTCTTGAATCTTTCGGATCTGAACATTCATGCCACAATAAAGGAAATTACATTGATAATTATGTTGGTTAGCATTCCACATCAAAAATTCTGTTTTTATCATTTACCTACTCGAGGACGAGCAAGAATTAAGCTTGGGGATGCTTGATACGTCTCCAATGTATCTATAATTTTTTATTGTTCCATGCTATTATATATTGTGTTTTGGATGTTTAATGGGATTTATTATACACTTTTCTATTATTTTTTGGGACTAACCTACTAACCCATGGCCCAGTGCAAATTGCTGTTTTTTTGCCTATTTCAGTGTTTCGCAAAAAAGGAATATAAAACGGAGTCCAAACGGAATAAAACCTTCAGGAGAGTAATTTTTGGAACGATATCAACACAGAAGACTTGGAGTACACGCCAGGAGGCAAGAGAGGAGGCCATGAGGGCAGGGGTGCGCCCCCACCCTCGTGGGCCTTGTCGGTGTCAAAACCGATGGATCTCGGGTAGGGGGTCCCGAACTATGCGTCTGAGGATCGATGGTAACAGGAGGCAGGGGACACGATGTTTACCCAGGTTCAGGCCCTCTCGATCGAGGTACAACCCTACTTCCTGCTATATTGGTATGAGTGAATATGTGTACAAGAGTTGATCTACCTCGAGATCGTAATGGCTAAACCCTAGGTCTAGCCTATGAGGATATTATGATTCTTCTCTAGCCTCTATGGACTAAACCCTCCGGTTTATATACACACCGGAGGGGTCTAGGGTTTGTACATATCATCTTGTAGAGGAAGGAAAATCTACACCCGAGCCTAAAACTTGCCATTACAAGAATCCAGGAGTCATATCCGGATACGAGAGATGATCTTCTATAATAATCTTCACGGCCCACCAGTCCGGCCCACCAGGAGTTTGTCCGGCCACCTGAGGACCCCCCCGATCCAGGACTCCCTCAGTAGCCCCTGAACCTGTCTTCGATGATGATGAGTTCGGCTTCCGTATTGTCTTCGGCATTGCAAGGTGGTTTCCTCCTCCCGAATATATCTTCTGCAAATAGATGGGGTGTGTTCGGCTCTGCAAGATTAGTACAACCCTTTGCCTCGAAGGCAAGGTTCTTAAAGAAAATGAATAATGTGTCTCTACTGGCAACGTTTGGGTGAAGCTCACGTCCAACCCACTAACATATCGAACCATTTTATTTGGTCGTAGTTTCGTGTTTCGAGGTATATCCTCATTGACACATCCCGTCAGAATAGAGATCGTGCCCGCTTATTGTGGGATTCTTATCATTGTGACGTGACCACCCACGTCGCGCAATACAGACGACCGCTTTGGGAACCGGCAAGTTTTATGGATAAGGTGGGGGGACGCTCTGTATTCGTAGCGTTATAAAAGGACACCAATCCCTTTCATTTGCCCCACGCCTTCCTCAAGCTCGAGCTCTCCAATCTCCCTTGCCCCCGTACTCTCACCTCCTGCACCCACAACTCCTTGTTCCTCAACCACTACTCCCCTTCCCAGCAATGGCTGGATCCGGTGCCAGAGGCAAGTGGGAGGCTTCCACGGTCACCGAAAAGACCGTGGAGGATCTACGGAGCGCAGGGTATCTCGCCGGCGACATCGCACACCGAGTCCCCCCAAAGGGCCAGATGATTCCCGCTCCTAAGGCGGCTAGAGGGTAGTTTTTACTTCTCACTTTTTTAGGGGGGCTAGGATTTCCACTCCACCCATTTGTTTGGGGTCTTTTGTTCTTCTACGGGCTAGATTTCCACGATCTAGCCCCGAACTCAATTCTTCACATATCCGCTTTCATAGTGATGTGTGAAGCCTTTCTCCGCATCCCCCCACACTTCGGCCTGTGGCTTAAGACCTTCAACATGAAGCCAAAGGTGGTTGACGGGGAACATGCGGAGTGTGGGGGCGCCATGATCAGCAAGCTCCCAAATGCAACTTGGCCCAAGGGATCGTTCGTGGAGACGAACAAGCTCTAGCAGCAGGAATGGTTCTACATCACCGAACTCCCCGACACCAAGTGGGCGGCGGAACCTACTTTCAGATCCGGACCCCCAATAAGGTTGACCTCCTGGACCAAGAAGGATCTGGACTGGGGGTCGCACACTGAGGTAATGACTCTCGTGGGTCGTGTGTCCAGCGTGATCTCCAAGGGGCACCTGCTCTCCTTCGTGATCCAGGTGATGCTGACCCGGCTCGTTCTCCCTTGCCAAAGCTGGGATTCCTCCCTATGGGAGTTCGATCTGGCAGGAGACAAGCCGCTGAAGCATCTCTTCGGCTCTACGCACAAAGAGATCGGGAAGCACCTCTTCAAGAGCCAGAAGGAATGGCCCAAAGAGGACGAGGGTGCGGGCTTCAGTACTGAAGTTTCCGCCACAGAGGTAATAATGATCCTTGCCGAACACATACCCTTTCCCTTATTTAATGATAATAGGAGTTGGAATTTTTACGTGATATACAGGGCTGGATGAAGAAGGCGTCCCAGATTAAGTGTCCGGTGCCTTTGCCCAAAGAGCCAGCACCGCCTCTACTGACGGCGATGCTGGTTCCGACACCGTACAAGGCGCCGACCAAGAAGCCCAAGAAGACAAAGGGAAAGGGGGCCGGAAGCAGCCCCCGTCCTGCGTGCAAGAAGCCCGAGGACCTCCACATTCTCTCCTCCGACGAGGCGGAGGAAGATGATGAGGAGGAAGAGGATGAAGATGAAATGCCCCCTGTGCAAGGCAGGGGAGGAAGCGTGGGGCCGTTGCTGACGCGGGTATGGCCGTGCCCCAGAGGAAACTAAACCTCGGAGCTAGTTTGAGTTCATCCGAACATAGCTATGTGATGCAGCCCAGGGAAAACCCCCTGCCCACGACGTAAGCCAGTCCGGACTGAAGTGTTGCATCTTTATTTATTCAGTTTTTATGGTATTTTACTTAATGTTTTTCTCCTCCTGACCTACAGCCCTCCCGGTGTAAACCCCGATGTTACATCATCGGAGGGGAACTCTCTGGCACCTAGGGAGATGGAGAGTGACCCGCCAGTCCAGACTGCATCGCCCTTAATCGGCGGGGACACCGAAGTGTCGTCCCAGCGGGTTCTTTCTACCCAAGGAGATGAGGGTAGGGAAGGAGATAGGGCGGTCGAGGGTAATACCTCGGCGGCTGCTGACCATGGGAAACGGCCCCCATGGAGACCGAAGATGTGGGGCCCAAACAATCCGGGGCCCCACCGAATACTGTCCCAGAGCCTAGCGCGGCTCCAGGGTCCGAAGACCCAGCTCCTCAAGCGGAGGAGGATACGGCGGCGCCCGGAGTTAATTTGGAGGTGCCGGATTCTATGGAGGGAGCACTGCAAAGTACTCTCATCATTGAAGAACACCGCACCGTGATGGGTGCGGTGATGAAGAAGATTCAGTCCGTCAAGGGCAGACTGAATGAAGCCTTCAATAGCCTTTTAACAGGCTTTGAGGTAAGCAATGTAATGCTTTTTAAAAAATTATATGTTTTAAATACACATATATAACCAGTAGCCCCTGATGCTTTGTGTGATTCTGAAAAGAATCGAACGAAGTATCCATAGAGTAGCATATTTACACAGCTGAACTGTTGCGCGAGATGCAGAGGTTGCCGAACTAAATCGGAAGCTCGAGGTGGCCAATGCGGACCTCGACCGCATCAACCGGCATTTTGATGAAACGCAAGGTATATAGTTTTTTTTTCAAATGTCAATAAGACTTAATTGATTGAGTATGTGTACAAGCTCTAATATTGTATTATTTATTACACAGTTGGTGTCGCTGAGCTCGAGGCCCTTAAGGGCGAGGTTGCCAAGGCCAAGGAGGAGGCCAAGGCGAACAAGGCGGCCGCTGATAAAGCGGCTGCTGATTTGGAGACCGAAAAGGCGGAGTGCGAGAAGCACAAATCTCGGTTGTCCGAAGTCGATGTCGAGCTCCAAGATGCCATACGTAAGTGTGAGGCATCGGATAAGAAGGCTTCAGAACAGGCGACCGAGCTGTCTGCGGCAGTAAAGTCTACCCAGGACGCGCGAGGCGGGGCACGCAACACTCATCAAGAAATCGAGCAGGCTCGACAGATAGCATCTGGTAAGATATTTCTCTTACAGAGCATCTTCGGAGGGTGGAAGTATATTGGGCTGACATGATTGTGGAGTTCTCCAGGCGTGTTTGCTGATCTTCCAAGGAGGAGCGCAGACGCCGCCCAGTATTTCCGAGCCCTGGAGGGGAACAACACGGAGAAGATATTTTGGGCGCAATTCGAGGCGCCAAAACATCCGATGCCCCTCAGCGATCAGATGAAGCAGTTGGTCGAGCTGCACAACACAGCGGGTTCGGCCATGAAGGACTTAATAGTATGGCTATGGCCCACTGAGCCAATCCCGAGTAGTTACTTCGGATTGGTGAAGCGGCTCGTCTAGGCGAGTCCGCGGGTCGATGCACTAACGCGTTCGGCCTGCATAGGAGGTGCTCAGATGGCCTTCGCTCGCGTCAAAGTGCACTGGGGAAGATGAACGCAGTGCATATAGCTAGGCCCGCCCGCAGGCAAGGAGCACCGCAAGCCGGAGAATTACTTCGAGGACGTCATTGATGAAACCCGCCTTATAGAAGGCCAGTGTTCGAAGGATGTTTCCTTCGAATAATTGTATCCGGATGTAAAGACTAGGCTTATGAATCCGATGTATGTATAACTTTTGCGCTATTTATAATATCAGCGCTTTTTACCTCCTGTGTGACTGTTTATCTTAAATCTGAAAGTTTCCAGTCGTCGGCTTTAGCCCCCATGTACATAGTACTAGGGTGTTCGGTCATATGGAAATACACTCTTTATCCAACGTCTTGGTCCGTATAGGAGGTGTATGCGGAGCGAACCAGGCAATCAAACTATGAGGTGTTATTCCTTTGACTTAGTCGTAGGAGTTTGACAAGTGGGGCTAGGTACTAGCCCCTGGTGCGGATGAAGTATCCAATTGCACTTGGTTGGGCGAAAAACCAACCCTTCGTATAACACGGGGTAGATCTCTATCGATCGTAGTACAAAACTAAGTCACCGGATTGCAGACCAGGTTCTCGCTTATCATGACAGTCAGTTTTCGGCTTTCTCTACTGAGGTACTTGACCGGACTAGCCAGAAGTACTATCGCAGTAGTTCTCCCTTTACACCCTAGTCGAACAATCGTGAACGTAGGGGTAAGCACATGAGCCGGGCAACCCAACTATTGACCCAAGACATGATTCGGAGCTGATGCATATAATGCAAATATCCAGGACGTCGAACACTCCCTATAGGTGTTCGGTCTTTTCAGCATATACCAGGGCTGACTATAGCCCCTGGTAGTAAACCCTTATTGACAAGGCACATATGGAAATCTGATGCGGGAAAAGAACATTCCATGGTGAGTGAATAAAACTCGGGACATAATATGATTAAAAATTGTTCTATTAATATCCCTCTATAGTACGTCGAGCCGCAAACTTTACAAACAATGTCGATGACCTTTTTTGGACATTTTACATGCCAAAAAGGTATATAACAAGAAAGAGAAAAAAGGGTTACACATGGTCTTAATCTAAAAAAAGAAACCTTAGTGCGGGTCCCTACTGCACGTGTGCACCATTTTCCTCATCTGTAATGTGTCCTCGAAGGTGTGAGTATGATGGCCGTCTGTAGAAAGAAAAAAGTAAACCTGGAAAAGAATAAATAGATCCGGTGTGGCCATAAAAAGTCCGGTTCATTTAATGAACCTAAAGAAGGTAAGTTTAAAGTCCTAATAGGGTCTAACCGAACTATGGACTATATGCAGGTGCCCGCGGTCGTAGCCCAAGGAATTTTTAAGGCATAATTATGTACTCGAGGCACATATGTTATCACCTTATGGGGCAGTCGACGAGGGCGTAGCTGTCAATCTTGCTCAGGTTCATCTGAGCTGCCGCACTGAAGCGTGTGTCAGACACATTTAGCTGTGTCCGCTGTTGATAGATTATCTGGCTTGAACATGACGCATTGGACTTCGGCCGCTAAGGTCGTAGTGTCCTCCTCCGCATGGAGAGAGCGCTCCATATTTCCATTGACCGTGATAACGCCACGTGGTCCAGGCTTCTTGAGCTTTAAATAGGCATAATGCGGGGCTGCATTAAAGCAAGCGAAGGCCGTTCTTTCGAGTAGAGCGTGATAGCCACTTCGGAACGGAGCTATGTCAAAGAGTAATTCTTTGCTTCGAAAGTTGTCGAGAGAACCAAATACAACCTCCAACGTTGAAGAGCCCGTGCAGCGAGCTTCAATGCCCGGTATCACTCTATTAAAGGTCGTGCTGCTTGGCTTGATTCTTGATGGGTCGATCCCCATCTTGCGGACAGTGTCCTGATATATCAGATTAAGACTGATGCCGCAGTCCATAAGGACTCGGGTTAGATGGTATCCATCTATTATTGGGTCGAGCACTAAGGCAGCCGAGCCCCCATGCCGAATACTAGTTGGATGATCCCTGCGATCGAAAGTGATCGGACAGGCTGACCATGGGTTGAATTTTGGGGGGACAGGCTCAACGGCATAGACATCGCAGAGTGCGCGCTTGCGCTCCCTTTTTGGGATATGAGTGGCATATATCATGTTCACTATTTTGACCTCCGGTGGAAATTTCTTCTGTCCCCCTATATTCGGCTGGCGAGGTTCATCCTCGTCTTCGCTCTGAGGCTCCTTCCCCTTGTGTTCGGCGTTTAGCTTGCCGACCTGCTTGAAAACCCAACAGTTATGGTTGATGTGGTTGGTAGGTTTTTCTGGGGTGCCATGGATTTGGCAAGGCCTGTCTAATATCCTCTCCAAACTTGATGGACCGTCTTTGTTGCCTTTAAATGGCTTCTTCCGTTGACCGGGTCTGGAGCTGCTGAATCCGACGTTTACCGCTATATCATATGGGCTTCTAGATTGTTTCGACGTTTGTTTTTGTTACGTCGTGGTTTTCCATTGACATCCCTGACTTTGGATGTTCCAGGGTCACTGGTGCTGCTACGAGCTGACCAGCTATCCTCACCCGCGCAAAAGCGAGTCATGAGTGTAGTTAGGCCTGCCATGGTCCTCGGCTTTTCCTGTCCAAGGTGTTTGGCTAGCCATTCGTCCTGGATACTGTGCTTGAATGCCGCTAAGGCTTCGGCGTCCGGACAGCCGACGATCTGGTTCTTCTTAGTGAGAAACCGGTTCCAAAGCTTGCGGGCTGACTCCCTGGGTTGTTGGATGATGTGAGTTAAATCGTCAGCGTCCGGGGGCTGGACATAAGTCCTTTGAAAATTGGCCCGAAAAGCGTCCTCAAGTTCTTCCCAACTCCCAATGGAGTTTTCTGGGAGACTGTTTAGCAAGTGCCGAGCTGGTCCTTTTAGCTTGATGGTAAATATTTGATGGTGTGGAGATCATCTCCTCGATCCATGTGGATGTGAAGAATAAAATCTTCTATCCAGACGGCAGGATCCGTCGTTCCATCGTACGTTTCGATGTTCATGGGTTTAAACCCTTCTGGGAAATCATGACCCAGCACCTCATCGATAAAGCATAGAGGTTGTGAAACTCCTCTGTATCTTGTTGTATCGTGGCGTATGTCCGATGGTTGTGGTGTTCGGTATTGACCCCGAACTGGTATGTCACCTGCGCGATTGGCTTGATAGCCGCCGTCCTGTGCGGGATCTCGGTCTCTGGGTCTGAATATAGACCTGGTCTTGCTAGCTTTTTTGTTTAGGTCCTCACGCAGATCATGCTTTCGGACTTGGGCTGCACCCACCTTTCCTTTATGGGGTGGGGGATTGTCTACGCCATTGCTAGCGACTCTATCCCGTCCGCGAGATGGTCGGTCCAGCTTGTTGGCAGTGTTATTTTTCGGTGGGATGGGCGCAACAGCCTCGTCGTCGAATTCAGGCAGCAGCTTGCGCTTGGGATAGCCTTTGGTTTGGCCATTAAAGCCATGTTTCTGTTCGGCGTCTAGCACCTCATTCCATCTATCATTGAGCGTGTCTTGTGCAGCTCGAAGCTGTCTCTGCTGCTTTTTTAAGCTCCGTGCGGTGGCTATAAGCCGCCAAAGGAAGCATTTTTGTTCGGAGGGTTCTTCTGGGACGGTATATTCATCGTCATCCAGGCTAACCTCTTCTTCGAAGATCGGTTCATAGTCACCGTCTTCGGCGTCGCTATCATCGGACTGCGGCTTCGGACTCTGTTCGTTGTCCTCTCGCTCCTCCTGCTCTATCGCTGGATCTGCGGGGTCTTCGGCTTGTTCCGGAATATCACCGTCATTAGTCACAGTGTTGCTATCCTTTCCTTTATGGGATTTTATTTTCGGCATTTTGGATGCCAATGCTTGGGAGGTTCTTCGGCAGGTTTATCCTCTACGGGATTGTTTTCACCATTGCCTTCCGCCTCTTTGGGTGTATTCCACCATATACACGTCGTTCATCAGCCTCCAGTTCAAACCGGATATATTGCGGCTGTGTGCTCTCATCCAAGGAGAGAGGTCTTAAGGACCTTAACATGTCACCAAGTGGTGAGTGCAGGAAAATATCCGCAGCACAGAATTCGGCGATAGGCGCCTGGTTGGATTTGAGGGGCGCAGTTACGCGTAGTTCAGTATCGGAGACCAAAGCTAAGTCCGGGGTTCCGGTAACACAGACCCCGTCAGTTGGGTCCATGTGCGTCTCCAACACCGTATAGTCTGTGGCTCTTGTGGTGGGGTTGAGCTTCCCATCTTCGGGTGACACAATCTGTTCTGGATCTAGGGCCAGAACTGTTGCAAGTGCTATTTCCTGATCCGATGACAGAGTTAAGTCATGATCATCGTGGTGGCAGAGAGGGGTTGCCGCTGGCTCGAATCCAGTGAAGATCAAGTCTCCACGGATATGAGCAACATAGTTCAAGCTATCGAATCTGACATGATGGCCAGGGGCGTAGCTCTCGATCTGCTCAAGGTGGCCTTTAGCGTTGGCACGAAGCACGAAGCCGCCGAACACAAAGAGTTGGTCGGGAGGGAAAATCCCCTCGACGTCGCCATTGCAGTTGACAACGTGATCCATTAGTCCTTCTGTCGATGACATAGTGGAACTTTCAATGAAAGCACCAATGTCGGTGTCAAAACCGGCGGATCTCGGGTTGGGGGTCCCGAACTAGGCGTTTGAGGATCGATGGTAATAGGAGGCAGGGGACACAATGTTTACGCAGGTTCAGGCCCTCTCGATCGAGGTAAAACCCTACTTCCTGCTATATTAGTATGAGTGAATATGTGTACAAGAGTTGATCTACCTCGAGATCGTAATGACTAAACCCTAGGTCTAGCCTATGAGGATATTATGATTCTTCTCTAGCCTCTATGGACTAAACCGTCTGATTTATATACACACCGGAGGGGCCTAGGGTTTGTACATATCATCTTGCAGAGGAAGGAAAATATACAACCGAGCCTAAAACATGCCATTACAAGAATCCAGGAGTCCTATCCGGATACGAGAGATGATCTTCTATAATAATCTCCATGGCCCACCAGTCCGGCCCACCAGGAGTTTGTCCGGCCACCTGAGGACCCCCCCAATCCAGGACTCCCTCAGGCCCCCTCTGGCTCCCCTGACGCCCCTCGTCAGCCTATATATACTCTCATACCCTGAAAACATTGAGGAGACGGACAAAACCCTAATTCCACTATCGCAACCTTCTGTACCCATGAGATCCCATCTTGGGGCCTGTTCCGAAGCTCCACCGGAGAGGTCATCGATCACGAAGGACTTCTACATCAACACCATAGCCTCTCCGATGAGTTGTGAGTAGTTTACCACAGACCTTCGGGTCCATAGTTATTAGCTAGATGGCTTCTTCTCTCTCTTTGGATCTCAACACAAAGTTCTCCTCGATCTTCGAGGAGATCTATTCGATGTAATCTTTCTGCGGTGTGTTTGTCGAGATCCGATGAATTGTCGGTTTATGATCAAGATTATCTATGAACAATATTGGATTCTTTTCTAAAATCTTTTATGCATGATTTAAATATCCTTGCAAGTCTCTTCGAATTATCGGTTTGGTTTGGCCTACTAGATCTATAGTTCTTACAACGGGAGAAGTGCTTGGCTTTGGGTTCAATCTTGCGGTGCCCTCTCCTAGTGACAGCAGGGGCAGCAAGGCACGTATTGTATTGTTGCCATCGAGGATAAAAAGATGGGGTTTATATCATATTGCTTGAGTTTATCCCTCTACATCATGTCATCTTGCTTAAGGCGTTACTCTGTTCTTATGAACTTAATACTCTAGATGCATGCTGGATAGCGGTCGATGTGTGGAGTAATCGTAGTAGATGCAGAATCATTCCTGTCTACTTGTCACGGACATGATGCCTATATATAATGATCATGCCTAGATATTCTCATAATTATGCGCTTTTCTATCAATTGCTCGATAGTAATTTGTTCACCCACCGTAGAATTCTGCTATCATGAGAGAAGCCACTAGTGAAACCTATGGCCCCCGGGTCTATTCTCATCATATTAATCTTCCATCAACTATTTACTTTACTTTGCTTTATTTACTTTTTCTCTATACTAAAAATACAAAAATATTATCTTATCATATCTATCAGATCTCACTCTCGTAAGTGACCGAGAAGGGATTGATAACCCCTTTTATCGCGTTGGTTGCGAGGTTCTTATTTGTTTGTGCAGGTACGAGGGAATCGCGCATGGTCTCCTACTGGATTGATACCTTGGTTCTCAAAAACTGAGGGAAATACTTACGCTACTGTGC
The DNA here is from genome assembly GCA_902687465.1 of Secale cereale. Classification (NCBI taxonomy): domain Eukaryota; kingdom Viridiplantae; phylum Streptophyta; class Magnoliopsida; order Poales; family Poaceae; genus Secale; species Secale cereale. Next base: position 155,625,494 of record LR738714.1, on the reverse strand, counting down.
GGCATCACCCTTTCCTCTTCGAGGGAATACAACGCAAGCTCAAGAAGTAGCACCCGGCTCTAAGTTCTTCTGAGACGTTCTGCACTTCTTTCAACTTCATCTGCAAGACATCAGACCCAATTTCGTGTCAAACATCTGTAATTTCCAAGTCTTCTGCGAAGTATACCTTCAAGAGAAGCCCAACATCGAGCTCTTTAGAGAATATTTCTATTTAAACCACCAAAATGAGTTCACGAACGGACTCAGCTTGGAACTTGGTACAATCTCGATTCAACGAAGAAGTGATGCCATCTTCCCCTATGCTCGCTTGCCGAGTCACCCCAAGGATTGGAACCAAACATGGTTTTACTGCAAAGATACCTCTCCGGCTGATGAAAATCCATGGCCGAGTTATCGTGTCCAATGTCTTGACCCGAAGCATCCTCTTCCTGAGAAGCTTACCGCCGCTGAACGTAAAAAGCTTGCTCCCACTATTGCGAAGGTCGAGGCTTTGCTGGGAAATGGACTAACTGGAATTGACTTGGTTCGGTGCTGGGTTTCTTGGCGGATCATACCCTTGATTCGCCGATCCGGCTTAATGTGTACTTACACTGGTGCGACTAAAGATCCATACGCCACAGCCCCTTGTGCTTGACTAATGATACAGTCACTGAAATGACTAAGACCCTTCTGAATGAATACTTGGGAGACTGCAACAAAGTGGGTCTAAACCCTTTCTGCAAACTTAATCCGGCACAGGATGTGAGTCTTACCTTCACTTTACCTTGCTTTATCATTCCAATATTCTGTTAATTCAACCTTGCTGATTTTCACAGGCTAAATCCGATTTCTAGAAGAAAAAATATGACCATGAAGCTGCCAAAATGGTCAGGGCTGCCAAGAAAACCGCCAAGAAAATGAAGAAAAAACCAAGCGCTTCTGATATGTTTGAACTAGACGACGGCTCTGAGTCGTAGGTAGCCCTTGACTCCCTTGGCTCCTTTTTCAATTATCTGTTGACACTGACTGTTATCAGGACAATACAAGGGTGAGTCAGGCTGTTGAAGAAGAGGTAATTACTATTTCCTCCGGCTCAGAACATTTGCCAAGATAGAGAATTCAACGAGTAATCCGGAAAGTAAGATTTTCACACCCCTTAGCTCATTTGGATCCTCACTTTCTTTTGAAGCAACAGCAGCATGAGAACCGGTGACAGACTCAAAACACCAGAGGTGAAGAACTGTCCTCCGGCTTACCGAATACTCCAGTCCGACAGAAACGTCAAAACGAGGCCCTTCTGCACTTAAACTCTTTTTACCCGCTAGCGGGTCTCATTCGCCAGCCACTGAATTTTTCCGATTCAAACTACCAAGAGGTTTCTCGTTCTTCCTCCGATGACTCATCTTAGACCCAGCTGCCAGCTTTCAAGACTACCCCTGGGTAACAACAATTACTGTTTGTTCTGTTCCTCCTTATGCCCTTATAATTTGTACTGATTTGTCATAATCTGTGAAGTGGCCAAGCCCAGCCCAGTAAGAAAGCAAAAGTGACTAAGCCGGCTGTCGATCCTAAAGTCGTTGAGCCGGAGCAGCAAGTCCTAGCACCAGATGCTTCTGAAAACAACCCGAAGAAACTGCTCATGTTGCTCCTCCTTAAATTCTTGATGTCTCCCTTGACCGTACCAACGTCACTTCTTTGAACACTGAATCGTCAAGCCCAGCTAAACCGTCAGAAGTGCATAATGAAGATGTGATGATCACTGGCACCGGCTTTAGAGAACCGGGCAATCCGACTTTCTTGGCAAAGCACTCCGCCAAACAAGAAGTTATTGAAAAGTGAAAAGTAAGGTTTGACATGACTCATTATGTGCAACTGAGCAACAGCAAAGTACTTTCTGGCTATCTCAATCAAGTACACACCAGCCGTGATCTTGAAGTTGACATGGTGAAGCAAATGCATAAAAAATTTGAGGTATGAACTTGACTAAGTTATGTACATCCTGCCAGCCCCCAAGTCTACTGGGTATGATAGAATTGAATATGATGTAGACTTAGAATAAACATGAGCATCTTTAATAGAATCCTTCCAAAGCCGGATTTCACTATTATAGGAAACCTGATTTTTTTTATGAACATTGTACCCGTAGCCCCCAAGGGCCGGCTTAATCAGCATGAATGAGTCAGTCATGTTCACCGTTGTGCATATATAGAGCTTGCCTGTATAGCCTCCATAAACCAGCGGTGACTGTTTACAATACCACTGGGTTATCATAAATGAATAAGAAAATGCAGGCGATATGCATTAGCCCCCAAGTGCCAAGTATTCTTGCTTGCAAAGTGCTTGGGACTTTATTGATATGAGCCGGCGCATGAAGAATGTTTCGGCAGGCATTAGCCCCCAAGTGCCAAGTGTTGTTGCTTGCAAAAGGTTTGGGACTTATATTCCTGTAACCCGGATATGAATGTATTTGTAACTTTTTGTTTATATAGAATACCACTGTTGAACTGTAATCACAATTGAATGATGCAAAGACCCAGCTAAAGTTTCAAGAATCTGAGACCCAGAAAGCTGAATCAAAATTCCAATTTAGTGTGGCTGAAACGAAAAAATTGAAGGCCAGCTTTGAGACGGAGAAAGCTGCTTGGGCTGAACAAAGGACTGCTTTGACAAAACAAGCTGAAAAGGCAGATGCGGCTCTTGAAGAGGCGACCACTGAGCTCACCGGTTTGAAACATCGTATATCCCAGATGGTTTCGGCTATCTTTGGTGAGTTGTCATACTAATCATCAAAAGTAAATCCTTCCTATGATATTATAAACTGCCTCTAACTAATTTATGACTTATGCAAGCCGTAGGAGCAACAATCTTAACCAGGAGATGCTTGTGAAGTTTAAAGTTGTTTATACCCTTGTTGAACAGCTATACACTAGAGCTCAGCGTGCATTGGCCACAATTTCTCCCGCCAATCAGGCACCTACTCTTTTGGTATATGTCTTGAAAAACTTTCTGTGCTGCCTGCTAGGACAGACGAGATGAAGCGATCGTCTGCGAGAGCCGGTGCCGTGACCGCTTTCAGCCGGGCCAAGGCATGGTTACCAGAGATCGACCCGGCTAGCTTAGCTACTGGCTATCCAAGCTTGAAAGAAGACGGCACAATATTTGATCAAAAGGACTTCGCTGCCTGTGCGAAAGATATACGCCCTCTGGCCAGCCTGATCGCTAATGAAACAGATCTGTCAAGATATCAGCCGACTTACAACATGGAGAACCAGAAGATGCCCACTCCGGCTTATAAAGTGATGGATTTAATCCCTCCAATCTGTAAGCATACTTTCGCCCCTGAAGTTGACCCGTCCGAACTTATATATGATGAAGCTGAATTTCAAGCTCTGTCTGGCATCGATTGGTCATCACCATACTTTCAAACGGAGGAGGACGAAGAACCAGAGAGGGATAACCCAGAAGCTTCAAGTCAGCAAGGTTGGGAAGAGTGAACTGTCGGGCGGTTTATATATTTGATCCTTTAAAACACTTGATCTTGTTTGACTCACAGAGTCATGTAATAGGGTAGTAAAACCTTAATCTGTTGTGCCATCGTGCACGGTTCTGTTTTAGCGCAATACTGTTGATCCGCTAGTTAAAGAAACTACCACTTTATGCTTATGATAGCGTTGACTTTATGCAGATCAAATTGACCATTACCTTGCACACAAGCAGATAACATGTGCCCTGGCGGTTTACCGCCGGGCGGGTCATGATACCTAATTGATGCCACTGGGGACAGATAGTCCATAACTAGGGCCAGTTTAATCACAATTGTGAAATAAAGAATCATACATGTGGTGCGTGCTTAGACTGCCGGCTTATCAGCTCCATGCAGTTAGAGTCTTTAGAGCTATAACTCTAAATATGAGATTATTATCCTCTAGCGACTTATCGTCTGCCATTCTGTCGGGTTGCAAAGACCCATAGACGCTTCAAATATGAGACATAAATAGATGCAGCTTGGCCCAATTTGTAAAAACCATACGACAGGAGAAAAAACGAGGAAAAATAAAGCCAAAATAGAAGTCAAAAAATCCAAGGCTTTTGCAGGCTGCCAAGCCAAAGTTTCTTCTTCAATGAAACTAGCTTGTTGGCCACTGGAAGGTACGCGCTTTCTGTGGGCCGGCTCTTAGAGTACCCAATCGACATTTGAACCTAGATAAGTTCAGGTCTTATTTAAAGATAGACTTATCTAGAGTACGCGGGGTTAGAGTTGCATCATGCATCACAGGCCGATTTATCCAAGTTTCGAGGAAGGCGGCTTTATGAGACTGGATCTATCCTGACTATCTGTAAGCCGTGCTCTCACGTGACAAACCGGCGTTTGAACCTTAGCAAGCTCAGGAACTTTGGTCGGATACGCCGTAAAAGATTGATTGCTAAGAGTTCGGCGGGTCAATCAGGATGACCTGATGGAGTTGAAGCAGCTGGTATATAGGTAGGATGGCCCAGAAAGGTTATGTCCTCTTTGGTCGAATACGCCTATGTTTGAACAAGATAACCTGGTCAAAAGGGTAGTAACGCTATGTTCTCTTTGGTCGAATACGCCTATGTTTGAACAGGAAGCCCCCAAGTGACATACTTACAAATTGCGCTCGTCGGGGACCTATGTTCGACCTGTGCTGTGCATCCAACTCTCTTTGGTCCCTGTAATTTGGGCGTCAAGCCTCTTAAGTGAACATGTAAGACGATGATAAAGACTCGGCTTCGAGGAAGTGAAACGACAGAGGCCCTGAATTATCAGGATGCCGGCTTATTATATTGTTGCTAATATATACATCATCAAACTATGTACATCATGAGAGCCGGTGGCTGATACGTCTCCAACGTATCCACTTTTCCAAACACTTGTGCCCTTGTTTTGGACTCTAACTTGCATGATTAGAATGGAACTAACCCGGACTGACACTGTTTTCAGCAGAGTTGCCATGGTGTTGTTTTTGTGCAGAAATAAAAACTTCTCGGAATGACCTGAAAATTCAAGGAGAATTATTTTGGAAAATATAAAAAATTCTTACGAAAAGATCCAGACCAGGGGGCCCACACCCTGACCATGAGGGTGGGGCACCCCCCTTCTCCCTGGGCGCGCCCCCCTGCCTCGTGGGCCCCCTGATGCTCCACCGACGTACCCCCAGACTCCATATATTCACTTTCGGGGAGAAAAACCAGAGAGAAAGAATTATCGCGTTTTACGATACGGAGCCGCCTCCAAGCCCTAATCTCTGTCGGGAGGGCTGATCTGGAGTCCGTTCGGGGCTCCGAAGAGTGGAGATCGTCGCCATCATCATCATCAAGCTTCCTCCATCACCAATTCCATGATGCTCACCACCGTGCGTGAGTAATTCCATCGTAGGCTTGCTGGACGGTGATAGGTTGGATGAGATTTACCATGTAATCGAGTTAGTTTTGTTAGGGTTTGATCCCTAGTATCACCTATGTTCTGAGATTGATGTTGATGTGACTTTTCTATGCTTAATGCTTGTCACTAGGGCCCGAGTGACATGATTTCAGATCTGAACCTATTACGTTTTCATGAATATATGTGTGTCCTTGATCCTATCTTCCGAGTCTATAGTCACCTACTATGTGTTATGATCCGGCAACCCCGAAGTGACAATAATCGGGACCACTCCCGGTGATGACCGTAGTTTCAGGAGTTCATGTATTCACTATGTGTTAATGCTTTGGTCCGGTACTCTATTAAAAGGAGGCCTTAATATCCCTTAGTTTCCACTAGGACCCCGCTGCTACGGAAGGGTAGGACAAAAGATGTCATGCAAGTTCTTTTCCATAAGCACGTATGACTATATTCGGAATGCATGCCTACATTACATTGATGAACTGGGGCTAGTTCTGTGTCACCCTAGGTTATAACTTTTACATGATGAATTGCATCCGACATAATTCCCCATCACCGATCCAATGCCTACGAGCTTTTCACATATTGATTGTTGCTTATTTACTTTTCCGCTGCTACTATTACAAAAACTACAAAAACACTACCTTTACTTTTATTGTTGTTACCGCTATCTCCATATTACTTTGCTACTAAACTACCTTGTTACAGATACTAAGTTTCCAGGTGTGGTTGAATTGAGAACTCAGCTGCTAATACTTAAGAGTATTCTTTGGCTTCCCTTGTGTCGAATCAATAAATTTGGGTTGAATACTTTACCCTTGAAAACTGTTGCGATCCCCGACACTTGTGGGTTATCAAGACTATTTTCTGGCGCCGTTGCCGGGGAGCATAGCTCTATTCTTTAAGTCACTTGGGATTTATATCTGTTGATCACTATGAAGAATTTGAAGGACTCAAAAACCAAGATCTATCCCTCAACTACGAGGGGAGGTAAGGAACTACCATCTAGCTCTGCACTTGATTCACCGTCTGTTATGGGTAAATTTGTGACACCTACTCCTACTATTGAATCTGATATGTCGTATGTTCTTAATGATACCACTTCTGCTATGTATGATGAAACTACTTCTATGCTTGATAATACTCTGCCACTAGGTGAATTTCTAGATGAACAAATTGCTAGGGTTAGGGAGAATGCAAATATTCAAACTAATAATATTTATGGAAGTGATGATGAAGCTTCTCCCCTTAGATATGAATTGCCTGTTGTTCATGAGGGTTATGTTATGGATGAAGAAACTGCTAGAGACTTTCTTGCTTGCAACGATAGATATGATCTTAAGAAATTATTAGCTAAGCTGAAAGAAAAGTCCTTGAATTCTAGAATGAAACATGACCCTGCTTTCGCTACTTCACCTATCTTCGTTACTGATAAGGATTATGATTTCTCTCTTGATCCTGAGTTAATTACTTTCGTTGAATCTGATCCTTTCCATGGTTATGAGTCTAAAACTGTTGTGGCACATCTTACTAAGTTGAATGATATAGCCACCCTGTTTACCAATGATGAAAAGATTCATTATTACTATATCCTTAAGTTGTTTCCGTTCTCCTTAAAGGGTGATGCTAAGACTTGGTATAATTCTCTTGATCCTGGTTGTGTGTGTAGTCCCCAGGATATGATGTATTACATCTCTGCTAAATATTTTCCCGGTCATAAGAAACAAGTTTCCTTATGGGAAATATATAACTTTGTGCAAATTGAATAAGAGAGTCTCCCACAAGCTTGGGGGAGGCTTCTCCAATTACTTAATGCTTTTCCTGATCATCCTCTTGAGAGGAATGATATACTTGATGTCTTTTATAATGGACTAACCGATGCTTCCAGAGACCACCTGGATAGTTGTGCTGGTTGTGTTTTCAGGGAAAGAACAGTTGATCAAGCTGAATTACTATTGAATAATATGCAGGCCAATGAAAATAATTGGACACTTCCTGAACCAGCCCCTAAGCCAACTCCGAAGAAAAAGGGAGTTCTATTTCTCAGTCCTAAAGATATGCAAGAGGCAAAGAAATCTATGAAAGAAAAAGGTATTAAAGCTGAAGATGTTAAGAATTTACCACCTATTGAAGAAATCCATGGTCTTGATAACCCGACACAGGTAGTAAAGGTAAATTCTCTTTATAGATTTGATGAAGGTGATATTCCTCGTTATAAGTCTGCTAGCCAATGCTTAGATGAGTTTCACAATTTTATTGTGAAACAAGAAAACCTCAATGCTTACGTTGGTAGACAATTGCAACATAATGCTTATATGATTGAACGCTTGAGTGATTATCTTTCTAGAGTTAAAGGTGAACTGAAACTCATTAGTATACATGCTTCGATGGTTACCACTCAAGTAGAACAAGTACTTAAGGCTCGGAATGATTTGCTCAATGAGTTAAATGGTAAGAATAATGACTATGCTGTTAGAGTTGCTACTAGAGGTGGTAAAATGACTTAGGAACCTTTGTATCCTGAGGGCCACCCTAAGAGAATTGAGCAAGATTCTCAGAGAGCTAATTTAGATGCACCTAGTTCTTCTAAGAAGAAGAAAAAGAAAAATGATAGAACTTTGCATGCTTCTAGTGAACCTGTAGCTGACACGCCTGAGAATCCCAATGATATATCTGTTTGTGATGCAGAGACACAATCTGGTAATGAACATGAACCTAGTGATAATGTTAATGATGATGTTCATGATGATGCTCAACCTAGCAATGATAATGATGTAGAGATTGAACCTGATGTTGATCTTGATAACCCACAATCAAAGAATCAACGTTATGATAAGAGAGACTTTGTCGCAAGGAAGCACGGTAGGGAAAGAGAACCATGTGTTCAGAAACCCATGCCTTTTCCTCCGAAACCATCCAAGAAAAAGGATGATGAGGATTTTGAGTGCTTTGCTGAAATGATTAGACCTATCTTTTTGCGTATGCGTTTGACTGATGTGCTTAAAACAAATCCTTGTGCTAAATATATGAAAGATATTATTACCAATAGAATAAAGATACCAGAAGTAGAAATTTCCACCATGCTTGCCAATTACACTTTTAAAGGTGGAATACCTAAGAAACTAGGAGATCCGGGAGTACCTACTATACCTTGCTCCATTAAAGGAAATTATGTCGAAACTGCTTTGTGTGATCTTGCAGCCGGTGTTAGTGTTATGCCTCTTTCTTTATATCGTAGACTTGACTTGGGTAAGTTGATACCTACTGAAATATCTTTGCAAATGGCTCGTAAATCAACTGCTATACCTGTCAGTATTTGTGAGGATGTGCCTATTGTAGTTGAAATGTTACTATTCTAACAGACTTTGTTATACTTGATATTCCCGAGGATGATAGTATGTCTATTATCCTTGATAGACCCTTTTTGAATACTGCAGGGGCTGTTATTGATTGCAACAAAGGCAATGTCACTTTTCGTGTCAATGGTAATGAGCATACTGTCCACTTTCTGAGGAAACAACCTCAGGTCCATAGTATCAATTATATTGGAAAAGTTTCAACTATCACTATTGGAGGTTTTGAATTTCCTCTTCCTACTGTCAAGAAGACATATGATATCCTTATTGTTGGGGATATACATATCCCCATTGAGGTAACCTAGTGTTATTCGAAAATTCTCCGGTTTCATGTTATTCGGAAAGAGTTTATTAACAAGACTTGATCAACCTTGTTAATGAATTCTTTTTCATGAGCATGGGATAGGTGAATCTAGATAGCACAACCTTTTGTACCCTCCTTTTACTTTCTGTTAATTAGGATAAATGAAGCAAAAATAGTATTTTCTGTCTGTTTTCAGACTTATCCGTGCAATAAAAAAATACCCCGAAAATAAAAGTTCTCCAAATGCCCTGAAAATTTAATATGATTTTTTTCTAGAATATTTGAGAATATATGGCACAGAACACACAGCGAGGGGAGACAGCACCTGGCCACGAGGGTCCAGGGCGCGCCCCCCTGCCTCGTGGGCCCCATGTGGCCCCCTCCACTTATTCCGGCACCCATACTCTTCTTCTTCCTCCCCAAAAAAATCACCAACCAGCTCAAGCACGAGTTCTAGTTCTTCTTGCTGCCATTTTCGATCTCCTTGCTCAAAGCACCATTCACCAAACTGTTAGGGGAGATTGTTCCTAGGTATGTGACTCCTCCATTGGTCCAATTAGTTTTTGTTCTAGTGCTTTATTTATTGCAAATTTTTGCTGCTGTGGTGACCTTGTTCTTGAGCTTGCATGTCAAATTTCCTTGGTCGCAAGTAGTTCTAATGCATGATATAGTCTCTAGGCACTAGTAGGAGTTGTTGCTATCAATCTTGTTGAGTTTGGTTAACTTTTATTTTGAATTACTAAAAATTTCAGAAAATTTCAGAAAATGCATAGGAAAATCTTCCAAGGTGGTTCTTCAAGGAAGCAAGAACCGAGGCTCGCGTTTCATGAGCCGGACGATGAACTACCGAGGGAAGCGGAAGTGAGGCCTTGTGAATGGTCGTCACACGACTTTATGGTTCAGGTTGGCATCAAGGAGGAATTTGACGCATATGTGCGCAACGCTGACCACGAGGGCTTCATACAAGATAAGTGTCAGGGATATTACTAGCAGGTATAAACCGGCTAGGGAGATCCGGATTACGGTAATGTAGCTGCGTTGTTATAAGCTCAGTAGAGGTTATGGCCCATGAAGGCTTAGGGCCCATGTGTAAAGTTTACGGTTTATAAACCGTCCTATCATGTAACTTGAGGTACAAGGAAGAAAGAGTAGAAACCGAGGCGGACACGATTATGAGCCGGCCTCGGGACTCTGTAAACCGGACCGGGCGTTGCCTCCTATATAAAGGAACGATCGGCGATGGTTCAAGGACAAGCAACAACCCGTCGAGAGGCAGGCAAGCAATCTGCTCCCTGTTCATCGACGCGCAAGCAATACCAAACCAAACTAGAAGTAGGCTTTTACCTTCATCGAAGGGGCCGAACTAGTATAAACCCTCTGTGTTCTTTGTGTGCTTTAACCTCTTCAAGCTAACCCGCGCGATGGCTCCACACCTAAGTCCTCTAAACCGGACATCTGCCGTGCTAATTCCACGACAGTTGGCGCCCACCGTGGGGCTATCGCACGATGGTTTCGAGTTCTTGAAGGGCAGCTTTGAAGGACTCAAGGGTTACGCGGTCGGCCGGATTACCAAGAGTCGCCGCGGCCGGATCTACATCGATGACGCAGGCTGGGGACCGGAGGCCGATTCCATCGAATACGGGTACCGGGTCCCCTTCGGCGGCATCCACGTCTTCATCGGCAAGATTGGTGAACCGGGACCTAAGCCGGACATCTTCCCCAGCATCGTCGAGCCGGCTCAGCGTGCGAGATCAGCCTGGATTTAGCCCGCCATGAAACGTGTCTTCGTTGGAGCAATACATGGAGCCCAAGCCGAGGACGGATCGGATTCTGGTGGCGAGACAGTTGTATACTCCGATGATGAATCTTCATCCGGAGAGAACGAATCTTTATATCTGTTGCGGGACGGTCGATCCGGGGGTATATCCGATGGCAACAGTATTCAGGACCCCTTTGATCCGCCAAACCGAGTGGCTGTCTTCATGGCCGGATCACAATCTGCACCGCAGCCCACGGTGACCGGGGCGTTCACAGTAGAGGTAGCTGGTGCAGGGGCGAGCAACCAAGCCCCCTCACCATCTGACGCTCTATCCACCTTGGTTGAGGAGTTGATAGCCCGAGCAACAGCAGAGGTGGCTCCTGCCAACAAGGCGCAACACGATGCAGAGATCCTTCAGCTAAAGGGCCAGATCGAGCAAGCCAAACGGGATCTGGACGCAGAGAGAGTCATGATGGTAACAAGGCAAACAGAGTTGGATTCTCAAGCTTTCCGGCTCAGGATGGATCAGGTTTCTGCGCAGGGAGTAAGGATCATAAGGTATCAGACTCGTCTACCGCCGGTCTATGAGGCGATGAATCTCTTTGGCACGCCAGGAGCGGGAGCCAGCAATAATCTAGAAGTAAACCGAAGGGGAGCCCCAGCAACAGGCGCACCGGTTCAACAACCAACCGCGGAGCAAGATCGTCGGGTTGTGCCCACTCCGCACGTCTCCACTCCTCCTGGCCATTACTCAAACCCCCTGGATAACATTGTCGCCGCCGCTTCACGCCTGGCCGCTTTACCCATTGAGGGAACATCCCCCGTGGCGATGGAAGCACGCAGGGTCAAGGATTTGCTAGACATGGCATTGACACAACAGCAAGTGTACTCCTACAGCAGGGAGAGACTTCATTCAACACCCTGCCACAGCAGGAGTTATACTAGGCATTGGGATGAACCGGAGGTGTCCAGTAGTGAGCGGAGGCGTCACCGTCACAGGCAACATAATCCGGCAGGAGCAGAGGCGCACGCCCAGGAGGTGATGAACCGGGCTAGACCTACTGCCCGTGAGGATATCCGCCAAACAACGCCGGTTCACCCAACCACAGTAGAGACGGGAGTCACGTCGAGTTCCTTTGGAGTGCAGTGTCTCATTCCCGCTTTACGAAGCATAAGGTTACCCAAGGACTTCAAAGGTCCACGTAAGCTGCCTAACTATACAGCAGATCTGGCTCCAGAGGCTTGGATTGAGAGCTATGAGATGGCTATGGAGATGCTGGACGTGGATGAAGCAGCATGCGCAAAGTATTTTACCATGATGCTTGAGGGTACAACCCGGACATGGTTAAAGGGCTTATCGCCTAACTCCATCGGATCATGGGGTGAGTTGCGCCGCCAGTTTATCAAAAATTTCAAGGATACGTGGAAACAGCTGATGTCAGTAGTAGACTTAGTGGCATGTGTTCAAGGAGAGCAGGAGCCTACGAGCGCATGGGTGCGGCGAGTGTCAGAAATCTTACACTCTTCGAACGGTATCAGTCCCAGTACGGCAATAGTAACACTAGAAAACAATTGCCGGTTCGAGTCTCCGAAGCTGAAGCTGGGACGGCTCAAGCGGGATTGTAATGACATGGGGACACTCATGAGCGCTCTGGTGAAGTATGGGGACTTTGACAACACTAAATACCCAGAAGCGGAGGGAGACAAATCCGGAAAAGCAAATAAGGCTGGTAAACCGACGCAGGTTAATCCGGCAGGAACAAGCTTCAATGGTAAGCGAAAGGCAGAAGGTGGCTCTGATTTTGTGGCCAATACCAATGTCCAAGGAAACTTTCAACGCAACAAGGGTAGGCCACCTCCACGAAGCGGCGGAAGATTCATTAATCTGGATCAACAGTTGAGCGAGCCTTGCCCGAAGCACATCACGGAGGAACGCCCAGCTAAACACACATGGGGGCAATGCCGGGTCATGATGGAGGCTATAAACCGGGGCAAATTCAACAACGGACCATCGGGCGGCAGTTCAGGTTCCGGATTTCACGGTCCGGGTCACCAGGGTAATGGTTCCGGATCAGGATATCATGGTGGCAATAATGGCTACAACCAAGGCAATCATCAACATGGTCAGGGTGGTTACGATAACCAAGGCAACCATCAGCATGGTCAGGGCGGTTATAATAACCAAGGCAACCAACAGCATGGCCAGGGTAATCACAATAACCAAAGGAATCAACAGCGTCAGCAGCAGCAGCAATCCGGATATCAGAGTAATCCGATGGAGCTGAGTAGTGGACAGTATCATGTGTTTACTACGAGTTTGTGCAAACGAGATCAAAAAATCCTAAAGCGGGTGGTACACACGGTTGAACCGGCAACACCACGATTCCTGCGCTGGTCGGAACAACCTATTGTGTGGAGCAGAGAGGATCACCCGCCGCGGGTTGATAATCCGGGCCAGTTGGCCTTAGTGGTGGCACCACAGGTGGGTGACTACAAATTCACTAAGGTACTCATGGACGGCGGCAGCAGCATCAACATCTTATATTACGAGACTTTCCGTCGCATGGGGTTAACGGACAAGAAGCTAAGACAGTCAAATACGGTGTTCCATGGAGTGGTGCCAGGCAAATCAGCTTACCCAGTTGGGAAAATTGATCTAGAAGTTACCTTTGGAGATGAACAGGATTCCAGGTCGGAGACGATAACCTTTGAAGTGGTAAAGATCCGGAGCCCATATCATGCCCTATTTGGACGGCCGGTTTACGCCAAGTTTATGGCTAGACCGTGCTATGTATATCTATAGCTCAAGATGCCGGGTCACAAAGGAACCATCACGGTTCATGGAAGTCGCAAGATTGCATTGGACTGCGAGGAAGGAGACGCTGCTTATGCTGAGGCAGTATGTGCTACGGAGGAATTGAAGTTCTACAAAGATAACGTTGATCCGGCAGATATGTCCCCGTTGAAGAAACCAACTACAGAACATGATCCGGCGTTGAAGTTTAAATCGGCAGAGGAAACCAAGCAAGTCGACTTTGTACCGGACGACTCATCCAAGCAGTTCACTATCAACGCTAACCTTGACCCCAAATAGGAAAGCGCGCTCATCGAGTTCATCCGTGAGAACCGGGATATCTTTGCATGGAAACCTTCTGACATGCCAGGTATACCGAGGGAACTCGCTGAGCACAGTCTTAATATTGATCCGAAGTTCAAACCAGTCAAGCAGTATCTGCGCCGCTTCAACGAAGAAAGGCGCAAGGCTATAGGTGAAGAAGTGGCCAGGCTTTTGGCCGCAGGGTTCATAGTTGAGGTGTTCCACCCGGAGTGGTTGGCTAATCCGGTTCTGGTGTTAAAGAAAAATGGAAAGTGGAGGATGTGTGTGGATTACACAAACTTAAACAAGGCTTGTCCAACCGATCCTTTTGCTCTTCCCCGTATTGATCAAATCATTGATGCTACGATGGGATGTGAGCGGCTAAGTTTTTTGGATGCATATTTAGGGTATCATCAGATCAAGATGGCGATTAAAGACCAGGAGAAGACAACCTTCATCACTCCTTTTGGTGCTTTTTGCTACGTATCTATGCCTTTTGGGCTCAAGAGTGCCCAAGCAACTTACCAGCGTTGCGTACAGAACTGTCTTAAGGGGTAGATAGGGAAAAATGTCCATGCCTATGTGGATGACATTGTGGTAAAGTCAAGGAAGGAGGAGACGTTGATAGAGGACCTCAACGAAACCTTTGATAACCTTTGGGTCTATAAGATGATGCTTAATCCGGAGAAATGCGTTTTTGGTGTTCCAGCTGGCAAGCTCCTTGGATTCTTGGTGTCAAACAGAGGAATAGAAGCCAATCCGGAGAAGATCAAGGCAATCACGTCCTTGACTAAACCAGCTTGCATCATTGATGTCCAGCATATCGCTGGCCGGATTACAGCGTTAAGCCGATTCATCAGTCGTCTGGGAGAGAAGGCAATTCCGCTTTATCAGATGCTGAAAAAGACAGACCGGTTTATATGGAGCGATGCCGCAAATGCCGCGTTTGAGGACTTGAAGCGGCAACTGGCAGAACCACCGTCCTTGCTGCCCCTGTTGATAAGGAACCATTGCTGTTATACGTGGCCGCCAATGCCCGGGAAGTTAGCGTTGCAATTGTGGTCGAGCGCAAAGAAGCAGGCAAGGAATATCCGGTTCAACGCCCGGTTTATTATGTCAGTGAGGTTCTAATTGAGTCAAAACAAAGGTACCCACATTGGCAGAAGCTGGTGTATGGCGTGTTCATGGCAAACCGGAAGTTGAAGCACTACTTCCAAGGCCACCCAATAACTGTTGTCAGTTCAGCTCCATTGGGGGATATAATCCAGAACAGAGAAGCCACTGGCAGAGTAGCAAAGTGGGCCATTGAGCTTAGTCCACACGGACTGAAGTATGTGCCACGCACCGCTATCAAATCCCAAGCATTGGTAGATTTTATCAATGATTGGACATAGTTGCAAGCACCAGAGGAAAAGCCGGATCATACATACTGGACTATTCACTTTGACGGTTCAAGACAATTGGAAGGCTCGGGGGCTGGAGTTGTTTTAACTTCCCCGCGAGGTGACAAATTTTGTTATGTCCTCCGTCTAATGTTTCCTTGTACTAATAATGCAGCAGAATATGAGGCATTGCTTCATGGCCTGTGGATGGCTAAGGAGATGAACTTGAGCCGGGTCAAGTGTTTTGGTGATTCAGATTTAGTGGCACAGCAAGTATCCGGCAAGTGGGATTCTAAAGACCCTCTCATGGCAGCTTACAGACGAGAAGTTGAAGCAGTCGCAGGATATTTCAAAGGATAGCAGGTGGATCACATAGACCGGCGGAAAAATGAAGCGGCTGACGCTCTAAGTCGGCTGGGTTCTCAGCGTAAACCGGTGCCACCGAATACCTTTTTGGACGAGCTACATAGTCCATCAGTTCAGGTACCATCAGAGGAAGATTTGGTTGTTCCTGATCCGGAAGCACAACTGGTTGCGGCACTTCATGTTATTCCAGATTGGACACTCCCTTACTTGGCGTACCTGAGCCGAGAAGAGTTGCCAGATGATGAGATTGAAGCAAGGCAGATAATCCGGCGGTCCAAATCCATGACAATTGTAAACGGAGAACTCCATCACCTCAGCGTTTCTGGAGCATTTCAGCGGTGTGTATCATCCGAGGAAGGCTGTGACATCCTTCGAGAGATTCGTGAAGGGGATTGTGGTCATCACGCCGGTTCAAAATCCTTAGTAGCTAAAGCTTCCCGTCATGGGTTCTACTGGTTGACAGCCCATGCTGATGCGGAGGATCTAGTCCGGAAATGTGATGCCTGTCAGAAATTTTCACGGCGTGCTCTTGTTCCGGCACAGGAGCTGCGGACGATTCCAATTACTTGGCCGTTTGCGACTTGGGGGCTTGATATGGTTGGGCCTTTTAAACGATCCAAGATAAAAAAACTCACATGTTGGTCGTAGTGGATAAGTTCACAAAGTGAATTGAGGCAGAGCCTGTGAGCAAGTGTGATGCGGCAACAATGGTTAAATTCATCAAGAAGTTAATTTTCCGGTTTGGCTTTCCACACAGCATCATAACTGACAATGGCACCAATCTATCTAAAGGAGAGATGGAAGAGTTTTGTCAAAGGGAGCATATTCGCCTAGATGTGTCTTCTGTAGCTCACCCTCAATCCAACGGTCAAGCTGAAAGGGCCAATCAAGAGATTTTGCGAGGTATCAGGCCCCGGCTTATGACTCCCTTGCAAAGAATGCTAGGGTGCTGGGTTGAGGAATTGCCCTTTGTCCTCTAGAGCATCAATACTACACCGAACAGATCTACAGGTTACACACCTTTCTTCATGGTGTACGGTGCTGAAGCGGTTCTTCCAAGCGATATCCGCCATGACTCACCACGGGTGGCGGCTTATGTTGAAGCAGCCAATGAGCAAGCAAGACATGACAGTTTGGACCGGCTGGATGAAGAGCGTGACATAGCAGTAGCAAGATCTGCAATTTATCAGCAGGACCTGCGCAGATATCACAGCCGCCGAGTTAAAACCAGGACGTTCCAAGAGGGGGACTTAGTACTCCGGCTCATCCAGGACCAGACTGATATGCACAAGCTATCCCCACCTTGGGAAGGACCCTTTATGGTCAGCAAGAACCTACACAACGGTTCATACTACCTGGTGGACGTTCGAGAGCACAAAGACTCACGGACATCAGAAGAAGAGACGAAGAGGCCGTGGAACATTGCCCTCCTGCGGCCTTACTACACCTGAGCCATGAGCTCCGCCTTATGTATCCTATATATATTATGATTAATAAATAAACCGGCACCCCTGGTAAACCGGGGGACCGGCCTTTTTTCTTCTAAATATATGTCTTATGAAAGTTAATACGGATACTTCGAACAGTTTATTTTGTTATGCAGGATAATGCTACAAGGGACCAAACAGGACTTGCCTTTCAAGTGCAACTCCTTCATAGGAACCCTACCTCAAGGATCACTAGGGGGCTACGGATCACATGTGAATCCTTGCTTAAATCTCTTCTAGTCCGGTTTACATGATTGTCTTCACATCGGCGCCCTTTGGATTACATCCATCGATTGGCCAACAATGTTCTTGTCCCTAGGGGTACTTCCTTTGATGGCAAATGCAAAACTTCTTGCCCCTTGGTTGATTACTTCCTTTGTGGCAAAAGAAAAAACTGTTCTTGTCCCTAGGGGTACTTCCTTTGATGGCAAATGCAAAAATTCTTGCCCCTTGGTTGATTACTTCCTTTGATGGCAAAAGAAAAAATTGTTCTTGTCCCTAGGGGTACTTCCTTTGATGGCAAATGCAAAAATTCTTGCCCCTTGGTTGATTACTTCCTTTGATGGCAAAAAAAAACTGTTCTTGTCCCTAGGGGTACTTCCTTTGATGGCAAATGAAAAAATTCTTGCCCCTTGGTTGATTACTTCCTTTGATGGCAAAAGAAAAAACCGTTCTTGTCCCTAGGGGTACTTCCTTTGATGGCAAATGCAAAAATTCTTGCCCTTGGTTGATTACTTCCTTTGATGGCAAAAGAAAATATGTTCTTGTCCCTTGGAGTACATCCTTTGATGGCAAAAGAAACAGTTCTTGCCCCTTGGAGTACATCATTTGATGGCAAAAGAAAAAATCATAGCCCTTTGGGTCGCACCCATTGATTGGCACATATGGAGCCTGGCAGCTCGTAAAAAGCCTCGACTACATGGTCTTATTTGCAAACTGTGTTTTGTGTTTTGTGATTTTTCAATGTTTTCTATGGTTTTTTGATCCGGAGCTGGGCAGCTGAAAAAGTTGACCACATAAGTATAAAAAGTCTGGTCATAGAGCACCAGCATGATTCAAACCTGTAGTTATTATAACCCGGAACAATCATTGGGTACACACCAACAGAGCCAAGAGCCTCCTCAGAATCTCCAATGTTCACCGGATTAAGGATGTCAAGCATACTTAATCAAAGGTATGAAATTATTTTTGGTATAAAGCGGATACTCGTTCGATATATATATATACATATGAGAGCATTTTAATCGGTCCGGCGGTAAACCGCCAGGACATTTTCCCAGTGTTATCTATGCAGATACAGATAATATAAAGGATCAACCATAGCAGACAAAGGATTCAAATTGGCAGACGCCAAATCAAAAGTATGACATCCGAGTTAAGACAAGCAATGTTTCGAGCTATTCTATTACAAGGCACTTGAAGGCCTGGACGGATTAAAGTTTTTCGGCGCTGGATTACAGTAGATAAAAATAAAATGAAGTGACTTATGCTTCTTCCAACTGCGAAGGCTGAGGATCGACTTGTTCCGGAACTTCTTTGTCCTCTTGAAGCGGCTGAAAATCGGGAACGTGCCAGTCGATCTTGGATAATGCACGAAAGTACATCTCTTCAGTAATGAGATCGGACGGATCAACATCTGGGGCGAAAGTATGGGCGCGCACTAGCGGGATTAGATTCTTGGTGTCATAAACCGGCCGGTCCACCCGCTCATTCTTTAAGTCATATGCCGGATGATACCTGGTCAGGTCCGCTTCATCAGCGAGCTTGCTGGCAAGAGGACGCATTTCTTTAGTCAAAGCATGAAGGTCCTTGCCAGAGAAGGCAGATCCATCCTCCTTGTTGCTGGGGTACCCGTTCATAGCTTCTTCCGAATCAAAGTCCGGCACCCATGCCTTGGCTCTAGTCAGCGCTACAAGAGAACCGGTCCGTGCAGCAGATTTCTTCACTTCTTCCAAGCGTACAGGCAGTATAGAAAGCTTCTCCAAAGTACCTTGGATAGTGGTGCGGGCCGCTTTATAATGGGACATCGCACTTATAATCCTTTGAGCGCCGGAATACAGCTGCTCAACCAGAGTATAAGAGGCCTTGAGTTTCTTCCGGAGGTCATCCCCAAGATGGGTAACGCGTCGCCCTGCATATGATTATTGCAGTTAAACCGGAGCAAAATAAAGATTGCAGAGATGAAAGCATATAAGTACTTACCAAAGATAGCAGAGGTCATAAGCTCTATTTACTGCCTTAAACCGGTCAGCTCTTGCATCACCGGGTTAAGGGCCTCTTCGGCGTCCTTTGCTCTTTTTTCAAGAGCATTCCTCTGCACCTCCCAGGCTGTCCGCTCCGCTTCAAAATCCTTTTTCAATTTTTCAGCATTAGTTAAGCTCAGCGCCAGCTCATCTTTGGCCTTGGCAGAAGCAGTTTCAGTGATAGCAAGTCTATTCCGGAGTTCCGTTACTTCTGCAGCCCTCCGGGTCAAGTCAGCCTACGAGAAAATCAAGTGGAGTAGATGACAGTTAAGACAAGTCTCAAGCACATAAGCAAGTTATCTACTTGACACTTGGGGGCTAATGGGCAGTTGAAGTATCAAAAGATGACAATTAAGACAAGTCTCAAGCACATAAGCAAGTTATCTACTTGACACTTGGGGGCTAATGGGCAGTTGAAATATCAAAAGAGAGATTCACACAAGTCCCAGGCACATAAAACAAGTTATGCCCCTGGCAGTTGGGGGCTAATGTAAGATTCATTTTCATACATTTGGAAGTACCGGTTCACCTACAGCGAAGCTAAACCGGAACTTGGGGGCTACTATGACATAGATAGAAGTATAAAGAAAGCAAAAGCAAAGACAAGGTACCTCGTATTTGTCCTTCATCATATTAACCAAGCCCAGTTCATAATCGCGGCTGGTATGAAGCCGGTTCAAATACCCGGAATAAATTTCCTGGGCACTCAATTCGGCATAGTTGGACAAGTCCGTGCTCCACTTGCTCTTCTCTTGTTGAAGCTTCTCTGCTTTAGCAGTGTGCTTGGCCAAGATGATAGGCTCAGCAGGAGCGGTAAAACCTGTCCCGGTTACCTGAACATCCGGAGAAGAAGCAGTGGTTGGCTGTGAAGGGGCAGCAGTACGAGTCGGACTAGCAGGAGCCGGGCTAGTCCGAGGAGGGCTAGCCCGGACAGGACTCGCCGGTTCAAGGACATCATCTACATTTGTATCTTCAGGAGCAGCAATGTAGTAATGGTCCATGGGAGCAGGATCATCAAGCTGAATTGCAGGCTCGCTCTCTGGGGGGATGACGTCGTCCGGATCAGCCACCGGATCAGCAGCAGCAGTCTCGGTAGCCGCTTTGGTGGCCTTTGCCTTTTTGCTAGTCTTAGGCTTGCTGAAAGAAATTGAAGAAGCAATCAAAATTATAGAGGAACAAATGCAAATATAAACCGAATGTGGAAAGGGACTTACCCAGGTACAGTTTTCAGTACAGGGACTTGTGTGGCAGTCGATTCGCCAGAAGATGACAAATGTGTCTCCTGATAGTTAGGATTGGACGGTTTAAGGGGTTTGCGTATAAGTCCGGCCTTTGGATGGAGAAGAGTTGGAAAAGGTAAAACCTCAGAGCGGCGCCTGCGAGCCAGAGTGAGAGATATTCCGGAAGATTCTACGACATGGCCGCTATGGCGCGTAGTCCGGAGTGCTTCATGTTGCTGCTTCTTCAAAAGAAATTTAGGGTCCAGTTGAGCGTAAGGATGAGAAAAAGGGTACTTCCGAGATGCCCGACGAATTTTGGGCACCGGCGGTTCAGAATCTGAAGAAAGAGAGATTACCTCAATTTCTGCCGCTTTGCTTCCTTCAGCCAAATCCTGTGAAAAGACACTGTTAACATAAATCTGGATAAAGAGAGATCAAAACATATCAGGATCAACTCATACCTCAGAATCCGGGTCATCCTCCTCAAGGTGTGAACCGGAGCCAGCAGCTGCTTTCTTCTTCTTGACAGCGCAAGTCTTCCGGCGTGGCTGTTTACCTGACTTGTCCTGAGATTTTCTTTTCCAAAAAGGATCGTTGGCATGTGCAGAAGATGAAAGATAAATAGAAGATAATTGATATGAACGGGTTAGAAACAAACAGAAGAGGTCAGAAAAAACTTACGGCTGGCAGCTTGTTTTTCTCATAGTATGGAGCCAATCCGGTTTGGCTAAATTCTTCCAGAGAAATATTGAGCATTTTCTTCACGGATTCAATGACTTCCTTCTCAGGAAGCACTATATCAATATGGCGTTGAGGGTCATCCTTCTTTCCGGTATACTCGTACATCAAACCGGAGCGCCGGCTCAAAGGAAGGATGGTCCAGGCAAGCCAACATCGGACGAAATCCACTCCGGTCAAACCGTTGGCCATAAAGGCCTTAAGCTTGGCAAGCTGAGGGGCAAACCGGGCCCGCTCCGAGGAAGTAAGACGCTGCGGCAGGGGATGATCTTCAGGAAGACGATGCTCGCGGTAACCCGGCAGTGGGTTTTCTCCTTCAGGCGAGGTATCCTTGCAATAAAATCAGGATTGGTTCTAGTCCTTGGGGTGTGTATGGAGAGCAGCATGAGGAAAGACCACGTCTCTTCTCTTCTGAATACTGACCCCGCCCAGCTCTTGATGTGGTCCGGCAGTAAACTCTATCCGCCAGTTTAAGTGGAAAAAATCCCGGAACAAGTCCACTGACGACTCTTCTTGAAGATACACTTCGGAGAAGACTTGGAAATTGCAGACGTTTGATATGGAATTTGGACCTATGTCCTGAGGATGGAGCTGAAAAGCGGCCAGCACATCCTGGAAAATTTTTGAACCGGGAGGGCTAAAACCCCGGGCCATATGATCAAAGAAAACAATGACTTCTCCTTCTTTAGGGGTAGGAGGACATTCATTTCTTGGGGCCCGCCATTTCAGAACCGCTTTAGGGCCCAGAGTACCAACTGAAGCGGCATTGGTTAAGTCTTCTTCCGTGATGCGGGAAGGAGCCCAGTTGCAACAAACAAACTGTTTGGCAGTCATCTGAGCAGAAGGAAAATGTTGAAAAGGTATGGTGCAAAATCCGGATTATTAAGTACTGAAGCATAAACCGGAGTGTACTATCAAGTTATATCGACGGTTTAGACAGGGGACTAATGGCGTTGGCAACCCGGAAGCAGATGTGAAACGAATTGCTACCGGTTTATGATAGACAAAAAAGAGGAAGCTAAACCATCGGGCTCATGGCTAAATCTTTGCAAGAGGAATATATGATTGGTTAAACCGGCGAGTAGCTTATAGATCTATCAAAGATGAAGAAACAGGTTTCTACAGAAAGCTAAAATAAAGTGGATCTAAGCGGCAAGAAAAACATGAAATATACGCAAGTTTGACACAGGAAGAACAACGAAGGTTTTCTATAGAGAAAATGAATCTAAAGGTTGAGTCTAAAAGTCAGAATCTAAGTTTAAATTACGAAGCAGGAGCGCATTCGAAACAGATCTAGGGGTTGAATCTACTGCAAAATATAATCTACAGAGGCGAACGGCAAAGCTTCGAGCTTTCATGGCGGAGGCAATGGGGGAACCCTAGATTAAAGATCTATAGCAAGAAGAGAGGAATACCTGAGAAGGAAGGAGACGGCGGCGAAGTTCTCTGGACGCGTTTCAGGGTGATGCAGCGGCCTGGCTGGACGACGGCGACAAGCTCGAAGGCAGCGGCGGAGCTTCGGGCGACGGAGGAAGAAGAAGAGCAGAAGGAAGGAAGATAATAAGGCTCAGCGGTATTTATAAAGACTGGAGAGATGAAACGACAAGCGCGGGATTTGAGGAGGTCAGAGATTGGATAAAGATTCCATTGTCTCCTCGATTTTCGGGATAGCCTTTAAACAAAGGTAACAAACAGTTGTGAGCAATAAATGCGGAGGTGATGTCACGACCGAATAAAATGATTTCCGGAGATGATGTCATAACCGGTTTACAAAGCAGAGAAGATACAAAGAACTTTATGCAAGACTTAGAAGACTGACATGAACAAGTTCAAATCGCTCTGGGCCCTAATGTCAGGGATATTACTAGCAGGTATAAACCGGCTAGGGAGATCCGGATTACGGTAATGTAGCTGTGGGGACCCCGACTCATAAGTCGAGATCACCGAATGCACGTGTACAGTGATCCCAGA
Organism: Secale cereale; assembly: GCA_902687465.1. Taxonomy (NCBI): domain Eukaryota; kingdom Viridiplantae; phylum Streptophyta; class Magnoliopsida; order Poales; family Poaceae; genus Secale; species Secale cereale. The sequence goes on along the minus strand of LR738714.1, from coordinate 155,602,188 downwards.
GATCAATGCTCACTGAACACACAGAAGCTGAATAACAAGAGTCTTACATCCATACATACCGTATTACACAAATAGGACCATATTGGTCAAGTCTTGAGTATAACATCGCAGCAGAAATCTTCAATGACAACTTGGACCCAAGCCATCTGCCTTAACCCTACAGGCATTCTGACTGGGAAGCGTCCTAGCTCGCGTGCTCGTCACCAAGAAATCTTCATCATAACCTGTTCTCTCATGCCTGGCCAATAAAATAACCAGTGGCAAGCCAATGAGTACTTTGAATGTACTCGCAAGCAACCCAAGTGTGATGACAGAATAATTATGCAAAGCTCTACTGCTAAATTGGCAGTTTTGCGGAAAGCTAGTTTTTCATATGCAAGTATGATCAACATATATCATGGACATGCATGTGTCTGCAACAAGTATCAGGAGGTTACAGACATCATTATCGAGAAAGAGTTGTAATCAACTCATGCTCAAGCTCATTGTGACTTCCTCACAATCACATCAACAGATCCATCGTACCGTGTTGTTTCCTCACACACTCACACACCAGGTTTCGCAAACATTGGACGTAGCCCAAGAGCGGTTACCCAACTGTCCTTGACCGTGGACACGGCTATTCGAATAGTTTTACACTCTGCAGAGGTTGCACACTTTACCCACAAGATCCGGGGAACTTCCGTGTCATCCACGACCCGCGGTACCTCAAGTACCCGGGGTAAGCACCCGATCACTATCTTTCCCTAGACGACACTAATATGGAGTCCACTAGATTGGTAACAGCCCCGTGCCCCACATTTCACATCTCAAGATTTTGGAGCCTCGCTCCGTATTCATCACATACCACAAGCACGGGGTACCAATGGTGTGTCCGGTGCCCTGTAAAGACAGTCATGGCCGCCTATCCAAGCGCGACCCCGTCCCAAGAGTGACCTCATGTCACCCCCGTCACTAATAATGCGGGCACCATGCTAGTATCGGCCTAGGTAATCAATAATGCCCTTTCCCATATAAGGGTAGAGTGGTTGCGCATGTAAGGTTGGAATAACGGTCGCAACTTAAACCAATCCGTTTTCAAAACAACACACACACTTGCCTCGGTACACCACTTCGTCATCAAGTGGTTACCCATCTCACCATCTCCCTCGGGCATAAGTGGCACCAGACGGGGTTTTCGAAAAGTCTTTTGAAAGTATTCTGCCTCCGTCACCATGCATATACCCGTCCCATTTGCGTAGCCACTATTAAAGCAACCTAACTACTCCCACCCACATAACCCTCATAGGAAGGTAGGGTCATGTTTGATGCAAGTTTCAATAGTAAAGTAACAGAGGTAGCAACCAAAGTGGTTTCCACCTCAACATGATTCCGATGCATTGATAATAAGGTGCTATGAGACATGCGTAAAAAGGTTTCTCGAACATGGTCAAAGGGCTGCTTGCCTTATTCTTCCGAGTCTTCAAACCTTCTGGTCCATCTCCGAGTACTCCGTTTATTTCGTCAACTAACGATGGAAACAATCATAATAAGCAACGCAACAAGGCAAAAATAAAAGTGCTCTAAAAATGGGAGTTGGACTTTTCTAGGATACCTCTGGTCATATGAAAAATAACCAAGGTGGTTTCATAGGTATTGGATCAATGGATAGTTTGGATCATTTCATTATGATGGAACCAAGGGGTTTATGGATTTGAAAGAAGTATACAAAAATATATTCTTGAATGATGAGCAAAGGCACCCATCAACAAGTCATGATTTTAGAAGCATCTAGGAGTTGGTTTCACTGGATTTGGAATTCAAATGAATTTCCTAGGATTTTGCAAAGTTGATAAATATGAAGAAATGGCTCATTATTTGGTGGGGTACAGAAAGTATTAATAAAAATGTTCCAAAACTAAGTTTGGATATGACAAGCACCTAGGAATTTGAATCACTGCATTTGGATCAAATTTGAACCCTCTGTGATTTTCTAAAGTTCATCACAGAAAATGAAATAAGGGTATTTGATAATTATGTGTGAAGGAAATGTCTCTGGAAAAATGTGCATGTTGCACCATGTAGTAGAGCATGATTTTAGAGACTACCAGAAATTTGAATCATGCAATTTGGAGTTCATATGAATTATTTATGGGTTTCTGAAGTTGACTGGAAAAAGAAAATAAAAGGGAAAAGGGGTTATACCCTTTTACTGCGCGCCGGGCGAGGGATAGATGATGGGCCGGCCCAGCTGCATGGCCGCGAGCGCACAGGTGCTACGTCGATAGCACCTTCCGGGAAGTACGTCTCCGTTTGCCAAAAACGGTTTTCATGGAAGACGTTTCCACCTAAACTGTGGGGCCCGGCCACTGGGTCACTTACACCCAGGGCCCACCGGGCTCTCTCTCTCTCATGTCCCCTTCTTCTTCCTCCTGATGAGAGACAGAGGAGGGCGCCGGCCACCGTGGTTCCGCCACCCCACTGCGCCAAACAGTGCGCTGGCGGCCCGAGCGGATGCCCCGTTCCACGCCGAGCTCGATGGTGGTCACGCTGGTCCCTTGGGCGGCCGGAGCGAGGCGCTCGACGAGAGGGTGAACGGCGGTGTCGGGCAGGAGGGAGACTGGGGGTTGCAGGCGCCATAGGAGGAGGTAAAGGGGCGGTGGAGCGTTGCCGGCGTGCGGTGTCCCCATGGGTGCTCAAGGGAGGGGAGGAGAGCCTTCGGTTTGGGGGAATTTGGGCGAAGACCGACGGCGGCACCTCGCCACGGAGGGAGAAAGAGCGCATGAGAGGGAGAGGGGACATGTCTAGGAGATGCACGGGAGAGAGGAGGGTCCAGAAGAGTCAAGGGAGTGCTCGGGGGGAGGCTTAAATAGATACGGCCGCGGTGCACCATGAGCGCGGTCCAGGGCGCGCACGGGCGAGCTTCACAGAGGGAGAAGGAGGGCAGGGGAGGATAGGGCCGACAGCGAGGCGTGTCGTGGACGTCGAGGCGACCTCGATGGACACGCTCGCTCTTCCCAAGGCCGCCTGGAAGCCTCGGGAGGGCCGAGCTATAGTGCCTCGGCGCACTGTAGCGTGCTACAGAGCATGCCTTTAGCCGGCATGGTCATGCCCTTGCTTCCTGGCCGTGTCCCCCAGTGTCCAGCAGTGCTAGGGAGTAGTAAACTATGGGGAGGTGGTCTTGGATGCTTTGGGGAGCCACTGGAATGAGGAGGGAGGTGAAGGAGGAGGTGAAAACTGATGTCCAGAAGAGTTAATTGGAGTTTTACCCCCTCCAATGATTGAGCTGAGGCCATAGAGAAGTTATTTGGGGTAGAATAGGACTAGGAGAAGCTGTGGTAAGAATTTGAGGTGAAGGGGAATAGTACAAGTGGTCAAAACAAGGGTTTTGGTAAATTGGCAGAAGGTGTTTGATCATGTTTTGGGAAAGCAAATGACCTCCAATTGGCATGGGACTTAACAGGATGGAATGTCACACACAATTAGGCCCCTCCACCAAATTTGAGCTCATTTGGGCAAAGTTGCCAATGTAACTTTGGTGAACCCTAGAAATCAACAGAAATGGTTTCACCTTGTTTGAGTTAAGCTAATCATCTCCCCTTGATGCACCACTTGGTGTAGTTTCATAATTTGGGGTACTGATCATGCCCACAAAGTTTGAGGCCCCAGGTAAAAAGTTGGTAATGTAAAGTTGTTCAAATTTGAATTTGAACAGAAATGGTTTTGGGGTACTTAGATCAAGTTATGCTTCTCCAAAACTTGTGCCATTTGGCATAGATGCATAATTACATCATTTTAGCATGTTCACCAAGTTTGAGAGCATTTGGACAAGTTTGGCAATGTAAAGTTGCTCAAACTTCAAATATGGACAGAATGGTTTTGAGGGGATTAGATGATGTTTCCTTGATCTTCAAGGCATGAGGCTTTGCAAGATCATCAAATATGTCACATATGACATGATAGCATTTCCCTGGAATTTTTGGAGAATATTTCCTTTGTAAATATTTCAAAAGCTTGAAATATCCAGAAAGGGTTTTGGACGGATTTGTCCAATATTTTGAACATGACCATGTGTTGAAACTCTTATATATGGACAATATATGTCCTATGAGTTTCCCTGAATTTTGGAAAAATATTTTTGAAATAGTTAAATAATTTTTCCCTATTAAAGACCATTTCTGGCCTTAAGAAAAAGCATTTAAATAAAATATAAAAATAAGTTTTAAAATTATAATTTTGTGGTTTCTGGGAGTCCTATACCTAATAGGATTCAAATATACTTTTTGAAAGATGTTTCACACCCTAAATAAGGTACTTGCAGTGCAAACCTCAATTCAGGGGTTTTTGGAAAACTAATTATAGAAAATACTATTTGGCCAAAATATTTTTATAAGAAAATTCTATATTGTTCTATACACATGGCATGATCATTGGGAAAAAGTTTTGGATCAAGAAGGTGAAGTATAAGAGTTGGAGGATTTATTTGATTTTTAGAGCACTAGCAAGCAGCAAATAGAAAGTCAATCAAGCAAAGTCAAAAACACTCAAAAGTTTATGTAAATCCACATTTTTAACATGATAATTAGCTTAAGCAATGTGACATGAAAATCAGGGTGTGACAGACCTACCCCCCTTACAGGAATCTCGTCCCCGAGATTCCCAGACTAGGCGTGGAAAGAAATACGGAGTCTTGGATACGGGGTAGTCTTCACTTCTTCTTGCTGGTTCTGCTCCCGGGTGGTGCTCCATGGAAACTTGAAGTACTTGGTGGTGTGGCTTCTCGCTTGATGCCCTCTTTGATGCAGGTTGCTGAGGGGTCTCTTGCGTAGGTTGGGTTGAGTTAGTTGCCAAAGGCTCGGTGATCGATGTCCTTGCGGGCACCGGGCTAGTTAGGAAGTAGGAAGTACTTCCAGAGTGGGGACTCGTGGAATATTTGGTGCACGGAGGGTATCTTAGGTGGTAAATCTAGCTGGTAGACGTCTACTATTTGCAGTGGTCTTGAAGAAGGGTCGATAAATCTTGGTATGAGCGTCCCTTCAAGAGGAGTCGTCTGCAGATACGCCTGGTCTTGGACGCATAAGTTTACTTCTTGATGACGGCGGTCGGTGTAGTTCTTCCTTCTTGACAGGGCGGTCTTCAAATGTCTTCTATCCAGCTGTCCGTCTCTTCTTTGTCTTCGGGCAGACAAGTAGGCCATCAAAATAATGATGTTACCCAACTTGTCCAATTACTCCATGAGGTCTATGGGGGTACGCAAGGTAGGCTGGGGTATTGGTGGTGGTCTCCGCTGAGTATTTGCAGAGGCCTTCCTGACTTAGAACGAAGGCCCGTGGTCAGAATCTGACCAGGTTGTGGCTTGGTGGGGCTTAAGGGTTTCAAGGATTCTAGTGAGTGAGTGAACATATATCATCTTATCCTTAAGCACAGTTTCTGAGATGCCAATAGCTCTATCTAGTACTCCGAACGAAAAAGCATCTTATCGCATAGACCAACTTCAATCACCACTCATGCCATACATATCCTCATGATTCTCAAGAGACGGTCTGACAAAATTGTACTTGCCTACGATCCCCAAATCCATATGTATGTCTACCCCCAAAAATCCATGGGTAGGTCACACATGCTGCTGAGCTTAAATTAAACTCCACAATCCAAGCACTCAACCTATTCTTGCAAGGTTCACGATAAGGCATCTCTATTCTAAGGAAACACGTCATATGCCACTCCAAGATTTCGTTTCCTTCCTATAGATCAACTCCAATAGCCCGGTAATTTCCATCAATCACCACATAATCCAACAATTCTACAAATCCGATGTCTACGGTGTTCCACAAGATCTCAAGTCCCTATAATACTCAATACTTGGAAGGGCTATGCATTACGATAGTAAGTCCACCAAATTCCCAACATCCGGGTCAAGTAAACTCCAAGATCACGATTATATAGATCCCTAAATCAACTCCGACAAATAATCCAATCTCCTAGGTTATTGCCCACCGAGAAGCATGGTATCATGATCAGGATCATCGGTCTAAATCCAATTTACTCCAAACCATGCAGACATATCAAGCATTTATACCAACCAGAATCACCTACATAAATCCAAATCTCATGCCCAACGGGTACTTCTACATGCTTCCCCAAAGTCATGATCCCACCAATATGAAATCTCACAATCCACCAAGGTCTCAGATAATTCCTCGAAGTCACTGATATAAAGCCACCAAGTCATCTGTCTTATATCCACGAATTGGTCTATCTATGGCATCGTCAGATCTTGTGCTATATTAGGATGAAAATTGCTCACTCACTGTGTCCACTAGTTCCTTTACGAACCCAGAGTTGTGCAAGGTTATAAGGGCTTAGCTGGTTCTCTCGCGATACTATAGGTTAGGCACATGGTTAAGGGTTTGTGCTGGAATGTCTCGTCAAGTCTCAAAGGGTCTAGGAATGGGTTATTAGTCTGGAGGGTTAAACATAATTCTACGGGGTTGCACTTGGTCACGGAGGTTGTAGCAGAAGTCTTCAGTGCTGGTTGGTTGTCGAGGTAGAATCCTTGGTGCATCTTGTCTTGCGGTCTTCAGTTGGGGAGAGAGAAGAGAGGAAAAAAGTAGCGTAGAGGAGGGAAATGCCTAAAGGGGGTTCTATAGTGCAAGTGCAATCAAACAGGTGCAAAAAGGCCGAAACAAAAGAAACAAGGCAAGGAAGATGATATAGCCATGCACTTGTTGCCTAGGGCAAAAGTGCGACTTATATCAAAATACAAACAAATAAAAGCAAACAACACACAGTCATGGTTCTATTCGAACCATCATACGGACTCGACTGCGCATAGGGGGTACACGACTCACCCTACCCTAGGGGTTCTCGGACTTAGTGTCATGACTTGTGCCTCATGCAGTCTTCTGAGCTTCCTCGGGTGTTGCTATGTCCCTTGTAGTTGTTTGATGAATGATCCGGGTTGAGCCTGAAGAATCTTCAACAACTTCTCGCCTGATGAGGTGATGCGGTGAAGGTGTCTCCTTGCAGCTGGCGTTGACTTGTCTTCTCTTGTCTCTTCAATCATAATGATCCCTTGTGCCTTCTGGGACGTCGAGGGTATCAGGTAGGCAATCCTTTATGCAATGAAATTAACAAGGCATAGTAGAGGTTCAACATGTCGGTTACGTTGATGACAACATCGACACCAAGAGCGGGGGACGAAGAGAACCGTTTTCCTGCTCACTATAGTGAGGCGGACCAAATGGTGAGGTTCTCATCCACCGGTGGTTGCCGATTCAACAACGGTAGTGATGGGATTACTCTATTAGCGATGCATATCATGATTTTGCATAACCTATACCCTGGTCATCATAGGCCAATGTTGCATCTTCTTGGGGCACTGTCAAGGGTGTCATCATCTTCAGGGTCTTCACGTCCTCATTCCTCGAGGATGAATTTTCCGTTGACATCGTCTTGTCGTGGTGTCGCCACTCTTGCGTGCAGAAGTGGTGGGTGAGTGTTTGGCAAGGTGCACTCCACAAGGATTAAAGAAAATCCAGTGGTCAGGGGCATAGGGGTTCCAATGACCACAAGTTTTGAAGGGGAAGAGATCAAGTATAGCCTAGTTTTCGAAAAGCTGAGAAGGGAAGAGAAGTATAGATAGTTTTGAAAACTAGCAATAGTTTTGAAAATAGTTTTACCCTAACTAACGACCATGCTAACTAAGGCTTCCTACAGTCAGTACGGCTCTGATACCAGCTCTGTGGGGACCCCGACTCATAAGTCGAGATCACCGAATGCACGTGTACAGTGATCCCGGAGATCAATGCTCACTGAACACACAGAAGCTGAATAACAAGAGTCTTACATCCATACATACCGTATTACACAAATAGGACCATATTGGTCAAGTCTTGAGTATAACATCGCAGCCGAAATCTTCAATGACAACTTGGACCCAAGCCATCTGCCTTAACCCTACAGGCATTCTGACTGGGAAGCGTCCTAGCTCGCGTGCTCGTCACCAAGAAATCTTCATCATAACCTGTTCTCTCATGCCTGGCCAATAAAATAACCAGTGGCAAGCCAATGAGTACTTTGAATGTACTCGCAAGCAACCCAAGTGTGATGACAGAATAATTATGCAAAGCTCTACTGCTAAATTGGCAGTTTTGCGGAAAGCTAGTTTTTCATATGCAAGTATGATCAACATATATCATGGACATGCATGTGTCTGCAACAAGTATCAGGAGGTTACAGACATCATTATCGAGAAAGAGTTGTAATCAACTCATGCTCAAGCTCATTGTGACTTCCTCACAATCACATCAACAGATCCACCGTACCGTGTTGTTTCCTCACACACTCACACACCAGGTTTCGCAAACATTGGACGTAGCCCAAGAGCGGTTACCCAACTGTCCTTGACCGTGGACACGGCTATTCGAATAGTTTTACACTCTGCAGAGGTTGCACACTTTACCCACAAGATCCGGGGAACTTCCGTGTCATCCACGACCCGCGGTACCTCAAGTACCCGGGGTAAGCACCCGATCACTATCTTTCCCTAGACGACACTAATATGGAGTCCACTCGATTGGTAACAGCCCCGTGCCCCACATTTCACATCTCAAGATTTTTGGAGCCTCGCTCCGTATTCATCACATACCACAAGCACGGGGTACCAACGGTGTGTCCGGTGCCCTGTAAAGACAGTCATGGCGGCCTATCCAAGCGCGACCCCGTCCCAAGAGTGACCTCATGTCACCCCCGTCACAAATAATGCGGGCACCATGCTAGTATCGGCCTAGGTAATCAATAATGCCCTTTCCCATATAAGGGTAGAGTGGTTGCGCATGTAAGGTTGGAATAACGGTCACAACTTAAACCAATCCGTTTTCAAAACAACACACACACTTGCCTCGGTACACCACTTCGTCATCAAGTGGTTACCCATCACACCATTTCCCTCGGGCATAAGTGGCACCAGACGGGGTTTTCGAAAAGTCTTTTGAAAGTATTCTGCCTCCGTCACCATGCATATACCCGTCCCATTTGCGTAGCCACTATTAAAGCAACCTAACTACTCCCACCCACATAACCCTCATAGGAAGGTAGGGTCATGTTTGATGCAAGTTTCAATAGTAAAGTAACAGGGGTAGCAACCAAAGTGGTTTCCACCTCAACATGATTCCGATGCATTGATAATAAGGTGCTATGAGACATGCATAAAAAGGTTTCTCGAACATGGTCAAAGGGTTGCTTGCCTTATTCTTCCGAGTCTTCAAACCTTCTGGTCCATCTCCGAGTACTCCGTTTATTTCGTCAACTAACGATGGAAACAATCATAATAAGCAACGCAACAAGGCAAAAATAAAAGTGCTCTAAAAATGGAGTTGGACTTTTCTAGGATACCTCTGGTCATATGAAAAATAACCAAGGTGGTTTCATAGGTATTGGATCAATGGATAGTTTGGATCATTTCATTATGATGGAACCAAGGGGTTTATGGATTTGAAAGAAGTATACAGAAATATATTCTTGAATGATGAGCAAAGGCACCCATCAACAAGTCATGATTTTAGAAGCATCTAGGAGTTGGTTTCACTGGATTTGGAATTCAAATGAATTTCCTAGGATTTTGCAAAGTTGATAAATATGAAGAAATGGCTCATTATTTGGTGGGGTACAGAAAGTATTAATAAAAATGTTCCAAAACTAAGTTTGGATATGACAAGCACCTAGGAATTTGAATCACTGCATTTGGATCAAATTTGAACCCTCTGTGATTTTCTAAAGTTCATCACAGAAAATGAAATAAGGGTATTTGATAATTATGTGTGAAGGAAATGTCTCTGGAAAAATGTGCATGTTGCACCATGTAGTAGAGCATGATTTTAGAGACTACCAGAAATTTGAATCATGCAATTTGGAGTTCATATGAATTATTTATGGGTTTTTGAAGTTGACTGGAAAAAGAAAATAAAAGGGAAAAGGGGTTATACCCTTTTACTGCGCGCCGGGCGAGGGATAGATGATGGGCCGGCCCAGCTGCATGGCCGCGAGCGCACAGGTGCTACGTCGATAGCGCCTTCCGGGAAGTACGTCTCCGTTTGCCAAAAACGGTTTTCATGGAAGACGTTTCCACCTAAACAGTGGGGCCCGACCACTGGGTCACTTACTCCCAGGGCCCACCGGGCTCTCTCTCTCTCTCTCTCATGTCCCCTTCTTCTTCCTCCTGACGAGAGACAGAGGAGGGCGCCGGCCACCGTGGTTCCGCCACCCCATTGCGCCAAACAGTGCGCTGACGGCCCGAGCGGATGCCCCGTTCCACGCCGAGCTCGATGGTGGTCACGCTGGTCCCTTGGGCGGCCGGAGCGAGGCGCTCGATGAGAGGGTGAACGGCTGTGTCGGGCAGGAGGGAGACTGGGGGTTGCAGGCGCCATAGGAGGAGGTAAAGGGGCGGTGGAGCGTTGCCGGCGTGCGGTGTCCCCATGGGTGCTCAAGGGAGGGGAGGAGAGCCTTCGGTTTGGGGGAATTTGGGCGAAGACCGACGGCGGCACCTCGCCACGGAGGGAGCAGGAGCGCATGAGAGGGAGAGGGGACATGTCTAGGAGATGCACGGGAGAGAGGAGGGTCCAGAAGAGTCAAGGGAGTGCTCGGGGGGAGGCTTAAATAGATACGGCCGCGGTGCACCATGAGCGCGGTCCAGGGCGTGCACGGGCGAGCTTCACAGAGGGAGAAGGAGGGCAGGGGAGGATAGGGCCGATAGTGAGGCGTGTCGTGGACGTCGAGGCGACCTCGATGGACACACTCGCTCTTCCCAAGGCCGCCTGGAAGCCTCGGGAGGGCCGAGCTATAGTGCCTCGGCGCACTGTAGCGTGCTACAGAGCATGCCTTTAGCCGGCATGGTCATGCCCTTGCTTCCTGGCCGTGTCCCCCAGTGTCCAGCAGTGCTAGGGAGTAGTAAACTATGGGGATGTGGTCTTGGATGCTTTGGGGAGCCACTGGAATGAGGAGGGAGGTGAAGGAGGAGGTGAAAACTGATGTCCAGAAGAGTTAATTGGAGTTTTACCCCCTCCAATGATTGAGCTGAGGCCATAGAGAAGTTATTGGGGGTAGAATAGGACTAGGAGAAGCTGTGGTAAGAATTTGGGGTGAAGGGGAATAGTAAAAGTGGTCAAAACAAGGGTTTTGGTAAATTGACAGAAGGTGTTTGATCATGTTTTGGGAAAGCAAATGACCTCCAATTGGCATGGGACTTAACAGGATGGAATGTCACACACAATTAGGCCCCTCCACCAAATTTGAGCTCATTTGGGCAAAGTTGCCAATGTAACTTTGGTGAACCCTAGAAATCAACAGAAATGGTTTCACCTTGTTTGAGTTAAGCTAATCATCTCCCCTTGATGCACCACTTGGTGTAGTTTCATAATTTGGGGTACTGATCATGCCCACAAAGTTTGAGGCCCCAGGTAAAAAGTTGGTAATGTAAAGTTGTTCAAATTTGAATTTGAACAAAAATGGTTTTGGGGTACTTAGATCAAGTTATGCTTCTCCAAAACTTGTGCCATTTGGCATAGATGCATAATTACATCATTTTAGCATGTTCACCAAGTTTGAGAGCATTTGGACAAGTTTGGCAATGTAAAGTTGCTCAAACTTCAAATATGGACAGAATGGTTTTGAGGGGATTAGATGATGTTTCCTTGATCTTCAAGGCATGAGGCTTTGCAAGATCATCAAATATGTCATATATGACATGATAGAATTTCCCTGGAATTTTTGGAGAATATTTCCTTTGTAAATATTTCAAAAGCTTGAAATATCCAGAAAGGGTTTTGGAAGGATTTGTCCAATATTTTGAACATGACCATGTGTTGAAACTCTTATATATGGACAATATATGTCCTATGAGTTTCCCTGAATTTTGGAAAAATATTTTTGAAATAGTTAAATAATTTTTCCCTATTAAAGACCATTTCTGGCCTTAAGAAAAAGCTTTTACATAAAATATAAAAATAAGTTTTAAAATTATAATTTTGTGGTTTCTGGGAGTCCTATACCTAATAGGATTCAAATATACTTTTTGAAAGATGTTTCACACCCTAAATAAGGTACTTGTAGTGCAAACCTCAATTCAGGGGTTTTTGGAAAACTAATTTTAGAAAATACTATTTGGCCAAAATATTTTTATAAGAAAATTCTATATTGTTCTATACACATGGCATGATCATTGGGAAAAGGTTTTGGATCAAGAAGGTGAAGTATAAGAGTTGGAGGATTTATTTGATTTTTAGAGCACTAGCAAGCAACAAACAGAAAGTCAATCAAGCAAAGTCAAAAACACTCAAAAGTTTTGTAAATCCACATTTTTAACATGATAATTAGCTTAAGCAATGTGACATGAAAATCAGGGTGTGACAGTAGCTGTGTTGTTATAAGCTCAGTAGAGGTTACGGCCCATGAAGGCTTGGGGCCCATGTGTAAAGTTTACGGTTTATAAACCGTCCTATCATGTAACTTGAGGTACAAGGAAGAAAGAGTAGAAACCGAGGCGGACACGATTATGAGCCGGCCTCGGGACTCTGTAAACCGGACCGGGCGTTGCCTCCTATATAAAGGAACGACCCGGCGACGGTTCAAGGACAAGCAAGTACCCGTCGAGAGGCAGGCAAGCAATCTGCTCCCTGTTCATCGACGCCCAAGCAATACCAAACCAAACTAGACGTAGGCTTTTACCTTCATCGAAGGGGCCGAACTAGTATAAACCCTCTATGTTCTTTGTGTGCTTTAACCTCTTCAAGCTAACCCGCGCGATGGCTCCATACCTAAGTCCTCTAAACCGGACATCTGTTGTGCTAATTCCACGACAATAAGTGCCCTCAATACCGTGGCTTCACTGATACCTTTGTAGAAGGTTTAAATTTTCATCTACACATAATTCTCACACTGTCCTGTTTGACCTTTATGATAAATCTTACACCATGGACTTAGAGGATTTTAATGATGCTTGTAAGATCCTGCAATGGGGCAGTATGGGTGATCCTCGCAAATCTGAATATAGAGATTTCCTTGCTAGTATCATTGTGGGGGAATCTAGAGAAAACTCACACGCTACCATAGGGAGCATTCATTTTCCTGCTATTCATTACTTTGCTCTCTTTATTGGTAGATGCATAAACGGTAAAGATGAGGCTTGCCACATGTGTGTCCCTGATCTTAGTGTTCTCAAGAGTGTTGTACTAGGTGATAGATAATATAACTTGGGAGCCATTGTTGCACGTAGGCTACATCACAATGGTTTGCAAGGAGATTTATTTGGTGGGATGTCTTGGTGTGCCTGTTCATGAAAATGATGAACCTTTACCACCTGCTCATTTAGATTACAATGCTATGACTAGTCACCAGTTTATAGAGAGGGAGGAACAATCCCTCAAGTATCGACTAATCTTTAACAGGCGTCATGCCGTCCCTATTACTCTTCCTGCCCCTACTTTGTTTGACTTTCAGGAAAAAGGGAGATATACTATAACCACGGAGGAGGCAAATGAGTATCATAATATGATGGAAGCATCCCGCCTTCGAGCTGCAGCTCAGTAGGTAGTAGCTGCTGCATCCCAGTACAACCCCAACTACGACTTTGGATATCCGTCAGGCCAATACTGGCCATAGACCAACTTAGGCCAAAAGCCTAAGCTTGGGTGAGTACGTGTCTCTCACCGACTTTACACTCATGTTCACACACTTATTCTAGTTGTCGGTGCTCACACTCTTTCACTGTACCATCCATGTTTAGTTTCAATTCTTTTTCTTAGTCTTTTTTCTCGTGTGTTAGAAAAACCTTAAGAAAATCAAAAAAAATATTAGTTGTAGCTTTTAGCTAGTTTACTTTCCTTGCTTGTAGTAGTAATTAAAAGAAAACCCAAAAAGATTTTTCGTTCTTCTTTTGCTTGTTGGGAGCTTTCCCGTGTAAATAGTTTCTTTTCTTTTCTTTGGGGGTCAAGAGTAGAAGACCATGATTAAAATGATTAGTGGCTCTCATATGCTTTATTGTTGATTTAACCTTGAGCCATATTACCTTGTCTTCTCTCTTGTATTAAATGCTTGCAGATTCTAGCTTAGTCCAATGCATGTGCACTATTATTATTATCCACACCGTTCAGTCGTGCGAGTGAAAGGCAATAAGGATGATATATGATGAACTAATTGAGATGAGAAAAGCTGGTATGAACTCGACCTCTATTGTTTTTGTAAATATGATAGTTCATCGTTCCTGATTCAACTTGTTATGAATGAAACATGCTTGCAATGACAATTAGAGATCATAGCTTCTTATGCCATGCTTAATTAGCTGAGAGTTTATAATGGTCTATCTTGAGTGCCAACATGATAATAAAATGGTTGTGATGTGGTATGATGGGGTGGTATCCTCCTTTGAACGATTCAAGTGGTCTGACTTGGCACATGTTCACGCATGTAGTTGAAACAAATCAACATAGCCTCCATGATATTTATGTTCATGGTGATTTATATCCTACTCATGCTTGCATTCATTGTTGATTAATTTTAATGCATGTTTCATGACTGTTGTAGCTCTCTAGATGGTCGCTTCCCAGTCTCTTTCTAGCCTTCACCTGTACTAAGCGGGAATACTGCTTGTGCATCCACTTCCATAAACCCCAAAGTTATTCACGAGAGTCCACCATACCTTCCTATATGCGGTATTTACCTGTCGTTCCAAGTAAATTTGTATGTGCAAAACTCTAAACCTTCAAATGAAATTCTGTTTTGTATGCTCGAACAGCTCATGTATCAACTAAGGTTGTCTATATCTTCCATGCTAGGTGGGTTATTCTCACGATGAGTGGACTCCGCTCATCATTCATGAGAAAATGGCCGGTAACCGGGATGCCCAGTCCCATGCTCAAAATCATAATAATTAAACAAAACTCCCCCAGGGTTGTTGCTGGTTTGGACGGTACCCGTTGTTTCGGGCTAGCCGTGGAGTGCGCTTGTTGCTGGTTGGGGAGTATAAACTTTACCATTCTGTTTGGGAACCGCCTATAATGTGCATAGCATGGGAGATATCGAGATTCTTGGTTGTTATGTTGACAATGAGAGTATACCGCTCAAAATGTTATTCATCTCTATTTTAAAATCGAGCTCTGGCACCTCTACAAATCCCTACTTCCCTCTGCGAAGGGCCTATCTATTTACTTTTATGCTGAGTCATCATCCTCTTATAAAAGAGCACCAGTTGGAGAGCATCTCTGTCATTTGCATGTATTACTATTAATTTGCATTGAGTATGATCATGACTGGATCTCTTTTGCCATGAATTATAATGTCTAGTCAGTCCTTGATCCTTAAAGGTGCTCTGCATTTTTTTTGCGGTCTCAGAAAGGGCTAGCGAGATACCATCTTGTTATATCATATCACGATTGTTTTGACAAAGTGTTGTTATCCGAGGTTTATTATTAGTGCTCGCTAGTTGATTATGCCATTGATGTGAGTAGACATGAGACCTGAAAGTTATTGTGAATGTGGTTAGTTCATGATCATTGCTGAAAACCTGAATGTTGGCATACATATTTACAACAACAAGAGCAAACAGAGTTTGTCAAAGTTTTTCTTTATCACTTTCAGTTTATCAACTGAATTGCTTGAGGACAAGCAAAGGTTTAAGCTTGGGGGAGTTGATACGTCTCCAACGTATCTACTTTTCCAAACACTTTTGCCCTTCTTTTGGACTCTAACTTGCATGATTTGAACGGAACTAACCCAGACTGATGCTATTTTCAGCAGAATTGCCATGGTATTGTTTTTGTGCAGAAATAAAAAGTTCTCGAAATGACCTGAAAATTCACGGAGAATTATTTTGGAAAATATAAAAAATAGCTGCGGAAAGATCCAGACCAGGGGGCCCACACCCTGTCCACGAGGGTGGGGGCGCGCCCCCTCTCCCTGGGCGCGCCCCCCTGCCTCGTGGGCCCCCTGATGCTCCACCGACGTACCCCCAGACTCCATATATTCACTTTCGGGGAGAGAAAAACCAGAGAGAAAGAATTATCGCGTTTTACGATACGGAGCCGCCGCCAAGCCCTAATCTCTCTCGGGAGGGCTGATGTGGAGTCCGTTCGGGGCTCCAGAGAGTGGAGATCGTCGCCATCGTCATCATCAACCTTCCTCCATCACCAATTCCATGATGCTCACCACCGTGCGTGAGTAATTCTATCGTAGGCTTGCTGGACGGTGATGGGTTGGATGTGATTTACCATGCAATCGAGTTAGTTTTGTTAGGGTTTGATCCCTAGTATCCACTATGTTCTGAGATTGATGTTGCTATGACTTTGCTATGCTTAATGCTTGTCACTAGGGCCCGATTGCCATGATTTCAGATCTGAACCTATTTATGTTTTCATGAATATATGTGTATTCTTGATCCTATCTTGCAGGTCCATAGTCACCTACTATGTGTTATGATCCGGCAACCCCGAAGTGACAATAATCGGGACCACTCCCGGTGATGACTGTAGTTTGAGCAGTTCATGTATTCACTATGTGTTAATGCTTTGGTCCGGTACTCTATTAAAAGGAGGCCTTAATATCCTTTAGTTTCCACTAGAACCCCACTGCCACGGGAGGGCAGGACAAAAGATGGCATGCAAATTCTTTTCCATAAGCACGTATGACTATATTCGGAATACATGCCTACATTACATTGATGAACTGGGGCTAGTTCTATGTCACCCTAGGTTATAACTTTTACATGATGAATTGCATCCGACATAATTCCCCATCACTGATCCAATGCCTACGAGCTTTTCACATATTTCCTGTTGCATATTTACTTTTCCGCTGCTACTATTACAAAAACTACAAAAACACTACCATTCCTTTTATTGTTGTTACCGCTATCTCCATATTACTTTGCTACTAAACTACCTTGCTGCAGATACTAAGTTTCCAGGTGTGGTTGAATTGACAACTCAGCTGCTAATACTTAAGAGTATTCTTTGGCTCCCCTTGTGTCGAATCAATAAATTTGGGTTGAATACTTTACCCTCGAAAACTCTTGCGATACCCTACACTTGTGGGTTATCAGTGGCTCAAGTATAGTAGGGCCGAAGATGAGCAATATTCCACGGCCGACGAGTCTCCTCCTCTAATGTGTGTGTGTCCTTGTGTTCTCGAACGCAGATAAGATAGTATGACCCGTTATGCAGAATTTTGCTAACAACAAAAGGTCCTTCCCAAGGTAGTGATAGTTTATGCATATCAGTTTGATCATAGATAAGCCGGAGTACTAAGTCGCCTTCTTGAAAGGTTCTGGTCTTGACCCGGCGGCTATGATATCGTCATAGATCTTGTTGTCGTTGAATGAGCCGCCGCGAGATCACACTCTTCATCCGACAGGTCCAGTGCATCCTGACGTGCCCTTTCATTATCAGCTTCAACATAAGCCGCCACACGAGGCGAATCATGACGGATGTCACTAGGAAGAACCACCTCTGCTCCATAGACCATGAAGAAAGGTGTGTAACCCGTAGATCTGTTGGGGGTTGTATTGATGCTCCATAACCCTGAACATAACTCCTCCGCCCAACAACTCGGCGTTCTTTTCAAAGGAACCATAAGCCCGGGCTTGATGCCTCGCATAATCTCTTAATTAGCTTGTTCCACTTAACCATTAGATAGGCGGTGAGCCACAGAGGAAACATCAAGCCGAATATGCTCTCGTTGAGAAAACTCTTTCATAGCAACCTTAGACAGATTAGTGCCATTATCTGTTATAATGTTGTGGGGAAAGCCAAAACGGAAGATCACCTTCTTGATGAATTGAACCGCTGTTGATGCATCACACTTGCTAACCGGCTCTGCTTCAACCCACTTGGTAAACTTATCAACCGCCACCAAAAGGTGGGTTTTCTTATCCTTGGACCTCTTGAAAGGCCCGACCATATCAAGCCCCTAGGTCGCAAACAGCCAAGTGATTGGAATCATCCTCAATTCTTGAGCCGGAACATGAGCTCATCGTGAAAACTTCTGACAACCGTCACATCTGCTGACCAAGTCCTCAGCATCAGCATGAGCCATCAACCAATAGAACCCATGACGAAAAGCCTTTTCCACAAGAGAGTTAGAGCTCGCATGATGACCACAATCTCCTTCATGGATCTCTCATAGGATCTCACGGCCTTCCTCAGGAGAGACACAACGTTGAAATGCCCCTGTGACACTGCGATGGTGCAATTGCCCATTGACAATCGTCATTGACTTAGACCATCAGGTTATCTATCTGGCCAAGATCTCATCCTCAGGTAACTCGCCCCGGGTCATGTAAGCCAAATACGAAACCATCCAGTCGGGAATGACATGAAGAGCCGCCACCAATTGTACCTCCGGGTCAGGAGCAACAAGGTCCTCCTCTGTAGGTAACTTGAAAGACGGGTTAAGTAGAACATCCAAGAACGTGTTAGGTGTCATCGGCTTATGCTGAGACCCTAACCGGCTTAAGGCATCGTCCGCCTCATTCTTCCTTCGATCAATGTGCTCAACTTGGTAACCCTTGAAGTGACCCGCAATAACATCAACCTCTCGACGATAAGCTACCATGAGGGGATCCTTGGAATCCCAAGTGCCAGAAACTTGATGAGATACTAGATATGAGTCACCAAAGAACCTCATCCGGCTTAAGTTCATCTCCCTAGCCATCCAAAGACCATGGAGCAAGGCCTCATACTCAGTTGCATTATTAGTAGAAGGGAACATTAACCGGAGAGCATAAGAAAATTTATCACCTCATGGGGAAGTTAAGACAACTCCAGCCCCCGAGCCTTCCAACTGCCTGGATCCATCAGAGTGAATAGTCCAATACGTGTTATTTGGCTTTTCCTCAAGCGTCTGCAACTCTGCCCAGTCATTGATAAAATCCACGAGTGCTTGTGACTTGATGGCCGTACGAGGCACATACTTTAAACCATGAGGTCCAAGCTCAATGGCCCACTTGGCTACCCGACCTATGGCTTCTCTATTTTGAATGATATCCCCTAAGGGAGCAGAACTCACCACAGTAATGGGATGACCCAGAAAACATTGCTTGAGCTTTTGGCTTTCCATGAAGACCCCATACACCAGCTTCTGCCAATGCGGATACCTCTGCTTGGACTCAATAAGTACCTTGTTGATGTAATAAACCGGCCATTGAACCGGATACTCCTTACCTGCCTCTTTCCTTTCCACCACGATGGCCACACTGACAGCTTGGCTATTGGCAGCCACATATAACAACAAGGGCTCCTTATCAATGGGAGCAGCAAGAACCGGCGATTCAGCCAACTGCTTCTTAAGTGCTTCAAATGCCTCATTAGCAGCCTTACTCCAGACAAAGTCATCTTTCTTCTTCATCATCTGACATAGAGGGATAGCCTTTTCTCCTAGGCGGCTTATGAACTGGCTCAAAGCCGCTATCCGTCCTGCCAAGCGTTGGACGTCATTAACACACTTTGGCCTAGCCACGGAAGTGATAGCCTTGATTTCCTATGGGTTAGCTTCGATGCCTCATTCTGAGACCAAAAAACCCAAAAGCTTGCCTGCTAGAACACCGAAGACGCACTTGGCCGGGTTAAGCATCATCTTGTAAACCCAGAGGTTGTCAAACATCTCCTTCAAATCGTCAATCAAGGTCTCCTTATTTCTGGATTTCACCACAATGTCATCCACGTAAGCATGAACATTAAGCCCGATCTGATCGTAAAGGCAATTCTGTACACACCAGTGGTAAGTCCCCTCGGCACTCTTGAGCCCGAAAGGCATAGATACATAGCAAAAGGCTCCAAACGGAGTAATAAAAGTTGTCTTCTCCTGGTGCTTGACTGCCATCTTGATCAGATGATAACCGGAATAAGCATCCAAAAAACTCAAACGCTGACAAGCCGCCGTAGCATCAATGATTTGATCAATACGAAGGAGAGTAAACGGATCAGCCGGACAAGCCTTGTTTAAGTCCATGTAGTCCACACACATTCGTCAAGTGCCATTCTTCTTAAGCACCAATACCGGGTTAGCCAACCACTCGGGATGAAACACTTCAACGATAAACCCGGCCGCCAAGAGCCGGGCCACTTCTTCACCAATGGCCTTCCGCCTCTCCTCGTTAAAACAACGAAGGAATTGTCTGACCGGCTTAAACTTCGGATCAATATTAAGAGTGTGCTCAGTGAGTTCCCCCGGTACACCCGGCATGACTGAAGGCTTCCATGCAAAGATGTCCCGGTTCTCATGGATGAACTCGATGAGCGCGCTTTCCTATTTCGGATCCAGATTAGCACTGATGCTGAACTGCTTAGATGAGTCACCAGGAACAAAGTCAACTAGCTTGGTGTCGTCCGCCGATTTAAATTTCAACAAAGGGTCATGCTCTGTGGTTGGCTTCTTCAAATATGTCATATCCGTCGGGTCAATGTTATCCTTGTAAAATTTCAGCTTCTCTGTGGCACAAACAGACTCCGTGTAAGCAACGTCGCCTTCCTCACATTCCAAAGCTACCTTGCGACTCACGTGCATCGTTATAGTACCCTTGTGACCCGGCATCTTAAGCTGCAGATAAGCATAACACGACCTCGCCATGAATTTAGCATAAGCCGGCCGTCCAAACAGAGCATGATACGGGCTGTGGATCTTAACAACTTCAAATGTTAGAGTTTCTGTTCTAGCATCATAATCATCCCCAAAGGTTACCTTCAAATTGATTTTGCCCACCGAGTACGCCGACTTACCAGGCATCACTCCATGGAAAACAGTATTGGACGGTTTAAGATTTTTGTCAGTTAATCCCATGCGACGGAAAGTATCATAGTAAAGGATATTGATGTTGCTGCCCCTATCCATGAGCACTTTAGTGAACTTATATCCTCCAACCTGAGGCGCCACCACCAAAGCCAACTGACCCAGATTATCAACCCGGGGCATGTGATCCTCACGACTCCACACAATGGGCTGCTCACACCATCGCAAGTAACGGGGAACAGCCAGTTCAACGGCGTTCACAACCTTTTTATAAAGCTTCTGATCCCGCTTGCATAAACTTGTGGAAAAAACGTGGTACTGCCCACTGTTCAATTGCTTCGGGTTGCTCTGATAACCAGACTGCTGCTGCTGATTCCCTTAATTGTTCTGCTGATTGTTACCACCTTGATTGCCTTGGCCTTGAAACCCGGAACTTGAGCCGCCGCCTCCATGACCCAGACCATGAGAGCCGGACCCTGAACCGTCGTTCGGACCATGGTTGTGCTGGATAGACTCCCTGAAATGTCTCATAATGCTGCAATCCTTCCACATATGGGTAGATGGCCTTTCCTCGGTTCCGTGCTTCGGGCATGGTTGATTCATTATTTCTTCAATGTTATATTTTGTCCCTTGAGCTGGCCTCCCCTTACGACGCTGGTTATAATTCCGCGTAGCGGTGTTAGCTACAAAATCATCAGCTTTGCACTTACTGCCACCGCCCTGATTGGCCAGGTTAAGCTGTTGTCACCTCATACCGCGACTCTTCTTTCCTTTTCCCGATCTGTCATCCTCAGAGTCGGGGTCCTTAGTACTATCAGAGTCAGCATATTTGACAAGAGCTGCCATGATCTCCCTAATATCATCACAATGACGTGTGAGCCGCCCAAGGTTCTGCTTGAGTGGAAGGAAACTACAATTCTTCTCCAACATTAAAACTATTGAGCCGGCTTTGATCTTATCTGAAGAATGTATGATGGTCAAGACCCGGCGCACCCAGCTGGTCGTCGAATCACCCTCGGCTTGAACACAAGAAGCTAAATCCACAATTGACATAGGCTTCTTGCACGTATCTTTGAAATGTCGGATAAACTTGGCCTTCAGCTCTGCCCACAACCCAATGGAGTTGGCAGGCAGTCCTTTCAACCAATTATGGGATGTCCCTTCCAGCATCATGGTGAAATACTTAGCATATGCAGCTTCACTAACATACAGCATCTCCATAGCCATCTCATAACTCTCCACCCAAGCCTCAGGGGGCTGATCTGCTATAGAATTAGGCACCTTACGAGGGCCTTTGAAGTCCTTGGGCAAACGCTCGCTTCGCAGAGCTGCTGTTAAACACGACACACCCCAAGTTCTGGAAGTCGCACCAGCCTCCACTGAAGTTGTTGGGTAAAATGGCGCCTGCTGATGAGATGCCGGTTGAGCCGCCAGCTCGGCCTCCCGGCGCGTTCTGCCCTGATCCACCAAATCCTGTGCGTTGGCACCATTACGCGTCGGGTCATGCCCACGAGGTTGGTTACAGTGCCGCTCAGTACTCTAAACTGCTAGTGAGTCAATATGCCTACTGTAGCTCTGGCTTGGTCGAGGGGTCGAATGAATCCGGTCACGACTATAAGAATAAGCCTGCTGTTGTGCCAGTGCTGTCTAAAGAAGTTCCCTGGCCCTTTGGGTTTCAACTGCCACCGGAGTCTCGCCATCTACTGGTAGAGCCGCTAATCGTGTAGCTGCTGCAATCATATTATCCAGAGGGTTGGAATAATGACCCGGCAGCATCACCGGGTGATGAGGTGGGGCGTGATTCACATGTGGAGAACCTGTCACACGTGGCTGAACCGGTGCTCCACCCCCTGGCGCTTCAGCCATTCAGTTTATCACCGGAGGGTTACTGGTCCTTGCTCCAGTTGTATTGAAAAGATTCCTCGGCTCATAAACAAAAGGAAGACGACTCCGGTGCTTTCTCCTCAAGACTTCATTGGTAGCATTCTGATCCACCATGAGCCGGTATGAATCCGCTTGAATCCGTTGAGCTTGAGCGTTCAAAACGGTCCGTTATGCGGTCATCCTAGCGTTCTCTGCCGCCAGCTCTTCCTTGGCTTGTGCTATCTCCTCACACAGTTTAGTTACATTTACTTTGTGATGTTCCTGGTTATCAGGGGTTATCTCCACTCCCATTAGAGTTGCCAGAGCCTCCAAAAAATCTGTTAAAACTTGAGCCAGCGGGCGTACTGGTCTGCCCCCGCCTGTCGTCGTTATTGTCGTGGCGGCTGTCAAACCGAGAACCGCCTGGGTGCCCGTCATGAAGGTCGCCACCCTGTTTGGCGGCTCACGGGGGTCCGGAATACTGTTACTGTCGGAACAACCCCCAAGTCGTCCGTGTTGCAACTGATACATTGAGTCGGTCTCACCCGTGGATGATTCACCATCAGAGTAGATGGCCGTCTCACCGCGAGATACAAAGCCTTCCAATCCAGCCCCATGGATATATCCAACAAAGGCACGCCTCACAGCAGGTTGAACTCCGGCAGGTCACGCACATTGAGCCATCTCGATGATGTCGGTGCCGATGTCCGGCTCAGGGCCCGGTTCGCCGATCTTGCCGATGAAGACGTGGATTCCGTCGAAGGGGACCCGGTACACGTACTCAATTAAGCCGGCCTCGGGGCCCCAGCCTGCATCGTCGATGTAGAGCTTGCCGTGACGACTCTTGGTCATCCGGCCCATAGCCTATCCCTTGATCCCTTTGAAGCTGCCCTTCAAGAACTCGAAACCACCGTGCGTAGGCCCCACGGTGTGCGTCAACTTTTGTGGAGTTGTCACGGCAGATGTCCTAGGGGAAGGACTTAGTTGTGGAGCCATTTCAATGTAGTTATCTTAAAGGGGTTAAATGGGACAAAGGACACATGGAGTTTATAATGGTTCGGCCCCTTGCGGTGAAGGTAAAAGCCTAATCGAGTTTGAGGTGGAATTGCTAGGGTTTCGATTGCCAGGGAGCTAATACGCTAGCCTAGCTTTTGATATGTAGTTTCTTACCCTCAGCCGCTGCCCGGTCGTCCCCTTCTATACACGGGTTGATGCCCTGCGGCTTATAGAGTCTCGGCCGGCTCATACAAACGTGTCCGGCCCGGTGACTTATCTTTACATGCCTTACAGTACAAGTCGAACATACATGGCGGTATACTCTTGCGGGCATTAAGCCGCTTTGGGGTTTGGGCCCTTTTATATGCCTATCTTCCTGAACCGCTATCTTCAGCATGCTCGTAGGCTTGGCCCAGGAGCCGCCATTGGGGTAACCCGGCCCCTCCTGGGCCGGCCATATTGAAAGTGCAACTATCCCTGGGTGGTTTTGGTAATTCCTAACAACATATAGCTCATTGAACTAATGCCATTTCAAGGTAAACATTTCAGGAAAGTTCAATGATTGGCATGGCATGGACTAGGAATGTGGACACCTAAAAATGCTAAGGACACATATTGGCTCAAGCTCAAGACTCTACATTTTCCATTTTAGTGATCCAAGATCACATTGAGTCCATAGGAAAGCCAATACTATTAAAAGGGGATGAAGTGTTACTTAATGGGTTTCTTGCTCAAAACGCTTAGTGATATGCTCCAAAACCCTCAACCACTTTCTCACATCCACATATGTCCCAAACCAAAAGTCAAACTCGGCCCCACCGAAAGGTCTATCGGGCGCCACCGACTTAATTTGACATAGCCACTGCCACTAAACCCTAATCATTTCGGTCTCACCGAAAGGGATCTCGGTCTCACCGAGATGGGATTGCAAACTATCTATTTCCCTTCGTAACATTTCGGTCCCACCGAGATGAGCAATCGGTCCCACCGAGTTCGCAATGCAAACTCTATGTTTCCCCTTCGTAATGTTTCGGTCCCACCAAAACGAGCGAATCGGTCCCACCGAGTTTTCCTGACCAACTCTCTCGTGTGCTTATTACCAACATTGGTCCCACCGAGTTTGTGTAATCAGTCTCACCGAGATTACGTTCTGCCCTAACCCTAATGAAATCGGTCCCACCGAGTTGATCATATCGGTCCCACCGAAATGCCTAACGGTCACATTATGAAGTAAATCGGTCTGACCGAGTTTTGTGAATCGGTCCCACCGAGTTTGGTAAATTGTGTGTAATGGTTAGATAGGCTATATATACCCCTCCATCCACTCTTCATTTGTGGAGAGAGCCATCAGAACATACCTACACTTCCATCATACATGTTCTGAGAGAGAACCACCTACTCAAGTGTTGAGATCAAGATATTCCATTCCTACCATACGAATCTTGTTCTCTAGCCTTCCCCAAGTTGCTTTCCACTCAAATCTTTCTTCCACCATATCCAAATCTGTGAGGAGATGTTTGAGTGTTGGGGAGACTATCATTTTAAGCATTAGAGCTAGGAGTTCATCAACAACACACCGTCTATTACCTTTTGGAGAGTGGTGTCTCCTAGATTGGTTAGGTGTCACTTAGGAGCCCCCGACAAGATTGTGGAGCTGAACCAAGGAGTTTGTATGGGCAAGGAGATCGCCTACTTCATGAAGATCTACCCTAGTGAGGCAAGTCCTTCGGGGGCGATGGCCATTGTGGGATAGACAAGGTTGCTTCTTCGTGGACCCTTCGTGGGTGGATCCCTCCATGGACTCGCGCAGCCGTCACCCTTCGTGGGTTCAAGTCTCCATCAACGTGGATGTACGATAGCACCACCTATCGGAACCATGACAAAAACATCCGTGTCTACACTTGCATTTGCTCCCTCCAAACTCCTCCCTTTACCTTCATATGCAATTGTTTTACATTCCGCTGCTATACTCTTAGAATTGCATGTGTAGGTTGATTGCTTGACTTGTGCTAAGTTGCTAAAATCTGCCAAGAATTAAAATTGGGAAAAGGCTAGAATTTTATTTGGTCAAGTAGTCTAATCACCCCCCCCCCCCTCTAGACATACTTCGATTCTACGAGTGGTATCAGAGCTTTGGTCTCCATTTGCCGTGATTTCCATAGCTTTGGTGATCATAGCCTTGGTTTCACAACCTAGGAGAGTATGGCATCTAGCGAGGGAAGTTACCACCGTAGAGGTCCTTACTTTGATGGTACTAATTTTGCTAGTTGGAAGCATACGATGAAAATGCATATTCTTGGACGTAACCCCGCCGTTTGGGCTATTGTGTGTATTGGTTTGCAAGGTGAATTCTTCAATGGGAAGGAACCAAATCGTGAAGCATCCGCGGAAGAATTGAAGATGTTGCAGTACAATGCTCAAGCTTGTGATATCCTCTTCAACGGATTGTGCCCCGAAGAATTCAACAAAATCAGCCATCTTGAGAATGCAAAGGAAATTTGGGATACTTTGATTGATATGCACGAAGGTACCGATTCCGTCAAGGAATCCAAGTTGGATGTGCTTGAAAGTTAACTTGACAAGTTCAAAATGAAGGATGGTGAAGGTGTCGCTAAGATGTACTCTAGGCTTGCTCTCATCACAAATGAGATCGTCGGCTTAGGAAGTGAACAGATGACGACAGATTCATCATCAAGAAGATCCTAAGAGCCTTGGATGGAAAATATGACACCGTCTGCACATTGATCCAAATGATGCCCAATTACAAAGACCTCGAGCCTACAGAAGTCATTGGAAGAATTGTAGCTCATGAGATGTCACTCAAAGATAAAGAAGAGCTTCACAACAAGTCTAGTGGTGCTTACAAAGCCTCATGTGACGCTCCTACATCATCAAGTGAGAAATAAGTCCTCAATGAAGGATTGAGCTTAATGGTGAAGAACTTCAACAAGTTCTACAAGAATAGAAGCAAAGAAATAAGTTCCAAGTCAAGGTCCTACAATGACAAGAGATCTTCAAGTCGTGATCGAAATTGCTACAATTGTGGAAGCCCCGGACACTACTCCAATGAGTGTACGGCTCCCCACAAGAGAAGAGAAGACTCACCTAAAAGGAGAAGTAGAAGAGAAGAATCACCACCAAGAGAGAGAAGGAGTAGAGATGATCATTATGAACGAAGACCTTCTCGGAGAAGCAAAGATTCAGGAAGGACAAATCGTCAAGGAGCTACACAAAACAAAGACATCAAGCTCATATTGGTGAACGGGTTACCAGTTCCGACTCCGATGACCACTCCGAGAGAAGCTATTACTCCGACTCCGAAGATACTCAAGATGAAGGTGTTGCCAGAATTGCTCTTGTGTCAACCAACTCCTACGACATATTTGACTCACCAAATGAAGGAACTGGAAGATGCTCCATGGCTTAAGGACCTAAGGTATCACACCCCGAGTATCTTGATTTCAATAGTGATGAAGATGACTTGCTAGGAGATGATGATTTACTTGTTGGTAGCAATAGTGATGAATTTTTGATGAAAACTATGATGAAATTGCTATTAATCATGCTAATCAAGATAAACCGAATGACAATGATGAGGAGAAGATTGAGCATCTAACTAAAGAATTAAACACTCTTAAGTTAGCTCATGAAACTACCTTGGAAGATCATCGAGAACTTTTAAGGACTCATGAGAAGTTACGCTTTGAAAAGCTCAACCTTGAGCAAGAGCATGAGTTCCTAAAGGCAATCAATGATGATCTTCGCAAGAAAAGTCCTTCTTACATTGCCAAGCATTTTCTCTTGTCTACTTACATGCCACAAGTAAAACCTAGCAACAAGAACAAGAAAGATTCTTCCTCTAGTAGTAACAACAATCATGCTAAATCCAATGATGTTGCTTCTAGTAGTTCTCTTGATTGCACTAATGATTCTCTTAGCCAAGTTACACTTGAGCAAGAAAATAGCTTATTGAGGGAATTATAGAGAAAGGTGTATACAAGAGCCTTGACGGGAGTAAGCAATTTGAGGAAATTGTACGCAAGCAAGAAATACACCGGAAGAATCAAGGTGTTGGTTTTGAACGAAAGTTCAATGCCAACGGAGTTGAGTGGAAAGAAGATCAATACCCCAAGACGAAGTTTGTTCCTCAACAAGAGAAGTATGATCCTACTTATTTTCAAGGGACACAAGCACAAGATAATCTTCCACCACAAGACCATAAGCTAAAGGGAAAGGACAAGCTTCAAGAAGAGATTGATGCATTTGAAGAAGCTCTTAAGGCCTTAGTCAAGTGGGTTCCCAAGACTACTTCAAGTTCTACTTCATCAAGTATGACTACAACTCCAAGGATTCCCATCAAGATGGTGTGGATCCCGAAGAAGAAGAACTAGAGAGTTCTTGAGGGTGACTCCGCCAACATACTTCACTCATATCATTTTGGCGAGGACAAGTGCAAACAACTTCCATATCTTGCACTAGTTCAAGGAGTCACACACCCTCTTGTTGGTAAGACAAGGGACAAGGTAACATAATGCTTTCATGGAAATCATCATGTGTGCAATTCACTCTATGTCTATGGATATCCTTGTTTGTTCCTTGTGGGACTAACCCGTGTAGGTATTGAAAGTGCAACTCACTCCAATGGATTGCTCCAAATGATCTACATCAACATTGAGCATCTACATCTTCAACACCTACATGAAGTCATCATCGACAAAACCCAAGGTTAGTTCATCCCTCTTAGGGGGGATATCACATCTAGGTGGAGCTTTACTCTAATCAATCAAGCTAAAGCAACTCTAATGATGTGAACACAACAATGCTTTATGTAAAAGTAGTAACCCCACATGTGCTTAAACGATGAGTATGACCTATGATCAAATGTTCTCATTTGACTCCTAAGTCAATATACTCATATATAGATGACCCAGTCATCGCCAATTGCTTGATAGATGATAGAATGGTTGTGCATGCTTTGCCACATGTTTCATTTGTTATCTTATTGTGTGAGCATGTTGAATGCATATTTTTATCATTCGAGGACATCCATTTGTTGCTTTGATTGTTTGGCTCTTTTCCTTTTTTCGAAATGGATGGACAAGAATGTCTAAGAACCCCCTCCAGCTATCTATAATTTTCTCGTCTCAAACTCTATTCATGCTACATCACAAAGTTTGATCAAGTCAGATTCGAACCACTCTGTGTGAGGAGCACTCGGAGTCTTCGATTCGTCATAGACTTAAACTTCCAAAAGCTCTTTGTACATTTAGGTATGACCTAGTCATCCATTTTGGTCACACCGAGTTCACTAAGTTGATCTAGGTTTTCAATCTCGGTGCAACCGATTTGAACTTTTCGGTCACACCGAGTTGCAGTAACTGCTAGCAGTTTTGCATCTTGGTGCCACCGAGTTGTTCCACTCGGTCACACCGACATGGTCAGGTTATATATACTGATGGGTTGAATTTTGGAAAACTTTCCGAAACTCTTCGCCCGCGCATAACCTGCTCTGCCTCATCGGGTCCTCGGATCGTCTCCTCGTCGCCAGTGACCTCCCACCGCTAGTCTCCATCACCGTCAACGGCAATCTCCACCGCCATTGCCGCCGTAGAAAGTTCACCACCATGTTAGGGTATGAACTTGACCCTTTGTGCTATTCTTTAACTCTGACTCATAGCACATTGCTTTGCCATGATTCTTGCCACGTTTGAAATCTTCCTATCCAGCAGAAACTCCGTAGAAAGTAGTTTTGATTCGAAAAAAAATAGGGTTAGGTCTCCGCTGAACTCATTTCGGACTGACCGAGTTGTAGAAATCGGTCTCACCGATTTTTCTTAAGCCATTGCACAAGTGATTTTTGGTCTGACCGAAAATTGCAAATCGGTGCGACCGAGTTCAACTCTCTGTGAAACCCTAGCAATATCGGTGTGTTGACACTCAAAAATGGCACGATCGCAAAGAGTGACTTGAGCCTATAATGGGATGAGGTTAAAATTATGAGTTCATGTCATCATTCGATGGCCCTCGTCAAGATGATCGAAATAAATATGAAGATGAACCAGAACGAAGCTCAAGTGCAAAAGATATGCCAATTTCGGTGATACCCGTGTTGACATCAGATTATAAAATGGCATGAAACCTAATTAAAAAGCCTCAAATTAAAAAGTCTTCAACAGCAAAGTTCTTCGTCTCGTCGAAACGGACGATTTTGATATAAAATCGTCTTAATCCGAGGTCGTATGCAAAAGTTATAGCCAAAACTGTGTGCTGCAGCACTGCATGGCCAGATCATCTAGACCGGGGTCCAGATCATCCGGCCGGGGGCCGAAAATTTGACTAAAACAACAGAAGCAAGAAGTTGAAGCCGGATGATCTGGGTCATGTCTCGCATGATCCGAATAAAGGCCGAACAATCCGGGCAATTGTCCGGACGTTCGGACAAGTTTTTCTGCTGCAGACTTTATAAAATGCCACGAAACTCCTTCAAGATGACCTCAGATCAAAAAGTGTTCAACAGAAAAGGTGCGTCTCGTCGAGGCTATTGATTTTGATACAAAAAGCATCTTAATCTGAGTTGGTATGCAAAAGTTACAGCCCAATTAGTGAGCTCCTGTCATAAAGCTGGGCTAGGCCGGATCATCCGGGCCTTGAGCCGGACATCCGGGCCGGAGGTCGTGAATAGTCCGTGTTTTATTATGTTTTGATGATTTGGACGGCTAGGAAAGTACTTTTCTTGTACGGGAAGTCCATCCGCCTCATATATAGACAAGAGGTGACGGACGATTGAACAACACACAATCAATCAATTCATCTACCACTTATTATTTTTTATCTTTTCTCCTTAATCCTAGTTCTTCTTCTTCTCGTTCTTCGCTCGTTCTTCGTTTGCAGAGCGGCGAACCTCGAGGCCCTAGGGGCGGTCAGACCAACCTAGGGCAGCCCATAGCCGTCGTGCGTCCAGACGGGGTCCCCCTGGGCGCGTGGGGTTTTGGGTCTACAAAAGTGCCCGCCAGATTGCTTGCGTACCGCGCTTCCAGACGGGTCTCCTTCGACGTGAGATGCGGTGCATCACCCTCGGTGTCGAGGGTACACGGTGACGTGTTCGTGTGCGAACACACTTTTTGGCGACTCCACTGGGGACGAAGCTTTGAACGGTCTCCGGCATGTTCTTGATACGAAGAGATCGTCATCAAGTTGCTGCAATCTACAAAGGTAATATGAATACTCAATTCCCCTTTGTAGATGAAAATAATCCATATGTTGTTGCTAGATCACCTAATGAGCATAATGTATCGGCTAGCCCTAGTTTTATCAATCATGCATCTAATTATGCGCAAGGGCCGATGCAAAACCATCTTCATGCTTCAAATTCTTATGATTTTAGTAACGTACAACATATGTATCCAAACTCTCATGCATCGGCAACCCCACAAATCCATATGCCGATGAACAACATGATGGGTTTGGTTAATCAATTTGAAACACCTCATGTTAAAATTTCCAATAGCATACAAGAAAGTGTTTCACCCTTTTATTAATCGGCAACTAATTTGCAATATGTGAGTCCAACCTTGCCGATGGATGGGAGAATTGGCCATGCTACTACTAGCTATTCGGCCTATTACTCTCAGCCATCATATGCTACACCTCATGTTAGTAATTTTTTGGCACCGTATACAACTGTAGATTTTCATAATTCGGCTCCACCCCTTCATGGTCATAGCCAAATAAGTGAAAATTTTCCAGCAGTGCACATGCGGTCATCTAATATTGTAGCATATAATGCATGCTCTATGCAATTCAAGAATTTTGACAACACTCACGAATCATTACCGAAAGAATCTGAAAGTATTGTGGAGCAATCCCTTCCAGAAGCGGTAGTGGCTGCGTTAAAAAAGAGCTTGACACAAAATAAGAGGATTAGTGTTCTTTGCCTCGAACAATATAAAAAGGGGTTGTATCCTGATTATGCTGCAATAAGGGCTAGAGTTTTGCAAGAAGATGAAACTTCATCAATTAATAGAATTGATGAGAGAGCATATTGTTATACACCAGTGCATACACCTCCACCTAGTGCCGCAACATATTATACACCCTCTACACAGTTGCACAATTTCGGCAACACTAATAGTTCATTGCCGAAAGATCCTAAAAACATTGGGGGCAAACTGATCTAGAGCGGGATGAAATTGAGAGGGGAGTTAAAGCTTTGCGCAATAGGGTGCAAGTACTTCGCCAAGAGAGAATAGATAGGGAATTGGCTCAAAGGAAAGAAGCTTTGCCAATTGATATAACCGATGAAAAGAATGATGATTCGGAAACTAAAAGTACTTCAGTTGAAAAAGCCGAATCAAGTAGTATATATTTCGAATCCATCAAATCCAAGGAGGCAAGCATTATTAAGAAAGGGCATGGTAAGCCTAGCAAAACAACCATGATTTATTTTTCTGAAGTCAATGGAACCTACTTCCTGCCCTATGAGTTCCGTGCCATAGAAATTGACAAGCATCAAGGACAAGTACAAGTAGCCGAACAAAGTTCGGCTGACATGGATCTTCAAAGTAATGATGCACGAAATCAAGAAAAAGTGATGAAAAGGAATTGGGGAGTCATCCAAATACGGAGCAAGATATTGTTCAAGTCACAACATCATCGTGCTCTCCCAATATCTTTGAAGAGGTATGCCTAGCGAGTAATTTACCTATTTTCAGATTTGGTCGCAACTTCATTATTGATGCATCTATTAGAAATTTTCTCATAAGTAACTTTAAAAGACCAATGAAGAAGGGTAATTTACTTGCTAGCAATAAAATTGTTATAGAACATATCGGTCAACCCATTGCACCGTTTATAAAGACCGATAGTGAATTATTATTGCAGCCAATGCTATCCTCATTGCTTTATCTAAAGTTCGTATCAAATTGGGTAGCTTTGATTATTTCTTACTTGGCTTACACTTGGTATCAATTGAGACATGAATGCTCTAACTATTTTCATTTCAAAATTTTAAAGTCAAGTTTAGATTCTTTTGAGAAAACCGATGCTAGTATAATATCTTACCCCAATACATCGGAGATAGAGTGCAAAACACAATGCATAGCCGAATGGGCTAATGCAAAATCTGAACCATTCGTATGCTTAACTTCAAAGCCGTTCTCGCAGCAAGAACGGCTAGAGAATTAAGGTTTACCTTCAATTCAAGCATGTGTGATCAAATATTTGATTTGTTGCTGAAAAATAATTACATAAGAATTCTTGATCACCATGTCAAGCCATCAATTCAAGGACGAATGTATTGTAGGTTGCATCATTAATTCAAACATAATTTTGAGGATTGCAACACGTTTCATCAAATAGTTAGATCGGCCATTGAAAAAGGACGATTGAAATTTGCCGAAACACCAAGAGATGACGAGTCTATTCTAGTTGGTCCTGATGGCAAAAAGTTTATGCATCGGCTGCTTCAAGCCGATCCATTTAAAGAGAAGGTAAAAGCTGCACGTGACGGGATCAAGCTTTCAGGTAAAGAGGTTGTTGAAGAGCATAATGAACATAATCTTGAGGGCGAGAATTCCATCAAGGCTACAATGAAGACGCCAAGGATTGGGGGGCAACAAGCAAATACAGTGATCGATGAAAGCAAACCGAAAGGGAACAAAGGCCGAAATAAGTGCAAGTGTAAGAGATCAAAATTCACCTCTGCTGGACTATTGGATAAATATCAAAATAAGAGTGAAGAGAAGAATGCCTATCGACCGAATCATGCAAAGAAACCAAGATCACCCCCAGGGTGCAAGTATGAGGATCGGTATTGGCAAAGTGACAATTTTTATGCAACATATTCATATCGTTATTTTGGGCACCAATGCCAATGTCGTTGATGCCTCCCTATGCCCATGTAGATTCATATCCATCACGGGACTGGTATGATAGAAGGGCACATTCTCCATCTTATTTTAAACCAGCTCACCAATATTATGCAGCTCCGAGAAGGTCAACATTTGAGCAATCACATGTTAAAGACCGTTTCGCTCATAAGGAATCGGTCCAGAGCTCAAGGAAGAATAAAGAGGTGGTCAAGCAAGTATACCGGGTCAAGAGAGATGGTCGTAAGTGTGCTACTTCAGATTTGATCTCAAATAACAAAGAGCCAATTAAAATATTGACATTGCTAAAAAAAGAAAAGAAGTGAAGCAATCAATTGCTAAAGATTAAAGTGCCAAATCTGAAGAAAAGAAGTTGAGGGTGCACGAGGCCAAAAAGAGTTGCCATTTTTTGAAACAGAATCACAGCCGAGTTCGCCACTTGGCTTATCTTATTGGCAAAAGAAGAAATTATAAAATCTTAGCGCACTAGAGCTGAGACAGAAGAACATGGCATGGGTTCCCAAGAAGATCAATCCTGACAAAAATTATGTACATACTTCTATTGCAACAAGTACAATAAAAGTGAAGAAAGAGAAGAATGGAAGCAACAAACAATTAAGCCGAAGGCGTGCATCACAACATCAAAATCTTCGGTTAACACATCATCCATTTTATTCAACCATGCCATTGATGCCTTTGACATGGAATTCATCCCTAGGTATGATCAATTAGCCTCCATGGATTTATTTGGATCCATGGATGCAACATAATTTTCCCTATCATGAGAGGGTATTACCAAATCACTATACATTTGGTTAGTTACATTTTTGTTGCTAATACAAAGGGGACGAAATATTTTATTTCTATTTCATTTGTTTATTTTGGCTATACTTAGTTTGGTGGGTGAATTCTACATGGACCTTGTGATAATGGCCGGTATTTATCTATCATCCTAAGAGTATGTCAATGCATGGCCGGTGTACTATTCTAACATCGTCCTTAGTTCGATTGGAGAGCGATACAAGGTATGTGCTCATGGAAATTCATATGTATGCCTATATTATGATTGCATGGAGTTGAGACATCATTGAATATACGTTTCATAGACCAATTCATAGTTGCAGAATTGGCTAGTGGGCTTATACTTTGTTTGGATATGATTGGGCTTATGCATCTTTGAGATCTATAAGAGGCCAAATCATAGATGATTTTATTACTGAACATCGGATTAATGACATGCATAATATTGATGTTAGCCTTGTCTCTCTAGTACTATGGAGATTATGTTTTGACGGTTCAATTCGTAGCAATGGCCAAAGTGTTGGTGTTGTTTATATATCTCCTTATGGTACTATTTTCTTAAGCCTCGTACCCCTTAGACTATTTTTATGCACGATCAATCAAAGCTGAATATGCATTGTTATTCGGATTGACTCTTTTACTTGCTATAGGTGCTATACATATTAAGGCTTTCGTTGATTCGTTATGAGTAGTGCAACAAATATCCAAGGGTTATCAATGTTCTGATGAATCACTTATAGTTTATCTTGGGGTATTTCTAGATGAAAAATTTACTTCGGGTTGCATTAAAATTGTTCATATATTTAGACATGACAATTCAAAAAAGTTGGCACAGTAAGCATCCGGCTACTATGTTAATCATGGTGTATTGCATTTCTCTCAATAGCCGATGCTTCGTCTTGTCAACATAGGTAAGGCCGAACCGAAGTCCACAGCTTTGGCCACTAATGAATTTTTATGCAGGCGAAAGTAAGGATTGGAGAAAGTTTATTGTTGATTATCCACAAAATCCTAGCAAAAGGGTGAACAAAATGGTTCGGAGGTTGACCTTGAGATACATATCCATAGAACTTTATCATCGGATTGTTAATAAAGTTGAGAAGGTTTCACCCAGGTTTGCATCAAGGATTCAAACAAATAACAGCTGATATATATTTATCACCCTAAGCATGCAAAGTGGCCGATGGAGTGTTGACATCGTCATTAGAATAAGTTATGTGCAAGTTATTTTTCGGCACACTAGCTTTGCCGAAAAACAGGGGGGCATGTGTTGACACTCAAAAATGGCATGATCGCAAAGAGTGACTTGAGACTATAATGGGATGAGGTTAAAATTATGAGTTCATGTCATCATTTTATGTCGCTCGTCAAGATGATCGAAATAAATATGAAGATGAACCAGAACGGAGATCAAGTGCAAAAGATATGCCAATTTCGGAGATACCCGTGTTGACATCAGATTAGGAAATGGCATGAGGCCTAGTTAAGAAAGCCTTGGATTAAAAAGTCTTCAATAGAAAAGTTCTTCGTCTCGTCGAAACGGACGATTTTGATATAAAAGTTGTCTTAATCCGAGCTCGTATGCAAAAGTTATAGCCAAACCTGTGTGCTGCAATACTACATGGCCGGATCATCTGGACTGGGGTCCAGATCATCCGGCCAGGGGCCGAAAATTTGACCAAAACAACATAAGCAAGAAGTTGAAGCCGGATGATCTGGGTCATGTCCCGGATGTTCCGGGTAAAGGCCGGACAATCCGGGCAATTGTCCGGACGTCCGGACAAATTTTTCTACTGCATACTTTAGAAAACGCCCCTAAACTCCTTGAAGATTACCTGAGATCAAAAAGTGTTCAACATAAAAGTTGTGCGTCTCGTCGAGGCGGTTGACTTTGATATAAAAATAATCTTAATCCGAGTTCGTATGCAAAAGTTACAGCCCGATTAGTGAGCTGTTGTCACAAAACTAGGCTAGGCCGGATCATCCGGGCCTTGAGCCGGACATCCGGGCCGGAGGTCATGAATAGTCCGTGCTTTATTAGGTTTTGATGATTTGGACGGCTAGGAAAGTCTTTGTCTTGTATGGGAAGTCCATCTGCCTCATATATAGACAAGAGGTGACGTCCGATTGAACAACACACAATCGATCAATTCATCTACCACTTTTTATCTTTTATCTTTTCTCCTTAACCCTAGTTTTTCTTCTCCTCGTTCTTCGCTCGTTCTTCATTTGCAGGGCGGTGAACCTCGAGGCCCTAGGGGCGCTCAGACCGACCTAGGGCAGCCCATAACCGCCGTGCGTCCAGACGGGGTCCCCCCAGGCGCGTGGGGTTTCGGGTCTACAAAAGTGCCCGCCGGATTGCTTGCATACCGCGTTTCCGGACGTGTCTCCTTCGACGTGAGCTGTGGTGCATCACCCTCGGCATCGAGGGTACACAGTGACGTGTTCGTGTGCGAACACGGTGCCATCGAACTGTGTCTTGGTCTGACCGAGTTCACTAGTACAGGCTCCAGAATTGCTTCGGTATCACCGAGTTTAACAAATCGGTAGCTCTAAAATGCTTTCTGTAGAGAACTAAAACTAAGTTTTTTTTGAGTCATCTGTTTTGCAAAAATTCCGCACTTTGTGATGCTCATCCACTCTACCTCATCTACATCTATTCACAGGTTCAGCTTTCAGTTTGCAGTACCAAGATGTTTGACCAGAGTGATAGCCAGAATTTGTCTGAGGAGCAAGTCAACTTGAGTGAGAGCACTAGTCCCTCTAGCAGCTCTGATGAGGGTAGCAGGAGCACACCTAGCAACTTGCCCAAGGCAGCTACCAAGACCAGGAAGAAGAAAGCCTCTGACAGTGATGATGCGGATTTTGTCGCTGATGAGGCCACTTCAAAGAAGAAGGTGCTCAGGAAGGAGTATGGCACAGCTGCTGCAACAAAGCCAGGTCTGAAAAAGAAGGCACCTGCCAAGAGGGTTCTTATGTCAAAGGCCAGATCATCCATTCAAGAGACTATGGTGTCCACACTTGAGTCCAGAGATGATAAGATAGCAGGTACTAAGAAGAGAGCAAGAAAAACCACAGCTAGAGTGATTGGCAAGCCATCCATGAGGGATGATGATGAAGTTGCACAAGAAGAAGAAGAGGTTGCTGCACCAGCTCCTAATGCTCAGAAGCTCATGGGAGATGCTATCAAGTCTGGGGCTGCCCCTTCATAGCCCAAGACTGCTCCCAAAGCTGCTCAAACCACCAAGTCTGCACCCAAGAGAAGCACAAGAAACATTCCAACTTCAGAGAAGAACAAGGCCCCAGTGCCTGAGGTTGCTGAAGAAGCTGAGGCCCAAGTGCTCAGAAAGTTGAAGCCCAAGATCCCTGATCACAATGATGCTCATCCAGTAGTAGAAGACATGAAATTGAGGAAGGATGCAGGTCTCAAAAAATGGAGACAAGCTGATCCATATGATGTAAAGAGAAGGACCGATGTGGACTGTAGGTTTCATACCAAGGAACAACAAGACTTCTATGAGACAGTTCTGCTCGACAAGAAGCTCATAGTATGTGATATGAAGAGGGTGGACTAGGACTTCATTGATGAGAATGAATATTATTTTCCCAATGTGCATGAAAGCTTTAAATCATGTGGTGTTGACAAGTTTGTGGCTCCGAAGTTGACAAAGTGGAATGATGAACTCATCATGCAATTCTACTCTACAGCTCACTTTCATCCTGATGGTAGAATTGTATGGATGTCTGAAACTACAAGGTACCAGTCGACTGTTGATGAGTGGGCCAAGCTGATTAATTCCCCTGAAGAGCGTGAAGATGATTTGGATGTGTATGCCAAAAAGAAGCAAGACCACAACTCTATGGCCAATATGTACAAGGAGATCCCTGATGATGACTTGGAGACACATAAGTTTGGATCTGTACATTACTTGATGTCTGGTCTAGCCACAATCAACACAATCTTGAGGCATACATTGTTGCCCAAATCTGGAGATCAAAAGATGATCAGAGGACATTTAATCAACTTGCTGCATATTTTTTATGTGCCTCAGAAATTCAAAGTCATGGGTCTGATTGTTGAGACAATCAAGAGGGTTGTTGCAGATCAAAAGAGATCATGTGGGTATGCTCCACACATCCTGATGCTCATCAACTCCAAGATGGGCACAGGCACATACTTATTGGACAAAGAATATCTTCCCTTGATGCCTGACTTTGAGGACAACACAGTTGTCATGGATGAAAATGAACCATCATCAGTGCAAGCGCATGAAAGGAGAGAGAAAGCCAGAGCTGAGAAAGATTCCAAGATGCCAAGTGCTACATAAGCATCTCAAATGACCCTCAAATCCAAACCAGATCAAATGGCATATCTGATTCAAGCAACTATGAGGATTGAGAAGGGCTTGGCCACCCTGACTCAGAATCAGGAGAGCTTAGAAAGGATCATTGAAACAAAGTTCTATGGTCTTGATCTGAAAGTGGCAGAGTTCCAGTCTGCAATTGAGAAGCTCTAGGAGGAAGCACATGAGAGGAGAGGGCAGGCTACCACAGATGCATTTCAGCGAGTGCCTTGAGGTCAGAGATCTGCTGCAGTGCCAGTACCTGATACGAGAGCTACAACATCAGCACCAGCAGCCACAGCTTTAGTGCCACCTCCAGCAGCCACTCCACCAGCTCCAACTACGTCATATGAAGCCTTCGTCCTTGGAGTTCTCTCTACACCACCTCCCGAAGACCAGGCCTGAGAGACGCATAGCACTATGCATTTTCAAACTTTTTGGTAACTTGTTGCCAAAGGGGGAGAAATATGTATAGATCATAGGCTTCGAGAGAGAGTGTTTTGCTTCTTGGTCTCTCTTGCTTTTGTTTGAACTTCATTTGTGTGTTTGCTTGATACTCTATGTCCGTGTGTGAGATACTTGTTTGATCATGTGATTGATCATATGCTACCTTAATGCTTGCTTGGATGATACTATCTTTTATATCATTATACGATCATTCACTTTGCTTGGTGATAAGTGCATGTTTTCAGTTTATATCATTTTGTGCGCTCCACCAAGATGTATGTGACATGGAAGAGTAACCCATGATCCTAATCAATTGTGCATTTGCATTCAAACGTAAATTTTAAATAATGCACAAATTTAGGGGGAGATCTTGTTTACCACATACTTCTCGAAGCGACGATATATTTAAATCTTATTATCATTTGTCGAAGCTTTGATCTATATGTTGTCATCAATTACCAAAAAGGGGGAGATTGAAAGTGCAACTATCCCTGAGTGGTTTTGGTAATTCCTAACAACATATAGCTCATTGAACTAATGACATTTCAAGATAAAAAATTCAGGAAAGTTCAATGATTGGCATGGCCTGTACTAGGAATGTGGACCCCTCAAAATGCTAAGGACACATATTGGCTCAAGCTCAAGACTCTACATTTTCCATTTTAGTGATCCAAGATCACATTGAGTCCATAGGAAAGCCAATACTATTAAAAGGGGATGAGGTGTTACTTAATGGGTTTCTTGCTCAAAATGCTTAGTGATATGCTCCAAAACCCTCAACCACTTTCTCACATCCATATATGTCCCAAACCAAAAGTCAAACTCGGCCCCACCAAAAAGTTCTATCCGGTGTCACCGAGTTCATTTGACATAGCCACTGCCATTAAACCCTAATCATTTCGGTCTCACCGAAAGGGATCTCGGTCTCACCGGGATGGGATTGCAAACTCTCTGTTTCCCTTCGTAACATTTCGGTCCCACCGAGATGAGCGATCGGTCCGACCAAGTTCTCAATGCAAACTCTCTGTTTCCCCTTCGTAATGTTTCGGTCCCACCGAAATGAGCGAATCGGTCCCACCGAGTTTGCCTAACCAACTCTTTGGTGTGCTTATTACCAAATCGGTCCCACCGAGTTTGTGTAATCGATCTCACCGAGATTACGTTTTTCCCTAACCCTAACGAAATCGGTCCCACCGAGTTAATCATATCGGTCCCACCGAAATGCCTAACGGTCACATTATGAACTAAATCGGTCTAACCGAGTTCTCTGAATCGGTCCCATCGAGTTTGGTAAATTGTGTGTAACGGCTAGATTTTTTGTGGAGGCTATATATATCCCTCCACCCACTCTTCATTCATGGAGAGAGCCATCAGAACATACCTACACTTTCATCATACATGTTCTGAGAGAGAACCACCTACTCAAGTGTTGAGATCAAGATATTCCATTCCTACCATATGAATCTTGTTCTCTAGCCTTCCCCAAGTTG
Source organism: Secale cereale (assembly GCA_902687465.1). Classification (NCBI taxonomy): domain Eukaryota; kingdom Viridiplantae; phylum Streptophyta; class Magnoliopsida; order Poales; family Poaceae; genus Secale; species Secale cereale. The sequence continues at coordinate 155,561,631 of LR738714.1, read as the reverse complement.
CTTTCCACTCAAATATTTCTTCCACCATATCCAAATCTATGAGGAGCTGTTTGAGTGTTGGGGAGACTATTATTTGAAGCATTTGAGCAAGGAGTTCATCATCAACACACCGTCTATTACCTTTTGGAGAGTGGTGTCTTCTAGATTGGTTAGGTGTCACTTGGGAGCCTCTGGCGAGATTGTGGAGTTGAACCAAGGAGTTTGTACGAGCAAGGAGATCGCCTACTTCGTGAAGATCTACCCTAGTGAGGCAAGTCCTTCGTGGGCGATGGCCATGGTGGGATAGACAAGGTTGCTTCTTCGTGGACCCTTCGTGAGTGGAGCCCTCCGTGACCTCGCGCAGCCGTTACCCTTCGTGGGTTGAAGTCTCCATCAACGTGGATGTACGATAGCACCACCTATCGGAACCATGAAAAAAACATTCGTGTCTACACTTGCGTTTTCTCCCTCCAAACTTCTCCCTTTACCTTCATATGCAATTGCTTTACATTCCGCTGCTATACTCTTAGAATTGCGTGTGTAGGTTGATTGCTTGACTTGTGCTAAGTTGCTAAAATCTGCCATGAATTAAAATTAGGAAAAGGCTAGATTTTTATTTGGTCAAGTAATCTAATCACCCCCCCTCTAGACATACTTTTGATCCTACACATGTCGAATAGTTATATCCCCAACAATTCTCGTAATGATGTGACCCCGTTATCAAATGACAGCTCATGTCCATGGTTATGAAACGTAAACCATCTTTGATTAACGAGCTAGTCTAGTAGAGGCTTACTAGGGACCCGGTATTTGTTTATGTATTCACACTTGTATTTAGGTTTCCAGTTAATACAATTCTAGCATGAATAATAAACCTTTATCATAAATAAGGAAATATAAAATAATAACAACTTTATTATTGCCTCTAGGGCGTATTTCCATCAGTCTCCCACTTGCACTAGAGTCAGTAATCTAGATTACATTGTAATAAAACTAACACCCATGGAGTCTTGGTGCTGATCATGTTTTGCCCGTGGAAGAGGCTTAGTCAATGGGTCTGCAACATTCAGATCCATGTGTACTTTGCAAATTTATATGTCTACATCCTTGACCTTTTCACGAATGGAGTTGAAGCGTCTCTTGATGTGTTTTGTTCTCTTGTGAAACCTGGATTCCTTTGCCAAAGCAATTGCTCCAGTGCTGTCACAAAAGATTGTTATTGGACCCGATGCACTAGGTATCACACCTAGATCGGATATGAACTCCTTCATCACGTAGGTCCCACCACGACGCTCTGCTTGGAACTACACCAGCTGACAGCTCCACCATTCAATATAAATACGTATCCGGTCTGTGACTTAGAGTCATCTGGATCTGTGTCGAAGCTAGCATCGACATAACCCTTTATGACGAGTTCTGTGTCACCGTCCATATACGAGAAACATATCCTTTGTCCTTTTTCAGGTACTTCAGGATGTTCTTGACCGTTGTCCAATGATCCACTCCTGGATTACTTTGGTACCTCCCTGTCAAACTTATGGCAAGGCACACATCATGTGTGGTACACATCATAGCATACATGGTAGAACCTATGTCTGAGGCATAGGGAATGACTTTCATTTTCTCTCTATCTTCTGAAGTGGTCGGGCACTGAGGCTGACTCAATTTCACACCTTGTAACGTAGGCAAGAACCCTTTCTTTGACTGATCCATTTTGAACTTCTTCAAAACTTTGTCAAGAAATGTGCTTTGTGAAAGTCCTATTAAGCTTCTTGATATATCCTTATAGATCTTGATGCCCAATATATAAGCAGCTTCACCGAGGTCTTTCATTGAAAAATTCTTATTCAAGGATCCTTTTATGCTATCCAGAAATTCTACATCATTTCCAATCAACAATATGCCATCCACATATAATATCAGAAATGCTATAGAGCTCCCACTCACTTTCTTGTAAATACAGGCTTCACTGTAAGTCTATATAAAACCATATGCTTTGATCAAATCATCAAAGCATATATTCCAACTCCGAGATGCTTGCACCAGTCCATAGATGGATCGCTGGAGCTTGCACACTTTGCTAGAACCTTTAGGGTCGACAAAACCTTCTGGTTGCATCATATACAACTCTTCTTTCAAATATCCATTAAGGAATACAGTTTTGACATCCATTTGCCAGATTTTATAATCATAAAATGCAGCAATTGCTAACATGATTTGGACAAACTTAAGCATCGCTACGAGTGAGAAAGTCTCGTCGTAGTCAACTCCTTGAACTTGTCGGAAAAAAATTGCGACAAGTCGAGCTTTGTAGACAGTAACATTACCATCAGCGTCAGTCTTCTTCTTGAAGATCCATTTATTCTCTATGGCTTGCAGATCATCGGGCAAGTCCACCAAAGTTCATACTTTGTTCTCATACATGGATCCTATCTCAGATTTCATGGCCTCAAGCCAGTATTCAGAGTTTGGGCTCATTATAGCTTCTTCATAGTTCGAAGGTTCACCGTTGTCTAACAACATGACTTCCAGGACAGGGTTACCGTACCACTCTGGTGCGGTACGTGTTCTGGTCAACCTTTGAGGTTTAATAGTAACTTGATCTGAAGTTTCGTTATCATTATCATTAGCTTCTTCTCTAATTAGTGTAGGCATCACGGGAACAATTTTCTGTGATGATCTACTTTCCAATTTGTGCGAAGGTACAATTACCTCATAACGTTCTACTTTTCTCCCACTCAATTCTTTCAAGAGAACTCCTTATCTAGAACGAACCCATTTTTAGCAACAAAAATCTTGCCTTCGGATCTATGGTAGAAGATGTACCCAACAATTTCTTTTGGGTATCCTATGAAGACGCACTTCTCGATTTGGGTTCGAGCTTATCAGGCTGACGCTTTTCACATAAGCATCGCAACCCCAAATTTTAAGAAACGACAACTTTGGTTTCTTGTCAAACCATACTTCATACGGAGATTCTCCCAACAGATTTAGACGATGCCCTATTTAACGTGAATGCAACTGTCTCTAATGCATAACCCCAAAATGATAAAGGCAAATTGGTAAGAGACATCATAGAACGCGCCATATCCAATAGAGTACGGTTACGACTTCCGGACACACCATTACATTGTGGTGTTCTAGGTGGCGTGAGCTGTGAAACTATTCCACATTGTTTCAAATGAAGACCAAACTCGTAACTCAAATATTCGCCTCCGCGATCGGATTGTAGAAACTTTATTTTCTTGTTATGATGATTCTCTACTTCACTCTGAAATTCTTTGAACTTTTCAAATGTTTTAGACTTGTGTTTCATCAAGTAGATATACCCATATCTACTCAAATCATCTGTGAAGGTGAGAAAATAACGATACTCGCCGCGTGCTTCAACACTCATCGGACCGCATACATCGGTATGTATTATTTCCAATAAGTCATTAGATCGCTCCATTGTTCCGAAGAACGGAGTTTTAGTCATCTTGCCATGAGGCGTGGTTCGCATGTATCAAATGATTCATAATCAAGTGATTCCAAAGTTCATCAGCATGGAGTTTCTTCATGCATTTTACACCAATATGACATAAACGGTAGTGCCACAAGTATTTGCACTATCATTATGAACTTTGCATCTTTTGGCATCAATATTATGAATATGTGTATTACCACAATCAAGATTCAATAAGAATAGACCATTCCTCAAGGGTGCATGACCATAAAAGATATTACTCATATAAATAGACCAACCATTATTCTCTGACTTAAATGAATAACCGTCTCGCATCAAACAAGATCCAGATATAATGTTCATGCTCAACGCAGGCACCAAATAATTATAATTTAGGTCTAGAACTAATCCCGAAGGTAGGTGTAGAGGTAGCATGCCGACGGCGATCACATCGACCTTTGAACCATTCCCGACGCGCATCGTCACCTCGTCCTTAGCCAATCTTCGTTTAGTCTGCAACTCCTATTTCGAGTTACAAATATGAGCAACCGAACCAGTATCAAATACCCAGGCGCTGCTACAAGCACTAGTAAGGAACACATTAATAACATGAATATCAAATATACCTTTGTTCACTTTGCCATCCTTCTTATTCGCCAAATACTTGGGGCTATTCCGCTTCCAGTGACCACTCCCTTTCGAGTAGAAGCACTCAGTTTTAGGCTTAGGACCAGCTTTGGGTTTCTTCGTGGGAGCGGCAACCTGTTTACCGTTCGTCTTGAAGTTTCCTTTCTTTCCTTTGCCCTTTTTCTTGAAACTATTGGTCTTGTTAACCATCAACACTTGATGCTCCTTCTTGATTTCTACCTCTGCCGATTTCAGCATCGCGAAGAGCTCGAGAATTGTCTTATCCATCCCTTGCATATTATAGTTCATCACGAAGCCTTTGTAGCTTAGTGGCAGTGATTGAAGAACTATGTCAATAACACTATCAGGTGAAAGATCAATTCCTAGTCGAGTCAAGTGGTTATGATACCCAGACATTTTGAGTATGTGTTCACTGATAGAACTATTCTCCTCCATCTTGCAGCTATAGAACTTGTTGGAGACTTCATATCTCTCAACCCGGGCATTAGCTTGAGAATCCATTTTCAAGTCCTGGAACATCTCATATGCTCCTTGACGTTCAAAACGTCTTTGAAGTCCCGGTTCTAAGCCGTAAAGCATGGCACACTGAACTATAGAGTAGTCATCAGATCAAGCTTGCTAGACGTTCATAACATATGCTTCAGCTCCTGCAGCAGGTGTGTCACCTAGCGGTGCATCAAGGACATAATTCTTCTGTGCAGCAATGAGGATAACCCTCAAGTTACGGACCCCGTCCGTGTAGTTTCTACCATCATCTTTCAACTTAGCTTTCTCTAGGAGCGCATTAAAATTCAAGGGAACGGTAGCACGGGCCATTGATCTACAACATAGATATGCAAATACTATCAGCACTAAGTTCATGATAAATTAAGTTTAATTAATCAAATTACTAATTAACTCCCACTTAAATTAACATCCCTCAGGTTTATCTATGTGATACATGATCCAAATCAACTAAATCATGTCTGATCATCACGCGAGATGGAGTAGTCATCAATGGTGAACATCTCTATGTTGATTATATCTACTATATGACTCATGTTCGACCTTTTGGTCTCCAGTGTTTCGAGGCCATGTATGTACATGCTAGGCTCATCAAGTTTAACCCAAGTATTCCACGTGTGTAAATCTGGTTTACAACCGTTGTATGTGAACGTAGAGTCTATCACACCCGATCATCACGTGGTGTCTCGAAACGACGAATTGTAACAATGGTGCGTACTCGGGGAGAACACTATTATCTTGAAATTTAGTGAAGGGATCATCTTATAATGCTACCAACGATCTAAGCAAAACAAGATGCATAAAAGATAAACATCACATACAATCAAAATATGTGACATGATATGGCCATCATCATCTTGTGCTTTTGATCTCAATCTCCAAAGAATCGTCATGATCTCCATCGTCATCGGCGCGACACCTTGATCTCCATCGTAGCATCGTGGTCGTCTCGCCAACTATTGCTTCTACAACTATTGCTAACTCATAGCGATAAAGTAAAGCAATTACATGGCGTTTGCATTTCATACAATAAAGAGACAACCATAAGGCTCCTGCCGGTTGCAGATAATTTATAAAACATGATCATCTCATACAATAACGTATAAATCATCGCGTCTTGACCATATCACTTCACAACATGCCATGCAAAAACAAGTTAGACGTCCTCTACTTTGTTGTTGCAAATTTTACGTGGCTGCTATGGGCTTCTAGGAATAACCGTTCTTACCTATGGCACAAAACCACAATAGTGATTTATCAAGTTTGATGTTTTAACCTTCAACAAGGATCGGCCGTAGTCAAATTTGATTCAACTAAAGAAGGAGAAACAGACACCCGCCAGCCACCTTTATGCAAAACAAGTTTCATGTCTGTTGGTGGAACCGGTCTCATGTACGTGGACATGTAAGGTTGGTCCGGACCGCTTCATATTACAATACGGCCGAATCAAAATAAGTTTTTGGTGGTAAGAAGTATGACGATCACCACCCACAACTTTTTGTGTTCTACTCGTGCATACCATCTACGCATAGACCTGGCTCTAATACCGCTGTTGGGAAACGTTGCATGGAAAATATATTTTTCTACTCACACGCAATGATCTATCCATGGAGATGCAAAGCAACGAGAGGGAGAGTGTGTCTACGTACCCTCGTAGACCATAAATGGAAGCGTTTCACAACACGGTTGATGTAGTCGAACTTCTTCGTGCTTCAACCATCAAGTACCGAACGCACGACACCATCGTGTTCTGCACACGTCCAGCTCGGTGATGTCCCTTGTCTTCTTGATCCAGAAAGACATCAAGGTAGTAGATGAGTTCCGTCAGCATGATGGTGTGGTGACGGCGATGGTGAAGTGATCTCCACAGGGCTTCATCTAAGCACTACGAAAATATGACCGGGGAAGTAAACGGTGGACGGGGGCGCCGCACACGGCTAAGACAATGTTGTGTGTTGTGTGGCATCCCCTCCCCACATATATATAGGTGGGAGGGAGGGAGGAGCAGCCATAGGAGGCACCCAAGTAGGAGGAATCCTACTTGGAGTCCCTCCCAAGCCACGCCTCCTGCCATATATAAACAAGGGGGGAAGGAAAGAGGGGGGAGAGGGAAGGAAGTGGGAATTCTAATCCATACTTTCCTTTCCCTTCCCCTCTTTCCTTCTCCTCCTAGGCTGGACAGCTATGGGGGGCGCACCAGCCCCTTGTGGCTGGAGCGTTCCCTCTCTTGGCCCATAAGGCCCATAACTTTTGACGGGGGTACCCTAAACACCTTTTCGTTGACCCGATAAGTACCCGATACCCTCTGGAACACTTCTGGTGTTCGAATACTATCGTCCTATATATCAATCATTACCTCTCCACCATTTCAAGACTCCTTGTCATGTCCGTGATCTCATGCGGGACTCCAAACAACATTTGGTCACCAGATCACATAACTAATATAATACTATATCATCAGCGAACCTTAAGCGTGCGGACCCTATGGGTTCGAGAATTATGCAGACATGACCGAGACACCTCTCCGGTCAATAAAAAATAGCGGAACCTGGATTCCCATATTGGCTCCTACGTATTCTACGAAGATCTTTATCGGTGGAACCGTATTGACAACATATGCAATTCCCTTTGTCCGTTGGTATGTTACTTGCCCGAGATTCGATCGTTGATATCTCTATACCTAGTTGAATCTCGTTACCAACAAATCTCTTTACTCGTTCCGTAGTACATCACCACGTGACTAACTCATTAGTCATTTGCTTGCAAGGCTTATTATGATGTGTACTAGATCATGATTGGCGCGCGTTGCTACGCATGTGTTTTTTTGCGATGAAACAATATGAACTCCCATACAAGGGCCCCAAAGATGGACATGATATTCTATTAAAATTTAGACAACATGAAAAATCGTTTTACTACTTGAACCAACATAATTTAGATATGTCTTCAGCGAACTAATCTTATAGAAGACCAAAACACTCAGAAAGTAGCCGAGCACCAGAATTAGGATAATACATAGTAGTAATAGCCTAGTATGGCATGCCACATGTACATCAGAGTAGCAACATGTGCAAACCAGGCCAAAATAGAGTAACCAGAATTATAGTTCAAATGTCATTAGATGAACTCTTGCATTGAGTAAATAGACAGATCCTTTAAGTAGGATTCCAGCCTTTATCCTTTCAGTAGTATTTTGTTAGATGCAACATCATGAACATTTGGAATTCAGGTTTTGTTATTTTGGCATTAAGTTTATTTTGTACCTCCTGCAAAGAGGGAAAGAAGCATTAAAAGAAAGTTAAAGGTCGCACACTATACATTCAGATTATCCTGAAAAGATGAATCGTCAACATGTTGTTAACATGAGAAGATCACATATAATAAAAGAAAAAGAAAATAAATTCAAACGAGGATTATGAGATATATATTAGTCTGCATGTATTATTACCATATTGGTTGATCCTCTTTTCCCAGGTTTCGAAATTCCTTTATCATGTCCATTGCAGGTGACAACCGCTTTGCTAACCTAGTAATAGCAAATTCCCCCTCCTACCAATAATTGATTTACAGAAGTGTTGGTTTTCAAGTTTATTGAAATTTAAATTGTTAAGCAGTATGAAAGTACGGTAATTTTTATACCACAAGCATATATGCCTCTGAGAGGTTCTCTTGGAAGTTCATGTCAACAATACTCTCACACAATTTATTATATGAAAGTGATATACTCCAAAGTTAATGTCAACAATTAATTTACAAAAGTATTGGAATTGTGTCACCTTGGTTCCTGAATATTGCAATCATCACACGAAGTACATGGTATCATCAAATAAGAAAGAAAGCTCCTTATAACCTCCAAAATCTAAGATAACAAAAGTAGTAGCGAGGTGACTTACTGGTTACTGCAACTGGGCATCTTGTTTTCATAATATTTAGCATCACACTGGGAACACTATGGCGCCAAAGCTTTCCATCATTTAAAGAACAAATCTTGCAGGGTCGGCATTAGGCTCATTTACAAAACATGAGCTATAATCACCAATAGTTGGCAAAGCCAATCGACCAAATGACATATATCCTGAAACGCTGCATCATATGTAAGCAGAATAAAAGAAGTTGAGTAGTTTATTTAGAAAACAAAATTATAAGGGGTGGAGGTGCTGGTCATGACCTGATGAATCAAATCTCTCCTTTGTATATTATCCAGTACTGTGCCCAACTCCCAATTAAACAACACATAAGCGGAGTTGATGGTTAGCATACAAAGAAACCAAAGCAACGGGCATTCCATTCTATATACAATAAGGTCTCTTAGATGTGAATGACCATGATACGTAGCTGATTAGGCAGAAAGATAATACAAAAGGAATCAATTTTAGTTGATTATTACGTACATGAATAACATGTAAGCATTATCTTTGGTAACCAGATTACATATAAAGGCATTTGTATTCTCTTCGCCGAGAGGCAACTGTTGCGGGCCGTGGCATTACACAATGGTCCTCAATTAAGCATTCATGTTTTTTTGTATCTAATAAGGGCCGAGCGATTTCCTTTGCATGTTATTCGGCTTTCCTCATATATGGATAAAGAAATTATCCAGATAATTATTTGGCTTTCCTCATGTATGGATAAAGAAATTGTCCACACAATTATTCGGCTTTCCTCATGTATGGATAGAACCAGAATATGTTGAGGCTTCACACCCTTCTAGAACAACATGGTAACAATTTTTGCGTTTTTTGTAAAGTTCTAAGTAATCTGTCCCACAGCAGTAAATATCCTAACTTAGAAACAAGTCATCTAAGCAATCATACACTGTAAAAAAACATGGATGGTAAAACATGAAAAGCTAAGGTCTAGCAGTGCACGTGAAGTAATTACCTGCTCCAGAAGCTATTGGAGATATGAGCTAAGAATTCCCGAAATGAAAAAAATGCGACAACCAGTCTCCAAGATCAGCCCGAATCAATTGAGCATAAGCGAGTATGAACAACACCTACACAAATTTTTGATTGAGAGTAAATTAGCTCAATGTAATCCTATGGTGGAAGGAAACATATTTGAATGGAGGGGGGGTATGACAATTATAGGGGAACCTAGCAGAGCACTATGTTGACGGATGTTGGTTGCCAGATCGAAAAAGTTTGGGGAGGAAGCACATATACACGCCAGCTAAAGGATGGGAAAACAAAGAGGCAGATATCCATTAATCACCGATAGGGAGAGGCACACATCATCCAACATGAATGCATGAAGAGAAACGGAAGAGTAATTGCTTTCCTTCAATTCCCAGTGGAGCAGTTCCGCTCGACGATGAAGAGAAACTGAAGAGTAATTGCTGACATCTCCAGGAAGAAGAGGCCATTCCGTTCTGCGTACTCCAACGCCTCCTGTTTGCTCACATTTAGAGAAAAAACAGAGACGATGATTGGTTTGATTGAAAAATGGAGCACTCGGGTTCTGAATTTTTTGTCTGCAAAATGTGTGTACCTTTGTGCCAACTTTCCTCTTGTTTTCCAAAGCGAACGCCATCACCAAATTTGGGTTCCCTGTTGGATATGTGCATAAAAATCTAGTAAGCACTAACATAAATATGAGTTCCACCGACAAAAGGCAGAATGTCCTTTGGATCTAACTGAAGCAGTGCGACGAGATGAAAGTGCAGAAACCCACCTCTTTGTTCGGATGTAAGAGTCCTGACGCCCACTCAAGAAAAATCGAACAGATTAACACGAACAGAAAATAGGGCAGCGAAATTATAGTTTTATTTTCTATATTTCCACAAATGCAGTCAACTCATCGGGCACATACTCATAGAGGATCACTAAAGGAAGTAATGAGGAGAAGAGAATATCACATTCACTGTGCTACTGATGTTGTAGACGACGAGGGCGGCGCAGTAGTACATGGGGGCGAGGTTGTGGTAGCGCTGCTTGCCGGCAGTGTCCAACACGTGGAACCCTCGCTCGCATACCGAACTGCATCGGCTAGACCAGGATCCCGCTCCTTTGCCTCCGGTCGATCCCAGCGAACGCATCGACGAATTGCCTTGATCCCGAACCTCCAGTGGATCCAATGGAGCGACGCACACCGGTCGCGTCTCTCTGTCGCTCCTACGCCTCGCAAGCCCAGTAGTGGACCTTCTTTTAGCGCTGCAATGGGCTGGCGGCTGGCGGACGGGCCAATGAACCAGAGGCATCTGTTTCGGCCCATGGAGCAGCAGCCCACAAGACAATTGGGCCAGATTTCACATAGTGCGCGACAGACTGCCTTAGCCCAGATCGCGAGAACGGATGGCCTAAAATGCAAATCACTGTGAGAGCTCGGTTTAGGTGCGGTTATACTGTCCTTAATTACCGAGAGGGCCCAAAGATACCTCTCCGATACTCGGAGTGACAAATCCTAATCTCGATTCACGCCAACCCAACAGAACACCTTCGAATATACCTGTAGAGCATCTTTATAATCACCCAATTACATTATGACGTTTGATAGCACACAAGGCATTCCTCCAGTATCCAGGAGTTTCATGATCTCATAGTTAAAGGAATATGTATTTGACATACATGAAAGCAATAGCAATAAACTGTACAATCAAATGTTAAGCTAACAGATAGGTCTTGTCCACACATCATTCTCATAATGATGTGACATCGTTATCAAATGACAACTCATGTCCATGGTTATGTAACCTTGACCATCTTTGATTAACGAGCTAGTCCAGTAGAGGCTTACTAGGGACACGGTATTTGTTTATGTATTCACACATATATTTAGGTTTCCAGTCAATACAATTCTAGCATGAATAATAGACCTTTATCATGAATAAGGAAATTGTCGGTGCACTAAAGATCGGGCCCTTTAGTACCCCGTACTTGTGCACGGGCAGTTGAAGCCACACCTGCGGCAAGGCCTGCCGGGGACAGCTGGGGAGCAAATACAAGGAGACCAAGATAGCACCCGAGCCAGTAATCAGAGAACATAAGACACGATTGAGCCCCCACAAGGTCCTTGCCGGGATGGCTCGCGAAGCCCCGGCAAGATCCTCGCCGGGATGATTTGCGACGCACCAGCAAGACCATCACCCTTGAGGTTGAGAGCTCTGACACCATCGACAATGTCAAGACCAAGATCCAGGGGCGTCTGCGTGGTGGCATGCAGATCTTTATGAAGACCAGAAGGCAAGGTTCCCAGCAAGATTCTTGTCGGGCGCGTTTGCGAGGCTCTTGTCGGGACGTTCGCGAGGCCGCGACAAGCCTCGCGCACGGCAAGGTTCTTGGATTATATGTGGGGATTTCAATGTAGTTCTCTCTCAAGATGAGCACCTTGACCCTCGTGATCGCTCTGAACAACAGATCGCCGCATTCCGTGATTGTTTGAGGGATTCTGATTTGAGGAACCTGGGTTTCTCTGGTCCCAAGTTTACTTGGTGCAATCGTCAAGATCTAAATGGCCATGTCAAAGTTCGCCTAGACAGGGTTGTTGTGAACACTGCTTTTACTGACTGTTTTAATGGGTGTCACGTGGAAAATATCATTGCTACCTCATCTGACCATTATGTCATCCGTATTGGGCTACCTTTCTTTACGCAGGAATGTGAGCGACGCCCGGTGCAGCAAGGTTTCAAGTTTGAGGCCATGTGGTTGTGCGCCACCGATTACAAGGAAACTATGGAGCAAGCTTGGGCTGATGGTAGAAATGGTGAGATTACTCTTCAGTCCACATGGGATAATCTACACAGAGTGGCGGCATCTTTGAAAAACTGGAGTCGTGATTGTTTTGGGTCTGTTCGTAAACAAATTTTCAAACTGGAAAGACATTTGTGGTCAATTCTGGCTGCCCCAATCTCGACTGCAAGTGTAACTGAGGAACATGCTCTAGAGAAACATTTATGTGAGCTTTTTGAACGGGAAGAAATAATGGAGCGTCAATCAATGCTCTAGGATTGACTGGCTCAAGGAAGGTGACCGTAGTACCAGTTTTTCCAAGCACGTGCCAAGGCTCGTAGGCGCATCAATATAATTCATTCTCTTCAGTGAGATGATGGATCAATATGTGAGTCACAAGATGGGATAAAAAATATGGTGCAACAATTTTATGATGAGCTTTTTACTTCTCAACCTTGTGATACTTCAGCAGTTCTTGATGCTATTACTCCTAAAGTTTCTCCAGACATGAATGATGATTTGTGTCAACCCTATTCTAATGAGGAAATCAAGACCGCTTTATTATAGATGGGGCCTACCAAGGCACCGGGACCGGATGGTTTTCCGGCATTGTTTTACCAGACCCATTGGAATTTTTCGGAAGAAGAAATTTGTCAGGCTGTTAGAAGTTTTCTTGAAGGAAATCCAATTCCTGATGGTTTCTATGATTAAGTGATTGTGCTTATTCCAAAGGTGTCTAGGCCGAAGCAGCTTAAAAATTCCAGGCCAATCAGTCTTTGTAATGTGTTGTACAAGATTGCCTCTAAGGTGCTTGCTAATCATTTAAAGTTGCTTTTGTCAGTTGTCATTTATGATTGCCTCTAAGGTGCTTGGACGTTTAATCACTTACAATGCTCTTATTTCATATGAGTGTATGCACACTATTCGACAACAGAGGGCTAAGCAACCTTTCTTTGCAATGAAGATTGATATGATTAAGGCCTATGATTATGTGGAGTGGGACTATCTTCATGGATGTCTCTCCAAACTTGGTTTTGCCCCAGCATGGATTAATTCTATTATGAGATGTGTTACCAATGTTCGCTATGCTGTCAGGGTCAATGGAGATCTTACTGAGCCAATTGTGCCCTCTAAAGGTATCCGGCATGGTGATCCAATAAGTCCTTACTTGTTCCTCTTATGCACTGAAGGATTGTCAAGTATGTTAATACAGAAGGAGAATTGTGGCGAGCTACATGGTATCAAGAATGGTCGTCTAGGTCCACCTATCTCACATCTCCTCGTTGCCGATGACATCATCTTCTTTGCACGGAGTGATACACGTAGTGTGGAGGCTTTGAAGTCCACCTTGAATCTTTATTGCCAAGGTTCTGGCCAGTTAGTCAACAAGGATAAATCTGCTTTGTTTTTTTGAAAGAAGTGTCCGGTGCAGGTCAAATAGAGAGTTAAAAATCTATTGGGGATTTCAAATGAAGCTTTCAATGACTCCTATCTTGGTATGCCAACAAAGGTTGGCAAATCTCCAACAAATTTTTCAAAATTTTGATTGATCGTGAATGGGCTAACATTTTTGGATGGTCTCAACGTCCAATTGCCAGAGCTGGAAAAGAAGCCTTGCTAAAGTCCATTATCCAGGCTATCCCGACATACATCATGAGTTGCTTCCAACTGCCAGTTGATATTTGTGAGAAATTCCGTCAAATAATTGCTGATGAGTGGTGAGGCCACGAAGATGGAAAACGGAAAATGCATTGGCGCTCATGGGAGTGGTTGACTACACCCAAGGCTTTTGGTGGTATGGGCTTTCGTGACATGTCCCTTTTCAATCTGGCTATGCTCGCCAAGCAGAGATGGAGGCTACTGATGAATCCATTCTCGCTTTGTGCTCGGGTTTTGAAAGGACGATATTTTCCTACTTCTGATTTCTGGAATGCATTAGCGCCAAGGTCTGCGTCTGCCACTTGGCGTGCTATATTAGCCGGACGTGATTTACTCCAGAAGGGAGTTATGTGGAGCATTGGTAATGGTGAAGATGTTTGTATTCTCTCAAATCATTGGATCCCTTCGACTCCTCCACAATGACTGTATCCACTTCCGCATATATCTGCTAATGCCAAGGTAAAATGATTGATTGATGAGGAATCTAGTACATGGAATCGAGATTCTGTTAGGGCCTTTTTCCGTGATGATATTGCTGCATAAATTCTTCGCATTCCTATAAGCAGGCATGGCGGTGTGGATTTTGCAAGTTGGCCTCTCACTAAGTCTGGTGAGTATTCGGTGCGATCTGCATACAATATGGCGCGATCGGCGCGTTTTCTTAAAACTCGCAGCAAGTGTGGTTCTGGACAATACTTGAATGTGGCTGCTGAGGAGAAGAGTTGGAAGGGAATATGGTCTATTAAAGCACCCAACAACGAAGGGCTGTGTACCTGGCAAAGGATGAACATTTTTCAAATGTTTTATTTGCATTGGATTGCCAATCGCTGGTGAATAGAATCATTTCTGGCAAAATTGGCCGTTCCAGTATTAGTACGGTGATCAATGATATCAAGTTTGCTTCAAGGGGCTTTGTGTGTGCGGAGTTCAAGCATGTTCATCGGCAAGTTAATGTGGCTGCCCATCTATTAGCTAAGTCTTGTAAGAATTCGTCTAATCTAGTTATTTTTCATTCTACTTCAGATTGTATCCGGGAGACTCTTGTATCTTTGGTTATGTGATCAATAAAGTTGATGTTCTAAAAAAACGCATGGTATATTTATATCCCATGCAATGCCATTTCTCTCCTCGCCAAAATAAATCATTTCTCGGCGGAAGTAAGTAAACGAGGATGACAGTACGAGTAGGAGTACAAGTCTTGAAGGCGGGAGAGAGAAGGTCCTTTTGCTTTTATCGTCAAGCAAAATGACCGTCGAGGTCCACTGCAACCAGTCCCCGTCTCTCTGTGTACCATTCTCGTTCGAAGAATCACACCAGCAGCACTACTACGATCCAATTATCCGAGAGCCGGCTCTCCATCCTTGACTAGACCGGAGGCGCCGTGACTTGATCTACCTTGGCGTACTACTATGCATACGTACAACAAACTGTGCCGATCCGTCTGCCGCCTTGGTTGTCCTGTTCGTGGCGTCGAGAAGCGCAGGCCCTTGTTGACCGCCCGCTCGTGAACTGCTGACGCGGCGCGGTGCACCGAGGGGGACGGCAGTGGAGACGTGACCTGCTAGACTCCTCGTACGTTCGCACTACTTACTTCCTAGCGACCGAACCAGGATGCATGACGGAACGTCATGTGTGCGAGCCGGTCCGTCGCGGCGACGACGAGCCGCTGGCCCACGGAGTACGAAAGCAACTCTAAATACAATTTTTTTAAGTAGGACGTGCATTTGTGATTTTTCCTCATACTAATACGTGTCTCATTTATATAGAATAAAGATCAAGTTACAGGCCACGTAAGCACCAACCATACATGACTGAAAAGATAGGATAATCCTATGTAAAATACCAGCGTCTGCCCCTTTCCTTCGACACCACCGAAGCGGCCATCAAAGGCTAAAAAGACAGATCACCTCTTCGCCCAAACTTGACGCGGCTCCATCGCTGATCAACAGCTTTACGGACCTCCAAAGTAATTTGCGAGAAGCAAAACCATAGTCATTGAAAGAATCAGACCGGGGCAACATGTCCCCGAACACGCCATCGAACTTCAAAACTGACACCCTCGCATGACGATGACGTCGGAGAAGGAAACCAGAACTGCTCGTCTTCGACCACAGACACAACGCAAGATACTCCATCTTCCAGTTGTCACTTGCATAGACAACCGCCTGCGCGTACTCCTGAACGACAAAACCTCGCTGCTCCACCATGACGCTGGAGACAACGCCACAACAACGGGGACAGAGCAGAAGGAGAGACACACCTGATGGAGCCGCCGCCGCCGCCTCGCCAACACCATCCATGAACCCTAACGCTGTCGATCTGAAGGATCGGCAGAGGCACGATGCCATCAACTCCGAGACGCCGCCATGAAGGGCACCGCTAGTGTGGGAGTGAAGTTGAGGCAGATTTATTCGTCCGGACGCCGCTCCCACCACCCCAACGATGCACCACGACCTACAAATTCAAAACCTAACTATAGAGCGAAGGAACGGGGTCCCCCCTCCCTCCTGCCGCCGGAGCAGCGGTCGAAGGGAGAGGGGGCCAGCGCACCGGCCAGTGAAGATCGAAGGAAAAAGATGGCCTCACCCTAGTCGCCTGGTGGTGGCGGCGGCTAGGGTAGGAAGATGTATGCCCGGGTGGTTGAACGATTTTGTGCATTTGTGACTTCTCAAACACAATATGTTGCATTCTATACAAGTATTTTTTTTTTCAAATTTATGGAGACACGATAAAATATCCGGTTACCCAAAGTTGGCCCCACCACAATGCATGCTTTTTTTAACCAAAGTGTTTTCCCCCGCACCAACTCTTTGTTAGAAAAGAAAATCCAAGGCCAAGTATCCCACATCACATCACAAACATTTCGGTCACAACACAAAGTAGCCGCGGCAGATTATTACAAACATGGAGGAATTTAGAGGCTGTTTGATTCATGCCCATGTGCGCCTCGCCAAATCATAGGCGTCGTGGGCGTGCCAAAAAATGGGCGAGCGATTCAGCCGCCCTCGCCCAACCAACGAATTGGCGTAAAATTACAGGGGGAGAGTGCAGGTGCGCTGGCGTGCCAAAATTTTGAATCTCATCCAAACAGCACGAGAAGCCTCAGTCAACGCCCATGTTTTGGCAGGGCAGGCGACGGCGCCAAACCAAACAGCCCCTTAAAGTCCCGGGCTAAGATAGATCAGTGCCAAGCTATCCTAAGCAGTCTCCTAAAGTGGTGATCAAACAGCCAAAGACACTCAAGAAGCCGCGTAGCTTGGGCACCGACTGAGCGACACATAGCACCTCCCAAAGTCAAACCATCGTGCCTACTGAAGCCAGGGTGTGTTTCATACTTCGCCACCTTCGACCCTGGAAGACAAAAATCATTGTGAAAATGCCATAAGCCTCACAAGGTAGAAGCAGTAAAGATGTTAACAACTTCATAGTGTTTCCTTTGTTTCCAGAAAGGAACTAGGTCACCACAAGAACTGGGAATTGAGATATTGAGAATATCAGCAATCACATTCCAAATGTTTTTTTTGCAACAATGCAAACAAAAAATAGATGGTGGATGGATTCTAACCCATTACAAAAGACATATGTCAGATCAAAAACATGTCTATGTTTAGCCAAGTTTTCTTGAGTAGTGTCTTGTTATTAATAATGTGCCACAAGAAAACATGTATATTAGAAGGAACCTTAATTTTTCAAATAGCATCTCTCATTTCAGAAGAGGAACCCAATTCCGGGATCTAATTATCTGAGTAGGAACCAGAAGGTTCAAGCAACCAAATGGGAGCATCATTACCAGAAGTAAGAGTAACAATTCTGGCCAAATTAAGAAAGTCAAACCACTGACCCATGAGCACTTCATCAACACATCTCCCAAAGGATAACTTTAGAGAAGTACCATCCCACACCTGGGCAACCGACGCATTTTATTGTTGACAAATCTCAACTAGACCCAAAACTGGATTTTCCGAGAAATATCAACAAGCCAAATGTCATGCCAAAAGGAGACACTTTCCCCATCACCAATCTTCCACTTGTAAAAGCTTTTTTTTAGAGGCAAAAGCCCAAGAGATACTTTTCCAAAAAGGAGACCCTGTCTAGGCTTGGTCGACAAAATGTTAAGTTTGTTAGTAACATACTTATATTAGTTTTGCTAAGTCTCAGTCGACTTAGACTTCGTTATGTCTTAGTCGATGCTATATTCATTTGATCTTGCATGGAGATCCGCACAAAAAATTTATTTCCAGCTTTTCTTTTTTCTTCTTATATACTATATCACTTGATTGAGACTTGGTTAAGTCTCATTCGACTGAGACCTAGACACACCCTATTTATATTCCAAAAGTTTTTTCCAATCACTGGGTCTACCATCAAACAATCTCTTACTCCAAAAGGCCAACATTGCCAAATTAAAATACCTGAGATTAGGGACACTCATACTCTCAAATTCTTTTTCTGGAGATTAAACCCCAACTAGCAAGATGGTACTTGAAGGGGAGCCTTGGCGCAGTGGTAAAGTTGCTGCCTTGTGACCATGAGGTCACGGGTTCAAGTCCTGAAAAGAGCCTCTTGCAGAAATGTAGGGAAAGGCAGCGTATTACAAACCCAAAGTGGTCGGACCCTTCCCCGGACCCTGCGCAAGCGGGAGCTACGTGCACCGAGCTGCCCTTTTTAGCAAGATGGTATGCTTATGATCATCAATGTCCCACTTAGGAAACTTCATTATAGATATCAGGTAAGTAGGAGTAGCAATGCATGTGGGGAGGATGATAAGTTCACCCCTATAGGAAAGATTCTTGCCCATCCAACTAGAGATGTCTTCAATAATTCTGCAATAATAGGATGTATGTCTTCCATCTATTCCCCGGACCCTGCGCAAGCGGGAGCTACGTGTACCGAGCTACCCCTTTTTTAGCAAGATGGTATACTAATAATCATTCCGCAATTTGCCCCAAGAAGAAACGTGACATTTGGGAAGTGATGGCATCAATGTCCCACTTAGGAAACTTCATTATAGATATCAGGTAAGTAGGAGTAGCAATGCATGTGGGGAGGAGGATAAGTTTACCCCTATAGGAAAGATTCTTGCCCATCCAACCAGAGATGTCTTCAATAATTCTGCAATAATAGGTTGTATGTCTTCCCATCTAAGTTTTTTAAAATGAAGGGGCACACCCAAATTCTTAAAAGGGAAGGATTCAAGTTGACACTTTTCAGCCTAGAGAATTAATTTTCGTCACAATACAAGTTTGAGAATCATTTCGTTCTAGTAATGTGAAATCAAGAGAGTGACTAGCCAACACCACAAACAAGCATCCCCTAACCGCCGTTTACCTGCAGCCACCGCCACACGGCCGGCCGGTCCGGCGGCTTGAAAGTCCAGCTCCCTGATCTCCGTACAGAATCCCTCCGATCCGCCGATGGACGGCCATGGGCGGACGCCGTGTCCGGGCTGGACGGTAGCGTCCGTCCGACAGAGGCGACCTGAACGGGTCAAGCCGTTCATGCGCTGGGCGGGTCAAACCATGCACGCTCGAGCCTAGACCGACTAGCCCGCCACCCTGGTAGTAGTAGTAGGTATTTCCTCCGTTCCAAAATAGATGACTCAATTTTGTATTAAATTTAATATAAAGTTGGGTCATCTATTTTGAAATGAAGAGAGTACGTGGTAAGTAATCTCGATCACGACGCCCTAACCGCGCCACTAAACCGCGTGTTCGCCAGCAAGCCGACGGCGCGGGAGCGCGGGTATATATACTTCCTGCCCCGGCACCTTCTCCTCAGACAGTTCGTCAGTCAGTCATCCGCCACTGACGAGCCATTTCCGATCCTCTCGTGCGCATCTTCCACGAGAGCATCAGCAAAGCAAGAATAAAGGCAGTAGCAGCACGAACAACGGCAGCGGCTGAAGGAGGAGGAGGGGCCGATGGAGATCGTGAGGATGGGGAGCTCGGCGGGAGGCGGGAGCGGCGTGCGGCGGACGGCCTCGTCGTGGCGGGGGGCGTCGGGGAGGAGCGACGCCTTCGGGAGGTCGGCCAGGGAGGAGGACGACGAGGAGGCGCTGCGCTGGGCGGCCATCGAGAAGCTCCCCACGTACGACCGCATGCGCAAGGGCATCCTGCTCCCGGGCGGCGGCGCCGGGCAGGAGGTGGACATCCAGGGGCTCGGCCTCAACGAGAGGAAGAACCTCATCGAGCGCCTCATACGCACCGCCGAGGAGGACAACGAGCGCTTCCTCCACAAGCTCCGCGACCGGATGGAGCGGTGCGTCTCGGTTCATCACCTCACTTCTGCTCTGTTCATCCATTTCTCTCGGCACGACGGGTGCTCATGTTTGATGTGCTTGGCAGGGTTGGGATCGAGAACCCGACGATCGAGGTGCGGTTCCAGAACCTCAACATCGACGCCGAGGCGTACGTCGGCAACCGGGGAATCCCCACGTTCACCAACTTCTTCTCCAACAAAATCATGGTATGTATCATCTTCGGTACAGCAGCTTGATGATGCTTTCAGTCATCGATGAATGAACCAAACAAAGTTCAGCTTCTGACCCGTGTGAAACTGTCTCAATCCTTCAGGGTGTGCTGAGTGCTCTGCGCATTGTTTCAAGTGGGAAGAGGCCCATCTCTATCATCCATGACATCAGCGGAGTCGTAAGACCCGGCAGGTGAGTGAGAGATCACGGACCTGTTTGTTTTGCATGATCTCGCAGTTCTTTCGATGTTTTAATCGTGTCTGAGTTTCTTCAGGATGTCCTTGTTGCTTGGCCCCCCTGGGTCTGGAAAAACTAGTCTACTCCTGGCCCTGGCAGGGAAGCTGGACTCAACTCTCAAGGTACCACATCTTCACCTCCTTTCGTGATTTCAAGTGCTCCGTTTTTTTATTCCATTCTGAAATTTACAGTATAATCAAGGAAGATATGGCTGAAGCTGTAACATGGTAACTTTGAAATTGGAAATGTTCAGGTGTCAGGGAGAGTGACTTACAATGGACATGACATGGATGAGTTTGTTCCCCAGAGGACATCAGCTTACATCGGGCAGCACGATCTTCACATCGGCGAAATGACGGTGAGGGAGACGCTGGCCTTCTCTGCGAGATGTCAAGGAGTCGGAACCCGTTACGGTAGGTGACAACCGTGGCATGGGCACCGGAAAAAGGATAGCTAACTATTCACAAACTGTAAAGTGATTCTTATGGTGGTTTCATATTGCAGACATGCTTTCTGAACTCTCAAGAAGGGAGAAAGAAGCCAACATTAAGCCAGATCCTGATATTGATGTCTACATGAAGGTGAGCAGTTATTACATATACACTGTGAATCAAGAACCTCATTTATTTAGAAGTAAACGATATTGCCTTTCTGAAGAAAATAGAAACAAACTACAGTTACTAAGTTATTCTGCTCCTCTGTCCAAACAGGCCATCTCTGTGGAAGGTCAAGAGAGTGTGATCACAGATTACATCCTCAAAGTGAGCACCATACATAACATGGAAAATAAGCTAAATAAAGGCATATGCCCCTGATACACTTGCATTTTTCGTGCAGATTTTGGGTCTGGAAATCTGTGCAGATACAATGGTTGGCGACGGTATGATCAGAGGCATCTCAGGAGGACAAAAGAAGCGTGTCACCACAGGTACGTGCAATATGGAGTTAAGGAAATAAATGCACATAATGATGTCCTTTCGATGATGACAGTGAAATCAGATCTCTAAAATCACTGAAATTTAAATAGGCGAGATGCTTGTCGGGCCAGCAAAGGCACTGTTTATGGATGAAATCTCCACCGGTCTGGACAGCTCCACAACGTACCAGATCATCAACTCCCTCAGGCAATCTGTCCACATCCTCGGTGGCACTGCGTTGATCGCGTTGCTTCAGCCCGCACCTGAAACATACGAGCTCTTTGATGACATTGTTCTGCTGACCGAGGGGAAAATCGTGTACCAGGGTCCTCGAGAAAGTGTCCTTGAGTTCTTTGAGGCCGTCGGATTCAGATGCCCTGAGAGGAAGGGTGTTGCAGACTTCTTGCAAGAAGTATGTGATACACAAGAGTTCTCTGTGCTGCATGTTGGGGCTAGGAACTCAAATTTGACCGTGTGTCGTGAATTTTTCGCAGGTAACATCTAGGAAGGATCAGCACCAGTACTGGTGCCGAAGCGGCGAGCCATACCGATACATCTCGGTCAACGACTTCACGGAGGCATTCAAAGCGTTCCATGTTGGCCGTAAGATGGTGTCGGAGCTCAGGGTGCCGTTCGATCGAACCAGGAACCACCCTGCTGCGCTCACGACTTCCAAGTTCGGTATCAGCAAGATAGAGCTTCTCAAGGCATGCATCTCTAGGGAGTGGCTGCTGATGAAGAGGAACTCGTTTGTTTACATCTTTAAAATAGTTCAGGTATGCATCCCGCTTGTTGAAATTTTCCTCAATTCTGAATTCGGATAGTGAAGTCTGATGAATGTTACGTGTTTGTACCAGCTCATAATCCTTGGGACTATCGCAATGACTGTCTTCCTGCGTACAGAGATGCACCGGGGCTCAGTCGAGGATGGAGTGATCTACATGGGCGCGATGTTCCTCGGCCTGGTCACGCATTTGTTCAATGGATTCGCCGAGCTCGCCATGAGCATTGCAAAGCTGCCAATATTCTACAAGCAGAGGGACCTGCTCTTCTATCCATCATGGGCGTATGGATTGCCCACATGGCTGCTCAAGATCCCAATATCATTTCTGGAATGTGCCGTGTGGATCTGCATGACTTACTATGTCATCGGCTTCGATCCAAACATCGAAAGGTTCTTCCGCCACTACCTGCTGCTTGTGCTGATCAGCCAGATGGCATCGGGTCTCTTCCGGGTTCTTGCTGCATTAGGAAGGGATATGGTTGTTGCAGACACGTTTGGGTCATTTGCTCAGCTTGTTCTTCTGGTTCTCGGTGGCTTCTTGATAGCTAGAGGTATGTCGAATCTCCCTCCATTCAGCATCTGTTCATGTAGTTTCAACTGTCAAGAACATCATGCCGAGTTCCATTTCTGCAGATAACATCAAGGCATGGTGGATTTGGGGCTACTGGTGCTCCCCTCTGATGTATGCCCAGAACGCCATAGCGGTGAACGAGTTCCTTGGACATAGCTGGAGGATGGTAATGCAGCGTCTCCTGGACCCTTGATCAGTCGAATTTCAGACAGATAATTTATAAAAATGCCAATCTTTGCACAGGCTGTTGATCCGACAGACAGCAATGACACGCTTGGCGTACAAGTCTTGAAGTCGCGCGGCATCTTTGTTGACCCAAACTGGTACTGGATCGGTGTTGGTGCCTTACTTGGGTACATCATGCTCTTCAATGTACTCTTCATTGTGTTCCTCGACTTGCTTGACCGTGAGTACCTTCTCACCAGCCGTAAAATGCATTGATTCGTGCATCGTTAACATCTTACAGTGGTGCTGACATCCTTCTTCTATCCACAGCACTTGGAAAGGGCCAAAATGTTGTTTCTGAAGAGGAACTGATGGAGAAGCACGTGAACCGCACTGGAGAAAATGTAGAGTTGCTGCCTCTTGGAAACGGTTCCCAGAATTCACCTTCCAATGGTCAGTAGAAATTCTTGCACAAATTGCATCAAGGAACGCATTTCCACCGTTGCATCATTGTGACAAGTGTAACAAATGCAGGAGGAGGAGAAATCACTGGCACTGACACCAGGGAGAGGGGAATGGCACTTCCATTTACTCCTTTGTCGATCACCTTCGACAATATCAGATATTCTGTGGACATGCCTCAGGTAAGCATAACCAAGTAGTTTTATCCCGTGTTCAACGCAGCTGGTAGTAATGACAGATACTAACTGTGACGTGCAAAATCTTTGACAGGAAATGAAAGACAAAGGTGTTACTGAAGACCGGCTGGTGCTCCTGAAAGGTGTAAGTGGAGCTTTCAGGCCAGGAGTTCTAACAGCATTGATGGGCGTCAGCGGGGCGGGAAAGACCACTTTGATGGACGTGTTGGCGGGACGGAAAACTGGTGGTTACATTGAAGGAGACATCACCATCTCTGGATACCCGAAGAACCAAGACACTTTTGCCCGGATTGCTGGTTACTGTGAGCAAAATGATATCCATTCTCCACATGTTACCGTTTATGAATCCCTCGTGTACTCGGCGTGGCTCCGATTGTCCCCTGATGTAGACTCAGAAGCAAGACAAGTAAGTTGAATGACCTTTATTCTGCTAGTTCATAAGTAGCTCAGTGTAATTTACACACTGCAACTGATCTCTGGAGTACTGAACTGATCCATTTCATGAATTCAGATGTTTGTGGAACAAGTCATGGAACTTGTCGAGCTGACATCACTGAGGGGAGCATTGGTGGGACTGCCAGGAGTGAATGGCTTATCCACCGAACAGCGTAAAAGGCTCACCATTGCTGTTGAGCTTGTTGCCAACCCCTCCATCATATTCATGGATGAACCAACTTCTGGACTGGACGCAAGGGCGGCTGCCATCGTGATGAGGGCGGTCAGAAACACAGTAGACACGGGAAGAACAGTTGTCTGCACCATCCACCAGCCCAGCATCGACATATTTGAAGCTTTTGATGAGGTAAATTTCAGCCAGGACAAGGATATTGTGATCTGTAGAAGTATTAGATGTCTCATGTGAGAACTCATATGTTATTCTTGAATATTTACAGCTGTTCCTGATGAAACGGGGAGGAGAAGAAATTTATGTCGGACCCTTGGGACACAACTCGTGCCATCTGATCGATTACTTTGAGGTGAGACTCCTTACTGATCCATTGAACAGAACACCCAGTTTCCAATTTATGGCATGCATGATAACCTTGCTTGGTGCCCCAAACGTAGGGAATACAAGGTGTGAAGAAGATCAAGGATGGATACAACCCTGCAACCTGGATGTTAGAAGTGACCACCCTAGCTCAAGAAGATGCCTTGGGTGTCAACTTTGCCGGCGTATACACGAATTCTGACCTGTACCGGTATGTTGTAGTCTCAGATGTTGATTCGTTGTTTTTTTTTTTTTGATAAAGTGTTTCAGTTTGTTTATATACTTCTCTATCATTTCACTGATTCAAATGCATCATGTCAGGAGGAACAAAGCTTTGATAAGTGACCTAAGCACACCTCCACCTGGATCGACGGACCTGTACTTCCCGAAACAGTACGCGCAGTCCTTCTTCACACAATGCGTTGCTTGCCTGTGGAAGCAGCACAAGTCATATTGGAGAAATCCATCATACACTGCAACTAGAATATTCTTCACGACGGTTATTGCCCTCATCTTTGGCACCATCTTTTTGAACCTAGGAAAGAAAGTGTAAGTACCTTCGTTAACAACTCCAGCTGAGACACTGATCCATAATGACACAGCATGAGAAAAAAAAAACTTATCTCTTTATCTGTACTTCATATTTCCTTTCAGCGGCAAGAGACAGGACCTGTTCAATTCTTTGGGTTCCATGTACGCAGCAGTTATTTTCATTGGAATTCAGAATGGCCAATGCGTTCAACCGATTGTAGACGTTGAGCGGACAGTTTTTTACCGAGAAAAGGCTGCTGGGATGTACTCTGCTCTACCCTATGCTTTTGCACAGGTAATGGTCGTTGCAGAATATTTGCAACGAAAAGATAGAACTTTTGTCCCTTCAACTTATTTTTGTAAAATCTAACGATGTTAACCATTCAACAGGTTTTCATTGAGATCCCACACGTCTTCCTGCAGACCATTATTTATGGTCTGATTGTTTACAGCTTGATTGGCTTGGACTGGGCATTTATCAAATTCTTTTGGTACATATTCTTCATGTTCTTCACTTTCCTATACTTCACATTTTATGGGATGATGGCAGTCGCCATGACGCCAAACAGTGACATTGCTGCCATAGTGGCAACTGCATTCTATGCGGTATGGAATATCTTTGCCGGCTTCCTAGTCCCCCGACCAGTAAGTGCTCATGACTAGTTTATTTGTAGTGAATCAGCCTCTACGTTTTCTCCATACTGTCGATGCTAAACTATATGTGTCTTGTCTGGCTTGCAGAGGATACCAATATGGTGGAGGTGGTACTCATGGGCATGCCCGGTGGCATGGACACTCTACGGGCTTGTTGCCTCACAATATGGGGACATCGCAGACGTTAGGCTGGAGGATGGGGAACAAGTGAACGCTTTCATCCACAGATTCTTTGGATTCAGGCATGACTACGTAGGTTTTATGGCTGCCGGTGTTGTAGGATTCACTGTTCTCTTCGCTTTCTTTTTTGCCTTCTCCATCAAAGTCTTGAACTTCCAAAGAAGATAAGAGAAGCTATCTGAGAACAGCTTCGGATCGCTATAGCTAATAGAGTGTTGGCACTTGGCAGTAGGGAACACAGGAAAGTAAGTTTAGAGACAGAATATTCGGTATCCGTTTCTTAGGCAATTAACGTATTTCTTAGATCAGTAGTTCAGTTATATATATATACTGTATATTGTAACTACCAGAGAAGGGCCCGTTGTAATTTTGTAAAATTGCCAACAGTTCAAATATTTTTATGCAAGATTGTCTATCTTTGGTTCAGTTGATACATGTTACCTTCGAAAAGAACATTACCAACTAATAACATGGCCAAAAAGATGACTTGGATTATATAATTCCGAAGAATATTGTGGGAAAACCTAACAAATTTCCCGTGAAAACTAGCTTTGGAACTGGTAGTATAATCAAGATTTGTGAATGGTGATGCGCTGTGTTTGTGTTCAGCATATGAATTACTCGTTCACAAGTAGTATTATCGTAGGACTTAGAAAATAGAGCTGCTAGCTGCTTGGTGGTAGTTGATAGAGCTAAGCAGGTATGCATAAACCACTTGTGCCAGAAAGTACTGTATAACTTTGCCCATATGTGGATACTACATATAACAGTGCACTACAAATGAGTTTATTTATGCACATTTTTCAAAATCTAAATCTAAAAATGCAGTGCTATTAATTATTTTCAAGGAACTCTGAATTGTGAAATGCAATCTTAAATAAAGTTAAAACTAGCCAGAGTAATTAGTTATTACAACTTGTCCTGAACCTGGTGTTAGTAGCTTGTCAATTCCTTCAACTAGCTTATATCTTTATGAAACTTTTTTTTCTTGAAATGGAGCCTTTATGAAACTTAAAGAAGAAGAAACTCGCATTTCAACAACTAACAGGGTGCTGCTATTTGGCTGAATGTATTCACATTTCAATTGTTGAGGTGTCTCAAATTCAGTTACGCCCTCCGATCTACTAACTTTGTACTAAACCAGAGTCAATGGATCAGAGGGAGTATGTTATTTCAACAACCAACAGGGTGGAAAGCTATTGTGTCTCAAATTGTGTTGTTTACTAAAAATCAATAATTTTGGAGCAGCAAACATGATTTCATCATAGCCCTAAGAATTCGAAATAGTAACATAAGACTAATGCTGGTAGAATCGACACTAGGTAATCAACTCTGAGAACAGAACAGGCATCCGCTAGTCCGCCAGATTCTGCAG
This sequence comes from Secale cereale, assembly GCA_902687465.1. Taxonomy (NCBI): domain Eukaryota; kingdom Viridiplantae; phylum Streptophyta; class Magnoliopsida; order Poales; family Poaceae; genus Secale; species Secale cereale. Next base: position 155,534,199 of record LR738714.1, on the reverse strand, counting down.
ATTTGAGTACAGACTACCTGAAGGAATGTCGCGCTCCCCTGCAACCAATCGATCCCACCGCCGAATCAACATCGAATCCTCCTGCCTCCATCACGAGCGCAGCAGCACCTCAACCTCGTCTGCTTCAGAGCAAAGCTCCCCCCGCGGGCTCCGGCGGCCGCCGCTCGTAGTCCGCAGGGACATGGTGCCTTGGAATCCGCGCGAGCCCCCGGGGAGGTTTTCTTTTTTACAGCGCCATTTCCTTTTCAGATAATTGCACATGTTCGTTCCAGCCGGCTGATAACTCGTCGGCGTCGGACGCCTGGTTTGGCTGCCACGTGTCCCCTATACCGCACGATTTAAATCACTCTAATGCATTGGCGGTGCTAAAGAGTCAAAAATAAGTGATGTCAAAACTATGTACACGTGGAAAGCATTTCATGTGCTACCGACCTGCCCATGCTACTACGAGCAAAAATGAAGGGACATGATGGAACGTCTGATGTTCTTTTCTATATACAACTCCTAAAAGATGGTCCACTTCTCAGATTTCTTCTGCTCTATGATAGGAATACCAACGACATCCAAAAATTAGCCGAGATTAGATAAAAATAGAAAAATCTAGAAGCAACAATATTAGCCCTAGACAAAACAGATTCAACGGCAATATCACAGACCCGCACGAGTACTCGTGGTCTGTCACTGCATCAAGTGGAGCAACTATAGGAGATGTGAATTCAAAATCTATGTTGCTTGCACACCTTGATTTGAGTAACATGGACATTGAGGAGTAACATTGAGAAACGAAGGAAGAGACGAACACCAACTTGGACTAAAAAAGAACTAGATAGCTCAAGTTGTACATGTGTTTTTGCACACCACACTTGATTGGTCGCTCTTCCTCGTCTTCCATGTTTTCAGAGGAAGCAGTTTGGTAGAAGGAACTAGAATGATGAAGGATCTGGAATGAGAAGAGGACCAAATACAAGAATGGTGAAGCAGATGTAAATGTGCCACGGACCAAAACATCCCTTCGCAATATTTCACTTTCCGAGGGTGGTTCCTAAACATTAGGTAAGGGGATGCTTCTGATGGAAATATGCCCTAGAGGCACTAATAAAGTTGTTATTATTTTATATTTCCTTATTCATGATAAAGGTTTATTATTCATTCTAGAATTGTATTGATCAAGAACTTAAATACATGTGTGAATACATAAACAAATATCGTGTCCCTAGCGAGCCTCTACTAGACTAGCTCATTAATCAAAGATGGTTAAGGTTTCCTAACCATGGACATGAGTTGTCATTTGATAAACAGTATCACATCATTAGGATAAGGATGTGATGGACAAGACCCATCCGTTAGCTTAGCACTTGATCATACAGTTTATTTTTAGTGCTTTCTTGTATGTCAAATACATGTTCCTTAGACCATGAGATCATGCAACTCCTGAATACCGGAGGAAAACCTTGTGTGTTATCAAACATCACAACGTAAATGGGTGATCATAAAGATGCCCTACAGGTATCTCTGAAGGTGTTTGTTGAGTTGGCATGGACCGAGATTAGAATTTGTCACTCCGGGTATCGGAGAGGTATCTCTGGGCCATCTCGGCACTACACATCATAAGAAGCCTTGCAAGCAAATTACTAATGAGTTAGTTGCGAGATGATGTATTGCGGAAAGAGTAAAGATACTTGGCAGTAACGAGATTGAACTAGGTATAGAGATAGTGACGATCAAATCTTGGGCAAGTAACATACCGACATACAAAGTTCTCAAACCCGTAGGTTCTGCACGCTTAACGTTCGTTGGCGATATAGTGTTATATGAGTTATGTGATTTGGTGACCGAATGTTGTTTCAAGTCCCGGATAAGATCACAGACATGACGAGGAGTCTCGAAATGGTTGAGAGCTCAATATTGATATATATGACATTAGTATTTGAACACCGGAAGTGTTTCGAAGGGTACCGGGTACTTATCGGGTTACCGGAAAGGATTTTCGGGCACCCCCGAAAGAGCTATGGGCCTTATAGGCCAAGAGAGGGAACACACCAGCCCACAAGGGGCTGGTGCGCCCCTATAGAGGCCGTCCCTTGTGGAGGTGAAGGAAAGAGGGGAAGGGAAAGGAAAGTGTGGAGTAGGACTCCCCCTTCCTTCCCTCCCCCCTCTTTCCTCCCCCTTCTTCATACAAGGAAAGGAGGGGGCGCATGGCAAGGCAGGCCCCTAGGGGGCGGCGGCCAAGCCCTAGGGCACCCTGGCTACCTCCCGTCCCTCCCACCTATATATATGTGGAGAGGGGGCGCCACACAAGGACACACAACATTGTCTTAGCCATGCGCGGCGCCCCCATCCACCATTTACTCCCTCGGTCATATTTTCGTAGTGCTTGGGCGAAGCCCTGTGGAGATCGCATCGCCATCACCATCACCATGCCGTCGTGCTGCCGAAACTCATCCATTACCTCGCCGTCTTATTGGATCAAGAAGGCAGAGGACATCATCGAGATGAACGTGTGTTGAATGCGGAGGTGCTGTACGTTCGGTGCTCGAACGGTTGGAACACGAAGAAGTTCGACTACATCAACCGTGCTGTCTAACGCTTCCGCTTACGATCTACGAGGGTACGTAGACACACTCTCCCCCTCGTTGCTATGCATCTCCATGGACATATCATTGCGTGTGCGTGGTTTTTTTGTTTTCCATGTAATGTTCCCAACAGTGGTATCATGAGCCAGGTCTATGTGTAGATGATATGCACGAGTAGAACACAAAGAGTTGTGGGCGGTGATCGTCATACTACTTACCACCAATGTATAATTTTGATTCGGCTGTATTGTAAGATGAAGCGTCCCGGACCAGCCTTACATGTCCACGTACATGAGACCGGTTCCACCGACAGACATGCAACTTGTTTTGCATAAAGGTGGTTGGCGGTGTCTGTTTCTCCTACTTTAGTTGAATCGAATTTGAGTGTGGCTGGTCCTTGCTGAAGGTTAAAACAACAAACTTGATAAATCACCGTTGTGGTTTTGTGTCGTAGGTAAGAACAGTACTTGCTAGAAGCCCGTAGCAGCCACGTAAAACTTGCAACAACAAAGTAGAGGATGTCTAACTTGTTTTTGCAGGGCATGTTGTGATGTGATATGGTGAAGACATGATGAGTTATACGTTATTGTATGAGATGGTCATGTTTTCTAAAATCGACAACCGACAGGAGCCTTATGGTTGTCTCTTAATTATTGTATGAAATGCAAGCGCTGTGTAATTGCTTTACTTTATCGCTGTGAGTTAGCAATAGTCGTAGAAGCAATAGTTGGCAAGATGTAACGCCCCGGACACACCCGCCGGTGGTCGTTACTCCTGGCAGGATCTAGACTAACCCCACATATCAATACTAGTCTTTTCTGTGCACTTTTTCCTCACTCGTGCGCACCCAGGAGCAACTTCTCGGTCGGTCACCCATCCTGAAATTACTCCAAGCTGAGCACGCTTAACTTTGAAGTTATGTCCGAATGGGCTGCTGGAAAAGAAGGAATTCATTATTTATGAGAGTAGTCTATCATCCCTAATAAGTCAGGCTATCACATACACCCCCACTCAGAGGAACCGACGTCCTCGTTGGGCCACAGGAACGTTCCCTCTTGGCACATACGTTTGTGATTCCAGTCCGGCACATGTGCCATGTCGTGTGCCACGACGGGTTACAAACATCATGCACAACACGACCGCACATCTTTCTGCAAACATCTGTGTAACCTTGAGGGTGGGCTTTGATACCAACTTGTAACACTCCGGACACACCCGCCGGTGGTCGTTACTCCTGACGGGATCTAGACTGGCCCCATAGATCAATACTATTCTTTTCTGCGCAATTTGTCCTCACTCATGCGCACTCGGGAGCAACTTCCCCGTCGGTCACCCATCCTGAAATTACTCCAAGCCGAGCACGCTTAACTTTGGAGTTCTGTCCGAATGGGCTCCCGAAAAAGAAGGATTTCCTTATTCATATGAGTAGTCTATCATCCCAAATAAGCCAGGCTATCACATGAGACGACTACGACGCAACGATAGAGATTAAGGTGTCGAGCCGGTGACGATGGAGATCATAACGATGCTTTGGAGATGGAGATCAAATGCACAAGATGATGATGGCCATATCATGTCACATATTTTGATTGCATGTGATGTTTATGCTTTATGCATCTTATTTTGCTTAGAACGCTGGCAGCATTATAAGATGATTCCTTCTTTAAATTTCAAGATAATAGTGTTCTCCCCGAGTATGCATGATGACCCACAAGTATAGGGGATCTATCGTAGTCCTTTCGATAAGTAAGAGTGTCGAACCCAACGAGGAGCAGAATGAAATGATAGGCAGTTTTCAGTAAGGTATTCTCTGCGAGCACTGAAATTATCGATAACATATAGTTTTGTGATAAGGTAATTTGTAATGAGTAACAAGTAATAAAAGTAAATAAGGTGCAGCAAGATGGCCCAATCCTTTTTGTAGCAAAGGACAAGCCTGGACAAACTCTTATATAAAGGAAAGTGCCCCCGAGGACACATGGGAATTCTCGTCAAGCTAGTTTTCATCACGCTCATATGATTCGTGTTCGTTACTTTGATAATTTGGTATGTGGGTGGACCGGTGCTAGGGTACTGCCCTTCCTTGGACAAGCATCCCACTTATGATTAACCTCTATTGCAAGCATCCACAACTACAAAAGAAGTATTAAGGTAAACCTAACCATAGCATGAAACATATGGATCCAAATCAGCACCTTACGAAGCAACGCATAAACTAGGGTTTAAGCTTCTGTCACTCTAGCAACCCATCATCTACTTATTACTTCCCAATGCCTTCCTCTAGGCCCAAACAATGGTGAAGTGTCATGTAGTCAACGTTCACATAACACCACTAGAGGAAAGACAACATACATCTCATCAAAATATCGAACGAATACCAAATTCACATGACTACTTATAGCAAGACTTCTCCCATGTCCTCAGGAACAAACGTAACTACTCACAAATCATATTTATGTTCATAATTAGAGGGGTATTTATATGCATAATGGATCTGAACATATGACCTTCCACCGAATAAACCAATTAGCATCAACTACAAGGAGTAATCAACACTACTAGCAACCCACAGGTACCAATCTGAGGTTTGGGTACAAAGATTGCATACAAGAGATGAACTAGGGTTTGACAGGAGATGGAGCTGGTGAAGATGTTGATGAAGATAGCCCTCCCCAAGATGGGAGAGTTGTTGGTGATGACGGCGGTGATGATTTCCCCCTCCCGGAGGGAAGTATCCCCGGCAGAACAGCTCTACTAGAGCCCTAGATTGGTTTCCGCCTCGGTTCCGCCTCGAGACGGCGGCGTGTGGTCCCGAAAGCCTCTCTTTTATTTTTTCCAGGTCAAAACGCTTCATATAGGAGAAGATGGGCACCGTGGGCCTGCCGGCTGGCCCTCGAGGCAGGGGGCGCACCCTGGGAAGGGGGGCGCGCCCCCACCCTCGAGGCCAGCCGGTGGCCCCTCTCGTGGGTTTCTTTTGCCAGATATTTTTTATATTTTCCGAAACGATGTTCTGTGGAGATTCAGGGCTTTTGGAGTTGTGTAGAATATGTTTCCAGAGTTTGCTCCTTTTTCAGCCCAGAATTCCAGCTGCTGGCATTCTCCCTCTTCATGTAAACCTTGCAAAATAAGAGAGAAAAGGCATAAGTATTGTGACAAAACATGTATGAACAGCCCATAATGCAATAAATATCAACTTATAAGCATGATGCAAAATGGACGTATCAACTCCCCCAAGCTTAGACCTCGCTTGTCCTCAAGCGAAAGCCGATATCGAAAAATATGTCCACATGTTTAGAGATAGAGGTGTCGATAAAAACAGAGACATGAGGGCATCATGATCATTCTTATAACAACAACTTATAAAAATATAGTCATATGATTCTTATGCTAAAGTAACAATTCATCCACAATATCAAGTATGCATCATAAACTTCATTGGAAACTAACAAATTTTGGTCTCGGTCATTGAAGCAATTGCAATTTATCGTAACATCGGAAAGAGTCAATATAAGAGCTTTTCAGCAAGCCTACATACTCAACTATCATATAGTCTTTCACAATTGCTCACACTCACGCAGTTCTTATGTTTATGGAGTTTTAATCGGACACAGAGAAAGATAGGGGCTTATGGTGTTATGCCAGGATCTTTCCAACACAATGTGCTTGCCAAAGGATAAAATGTAAAAAGTAAAGGTGGATTTCACCTTGACACTTATAAGACAAGAATAAAAGATAGGCCCTTCGCAGAGGGAAGCAGAGGTTGTCATGTGTTTTTATGGTTGGATGCACAAAGTCTTAGCATAGAGGAACTTCGCTTTATATTGCCACTTGTGATAAGGACCTTTATTATGCAGTTCGTCGCTTTTATTACTTCCATATCACAAGATCATATAAAGCTAATTTCTCCCACACTAATAAATCATACATATTTAGCGGATTTGCAACATGACAACTTACTTGGAAGGATCTTTCTCAATCCATAGGTAGGTATGGTGGACTCTCATGGCAAAACTGGGTTTAGGGATATATGGAAGCACAAGTAGTATCTCTACTTGGTGCAAGGAATTTTGGCTAGCATGAGGGGGAAAGGCAAGCTCAACATGTTGGATGATCCGTGACAATATACTTTATTTCGGATATAAGAAGACATAACCCATTATGTTGTCTTCCTTGTCCAACATCAACTCTTTAGCATGCCATACTTTAATGAGTGCTCACAATCATAAAAGATGTCCAAGATAGTATATTTGTATGTGAAGCCTCTCTTCCTTTATTACTTCCTATTAATTGCAACGATGACCAAAACTATGTTTGTCACCTCCCAACAACTTTTATTTATCATACTCTTGCATGTTAAGTCGACTTCCCACAAGATCGATATGATCTCTTTGTCACTCTTGTTGTTTTCTTTCTTTTTATCATGACCCGAGTGAGGAAATCAAGCCCTTGACTCGACACTAATCTTTATTATATACCTCACGGACTCGATTACAAAGGATAAAGCTCACAAAGCAAAAGCTCACGGCTAGATCATGCTAACTTTATTCTAATAGATCAAGATACTACCAAAAAGGATCGAACTAAGTAAAATGGTAAAGATAGGAGTGATGGTGATACGATACCGGGGTCACTCCCCCAAGCTTGGCAGTTGCCAAGGGGAGTACCCATACCCATATGATTATGTCTCCTTCTTCGGGGGTGGTGATGATGGAGTTGTTGCTGATGTAGGCTTGTTGCTCGTCTTCCAAAGCATGGGCTCACCATCGTAGAAGGATGACCGGGTCTTCGGGATACTCAAATCTGCAGCCAAACTCATGTTCTTGAATCTATATTCATACTCACAGTTTTGGTTCTGCAGGTCATAGATATGGGCTTGGAGGTGATTGATCTTCTCTTGAAGATTGGAGATGGCTTCCCCGAAGATCCTTGAGTCCATCTTGAGGTTGGTGGCAAGCTCCGAGATCATCATGTGGTTGGCATCGAGTCCTCGTTCCACCATACCTTGGCACTTGAAAACTTGTTGCTCCATTGCTTCGAGTCTTGTCTCCATGCTTCCGGTCCTCCTCGGCCCCTCAACATCACGGATGTGCAGCACCCCCTCATGCAACTCCATGGTTTTGGGGTGGTGCAGCACCTCCGCAAGGTAGGGGTTGATGGCCTTCTCGAAGAACTTGTCCTTGGGGGTGTTGGAGGATGCCATGATGATCTAGATTTGTCAAAAACAGTAGCTCGAAACGAAAACAGAGGATTTCTGCGTGATACAGAGGTCAAAACCTTCGGGAGTATATATAATGAATTTTTCCCGAACAAAAGGAGTAACCCGCAAGAAAACGGAGTTCGGGGGACACACGGGGTGTCCTCGAGGCAGGGGGGCGCGCCCCCTACCCTCGAGGGTGCCCAGTGTCTCTTCAGGACTGCAGTTTATTTTACTATTTTTCTAAATATTCCAAAACGGAGAAAAAATACCTTTATAGTTGTTTTGGAGTTGGTTTACTTACCGTATCACGTACCTCTTCCTTTTCGGAGGCTGAATCGTTCTGGAAAGTGTCCCTTATGTATTCCTCCAGGGTTACGGTTTCAATAACATTGGTTTCAACATTTATAGGATTACCTGAGATATAATGTTTGATTCTTTGACCATTCACCACCTTCGGATTTGTGCCTTCGAAGTTGTTGATTTTTATGGCACCGTAATGATAGACCTCCTCGATAACGTAAGGTCCTCCCCACGTTGAGAGAAGTTTTCCTGCAAAAAATCTTAAATGAGAGTTGTATAGCAAAACATAATCACCTACGTTAAACTCATGCTTTTGTATTCTTTTGTCATGCCATCTTTTAACTTTTTCTTTAAATAGCTTGGCATTCTCATAGGCCTGGGTTCTCCACTCATCAAGATAGTTAATGTCAAATAGCCTCTTCTCACCAGCAAGTTTGGAATCATAGTTGAGCTCTTTAATAGCCCAATATGCCTTATGTTCTAGCTCAAGAGGTAAGTGACAAGCTTTTCCATATACCATCTTATATGGAGACATACACATAGGATTTTTGTATGCAGTTCTATAGGCCCATAATGCATCATCTAGTTTTTTGGACCAATTCTTTCTAGACCTCTTAACTGTCTTTTGCAAGATTAATTTCAACTCCCTATTACTTAGTTCTACTTGACCACTAGTTTGTGGGTGATAAGGTGATGCAATTCTATGGTTGACATCATACTTAGCAAGCATCTTACGGAAAGCACCATGAATAAAGTGTGAACCACCATCAGTCATTAGATATCTAGGGACTCCAAACCTCAGAAATATAACTTCTTTAAGCATCTTAATAGAGGTGTTATGATCAGCACTACTAGTTGGAATAGCTTCTACCCACTTAGTAACGTAATCAACAACAACTAGAATATGTGTGTACCCATTAGAGGCAGGAAAAGGTCCCATATAATCAAAGCCCCAAACATCAAATGGTTCAATAACGAGTGAATAATTCATAGGCATTTCTTGACGTCTACTAATATTACCAATTCTTTGACATTCATCACATGATAATACAAACTTACGGGCATCCTTGAAGAGGGTAGGCCAATAAAAACCGGATTGCAATACCTTGTGTGCAGTTCTGTCCCCCGCATGGTGTCCTCCATAAGCTTCGGAGTGGCACTTGCGTAGAATCTGTTCCCGTTCATTCTTTGGTACACAACGTCTAATAATACCATCTACTCCTTCTTTATAAAGATGTGGGTCATCCCAAAAGTAATGTCTCAAATCATAGAAGAACTTTTTCTTCTGCTGGTATGTGAAGCTAGGTGGTATAAACTTAGCAACAATGTAATTAGCATAATCAGCATACCATGGAGCAGTATGAGAAGTACTTATGACAGCTAGTTGTTCGTCAGGGAAGCTATCATCTATAGGTTGTGGGTCATCAAGTATATTCTCTAACTTAGACAAGTTATCCGCTACGGGGTTCTCAGCTCCCTTTCTATCAATAATATGCAGGTCAAATTCTTGCAGAAAGAGAACCCATCTAATAAGTCTAGGTTTAGCATCTTGCTTCTCCATAAGGTATTTGATAGCAGCATGATCAGTGTGAATAGTTACTTTAGAATCAACGATGTAGGGTCTAAACTTATCACAAGCAAACACAACTGCTAAAAATTCTTTCTCAGTGGTAGCATAATTTCTTTGGGCACTATCTGGAGTTTTACTAGCATACTGGATAACATTAAATTTCTTATCAACTCTTTGCCCTAAAACAGCTCCTACAGCATAATCACTAGCATCGCACATAATCTCAAAGGGTAAATTCCAGTCAGGAGGCTGGACAATAGGTGCAGAGATCAATGCTTTCTTAAGTATTTCAAATGCTTCTAGACGATCATCATGAAAGACAAAAGGAATATCTTTTTGTAAAAGATTAGTCAGAGGCCTGGAGATTTTGGAGAAGTCCTTAATGAACCTCCTATAAAACCCGGCATGACCAAGGAAACTTCGTATACCTTTGATATCCTTAGGGCATGGCATCTTTTCAATAGCATCAACTTTAGCTTTGTCAACTTCAATACCTCTTTCAGAAATTTTATGTCCCAAGACAATGCCTTCATTAACCATAAAGTGGCACTTCCCCAATTCAAGACAATGTTAGTGTCTTCACATCTCTGCAAAACTCGATCAAGGTTGCTTAAGCAATCATCAAAAGAAGTTCCGTAAACGGAGAAATCATCCATGAACACCTCAACAATCTTTTCACAAAAATGAGAGAATATAGCCATCATGCATCTTTGGAAGGTAGCAGGTGCATTACATATACCAAAAGGCATACGTCTATAAGCAAAGGTACCGAAGGGACAAGTAAAGGTGGTCTTTTCTTGATCCCCTTTTGACACAGGTATTTGAGAGAAACCGGAATAACCATCTAGAAAGCAGAAATGAGTATGTTTGGATAACCTTTCTAGCATTTGATCAATAAATGGCAAGGGGTAATGATCTTTCTTAGTAGCTTTATTTAACTTACGGAAGTCAATTACCATCCTATAACCTGTAACTATTCTTTGCGGGATCAATTCATCTTTATCATTAGGGACAACAGTCATACCTCCTTTCTTAGGAACGCAATGGACAGGACTTACCCATTGACTATCAGCAACTGGATAGATAATACCTGCTTCTAGGAGCTTTAGTATTTCCTTCCTCACCACTTCCTTCATCTTAGGATTTAACCGTCGCCGATGATCAATAACTGGTTTAGCATTTTCTTCCAATTTTATCTTGTGTTGACATATAGTGGGACTAATGCCCTTAAGATCATCCAGAGTATATCCAATAGCAGCTTGATGCTTCTTCAGAGTTTTCAATAATCTTTCTTCTTCCTGCTCTGAAAGGTTAGCACTAATAATAACAGGATATATCTTCTTTTCATCAAGATAAACATACATAAGATTATCAGGTAAAGGTTTAAGTTCAAATACGGGATCACCCTTGGGTGGAGGAGGATCCCCTAGGATTTCAACAGGCAAGTTGTTTTTCACTACGGGTCCCTGTTTAAAGAATATTTCATCTATTTCCCTTCTCTCATTCATATGCATATCATTTTCATGGTCTAGCAAGTATTGTTCTAAAGGGTCATTGGGTGGCACGACAATAGAAGCGAGACCAATAATTTCATATTTACTTGGTGGTGCCTTTTCAAGGGGTTGTCTACGGAATTTAGCAAAGTTAAAATCATGAGACATATCCCCTAATCCGACAGTGACAATATCTTTTACGCAGTCTATCTTTGCATTAACGGTATTCAAGAAGGGTCAACCAAATATAATGGGACATAATGCATCTTGTGGGGAACTAAGAACAAGAAAATCAGCAGGGTATTTAACCTTCCCACACAAGACTTCAATATCTCTAAGAATCCCAACTGGTGAAATAATATCTCTATTAGCAAGCTTAATAGTAACATCAATCCCTTCTAACTCATCAGGTGCAATATCATGCATAATTTCGTTGTACAAATCAAGAGGGATAATACTCGCACTAGCACCTACGTCACATAAACCATGATAGCAATGATCTCCTATCTTGACAGAGATAACAGTTAAGCCTACAACATGTTTATGTTTATTCCTAGCATTGGGTTTGGCTATTCTAGTAGACTCTTCTTGGAGGTAAATAACATGTCCATCTAAATCTTCTACCAAGAGATCTTTAACCATAGCAACACTAGGTTCAACTTTAATTTGCTCAGAGGGTGTAGGTGTTCTAGTATTACTCTTACGAACTACAGTTGAAGCTTGAGCATGATCCTTTATCATAACAGGGAAAGGTGGTTTCTCAATATAAGCAGTGGGAATAACAGGATCAACATTATAAGTGATAGTCTTTTCTTCAACTTTAATAGGTTCAACTACTTTTACCTCAATAGGGGGATGGTATTTAAACCACTTATCCTTGGGGAGATCAACATGAGTAGCAAAGGATTCACAGAAAGAAGCTACTATCTCAGAGTCAAGTCCATATTTAGTGCTAAACTCACGGAAAACATCGGTATCCATAAAAGCTTTAACACAATCAAACTTAGGGGGTCATACCTGACTCCTTACCTTCGTCGAGATCCCAATCTTCAGAGTTGCATTTAATTCTTTCCAATAAATCTCATTTGAAGTCAATAGTCTTCATCATAAAAGAGCCAGAACAAGAATTATCAAGCATGGTGCGATTATTGAGAGAAAGCCGAGCATAATTTTTTTGGATGATCATCTTTCTTGAAAGCTCATGATTGGGGCATGAATATAACATTGATTTAAGCCTCCCCCAATCTTGAGCGATGCTTTCTCCTTCGCGAGGCCAGAAATTATAAATATAATTACGATCACGATGAACCTGGTGCATAGGGTAGAACTTCTGATGAAATTCCAACTTCTGACGATTATAGTTCCAAGATCCCATATCATCACATAGCCTAAACCATGTCAATGCATCTCCCTTCAAAGATAAAGGGAAGACCTTCTTCTTGATAACATCCCCGGGCATACCTGCAAGCTTAAACAATCCACAAACTTCATCCACATAGATTAGGTGTAAATCGGGATGCAATGTTCCGTCTCCTGTAAAAGGATTTTCAAGCAGTTTCTCAATCATACCCGAAGGAATTTCAAAGCAAACATTTTCAATAGTTTCAGTAGGTTGAGGAGCAACTCTTTGCTCTTCTGCTCGGGGTGAAGATACCCCGAACATGCCCCTCCAAGGATTTTGAGCCATAGTAACAAGTGACAATAAATTTCAGCACACTTTATAAATTTTTCCTTACCAAATTCCACTTGCGAAAGGCGCTTCACTCCCCAGCAATGGCGCTAGAAAAGAGTCGTGATGACCCACAAGTGCAGGGGATCTATCGTAGTCCTTTCGATAAGTAAGAGTGTCAAACCCAACGAGGAGCAGAAGGAAATGATAGGCAGTTTTCAGTAAGGTATTTTCTGCAAGCACTGAAATTATAGGTAACAGATAGTTTTGTGATAGGATAATTGGTAGGAAGTAATAAAAGGTAAAAGTAAATAAGGTGCAGCAAGGTGGACCAATCCTTTTTGTAGCAAAGGATAAGGCTGGACAAACTCTTATGCAAGGTAAAGTGCTTCCGAGGAGATATGGGAATTATCTGTTGGAAATATGCCCTAGAGGCAATAATAAAAGTATTATTATATTTCCTTGTTCATGATAATTGTCGGTTATTCATGCTTGAATTGTATTGTACGGAAACAGCGATACATGTGTGAATATATAGACCACAATGAGTCCCTGGTAGGCCTCTAGTTGCCAGCTCGTTGATCAACAGATGGTCACGGTTTCCTGACCATGGACATATGATGTCAGTGATAACGGGATCACATCATTAGGAGAATGATGTGATGGACAAGACCCAATCCTAAGCATAGCACGAGATCGTATAGTTCGTAATGCATAAGCTTTTCGGTGTCAAGTATTTATTCCTTAGACAATGAGGTTGTACAACTCCCGGATGCTGTAGGAATACTTTGGGTGTGCCAAACGTCACAACGTAACTGGGTGGCTATAAAGGTACGCATCGGGTATCACCAAAAGTGTCTGTTGAGTTGGTACGAACTGAGACTGGGATATTGTCACTCCGTATGACGGAGAGGTACCTCTGGGCCCACTCGGTAAGACATCATCATAATGAGCTCAAAGTGACTAAGGAGTTAGTCACGGGATGATGGATTACGGAATGAGTAAAGAGACTTTCCATGACGAGATTGAACAAGGTATCGGGAATACCGACGATCGAATCTCGGGCAAGTACCGTACCGATGGACAAAGGGAATAACATACGGGATTGAGTGAATCCTTGACATGATGGTTCATCCGATGAAGATCATCGAGGAACACGTGGGAACCAACATGGGTATCCAGATCCCGCTGTTGGTTATTGACCGGAGAGTGGTCTCGGTCATGTCTACGTGTCTCCCGAACCCGTAGGGTCTACACACTTAAGGTTCGGTAACGCTAGGGTCGTAGAGATACATGCACGTGGAAACCCGAAAGTTGTTCGGAGTCCCGGATGAGATCCCGGACGTCACGAGGAGTTCCGGAATGGTCCGGAGGTAAAGAATGATATATAGGAAGTCAGGTTTCGGCCATCGGGTGATCTTCGGGGGTCACCGGGAGTGTCCCGGGACCACCGGAGGGGTCCCGGAGGTCCACCGGGTGGGGCCACCCATCCCGGTGGGGCCCCTAGGCCGCAAGGGGGAAGTGTCCAGCCCTGGTGGGCTGGCGCACCATATGGGCCCTCCTCCCCATGCGCCTAGGGTTGAAACCCTAGGGGGGAGGGGGCGCCACCTTGCCTTGGGGGGCAAGAATCCCCCCCTTGGCCGCCGCCCCACCCTGCAGATCCCATCTGCAGGGCCGGCGCACCCCCTGGCCCCCTATATATATGTGGGGGGGGGAGAGGGCAGCCGCACCCTTTCCCCTGGCGCCTCTCCCCCTCCCGTCACACCTCCATCTCCTTACGCAGGGCGCCCGTCGAAGCCCTGCAGGATTCTCCACTGCATCCACCACCCCACCGTTGTGCTGCTGGATCTCCGACGACCTTTCCTTCCCCCTTGCTGGATCAAGAAGGAGGTGACGTTGCTGTACCGGACGTGTGTTGAACGCGGAGGTGCCATCCGTTCGGCGCTAGATCATCGGTGACGAAGAACGCGAAGAGTACGACTACTTCATCCACGCTTCTTCGAAAGCTTCCACTCGCGATCTACATAACGGTATGTAGATGCATTCTTATTTGCTCGTTGCTAGATGTCTCCTTAGTTGGATCTTGGTGAAAGCGTAGAATTTTTTTGAATTCTGCTACGTTCCCCATCAGTGGCATCTGAGCTAGGTTTTATGCGTAGCATCTTGCACGAGTAGAACACAAAGCAGTTGTGGGCGTTTGAGTTTGTTCAATCTTCTTGCCGTTACTAGTCTAGTCTTGATTCGGCGGTATTGTGGGATGAAGCGGCCCGGACCGACTTTACACGTACGCTTACGTGAGACTGGTTCCACCGACAGACATGCACTAGTTGCATAAGATAGCTGGCGGGTGTCTGTCTCTCCTACTTTAGTCGGATCAGATTCGATGAACAGGGTCCTTATGAAGGGTAAATAGAAATTGACAAATCACGTTGTGGTTTTGGTGTAGGTAAGAAATGTTCTTGCTAGAAAACCTATAGAAGCCACGTAAAAACTTGCAACAACAATTAGAGGACGTCTAACTTGTTTTTGCAGCATGTGCTATGTGACGTGGTATGGCCAAAACGAAGATGTGATGAATGATATATGTGATGCATGAGATTGATCATGTTCTTGTAATAGGGAATCACGACTTGCATGTCGATGAAATTGACAACCGGCAGGAGCCATAGGAGTTGTCTTAATTTTTGTATGACCTGCGTGTCACTGAACAACGCCATGTAATTACTTTACTTCATTGCTAAACGTTAGCTATAGTAGTAGAAGTAATAGTTGGCATGATGACTTCTTCAAGACACGATGATGAAGATCATGATGATGAAGATCATGGTGTCGAGCCGGTGACAAGATGATCGTGGTGCCTCGAAGATGGAGATCCAAGGAGCAAGATGATATTGGCCATATCATGTCACTTTAATTCATTGCATGTGATGTTTATCATGTTTATGCATCTTGTTTACTTAGAACGACGGTAGTAAATAAGATGATCTCTCACTAAAAAATTTCAAGAATTGTGTTCCCCCTAACTGTGCACCGTTGCTAAAGTTCGTTGTTCCGAAGCACCACGTGATGATCGGGTGTGATAGGTTCTAACGTTCGCATACAACGGGTGTAAGCCAGATTTACACACGCAATACACTTAGGGTTCACTTGACGAGCCTAGCATGTACAGACATGGCCTCGGAACACGGAAGACCGAAAGGTCGAACACGAGTCGTATAGAAGATACGATCAACATGAAGATGTTCACCGTTGATGACTAGTCCGTCTCACGTGATGATCGGACACGGACTAGTCGATTTGGATCGTGTATCACTTAGATGACTAGAGGGATGTCATTCTGAGTGGGAGTTCATTAAAATTTGATTAAGATGAACTTAATTATCATGAACTTAGTCTAAATTCTTTACAATATCTCTTGTAGATCAAATGGCCCACGCTCAAGTTTCCCTCAACTTCAACGCGTTCCTAGAGAAAACCAAGCTGAAAGACGATGGTAGCAACTATACGGATTGGGTCCGTAACCTGAGGATTATCCTCATAGCTGCCAAGAGATCATATGTCCTTGAAGCACCGCTAGGTGATGCACCTGCTCCCGATGCGGCCCAAGACGTTTTGAACGTCTGGCAGTCGCGTAGTGATGATTACTCCCTGGTTTAGTGCCGCATGCTTTACAGCTTAGAGTCGGGGCTCCAAAAACGTTTTGAGCACCACGGAGCATATGAGATGTTCGAAGAGCTGAAAATGGTTTTCCAAGCTCATGCCCGAGTCGAGAGATATGATGTCTCCGACGCATTCTACAGCTGTAAGATGGAGGAAAACAGTTCTGTCAGTGAGCACATCCTCAAGATTTCTGGATTGCACAACCGCTTGTCTCAGCTGGGAATGAATCTCCTAGATGAAGCGGTCGTTGACAGAATCCTCCAGTCGCTCCCACCAAGCTTCAAGAGCTTCGTGTTAAACTTCAATATGCAGGGGATGGAGAAGTCCATTCCCGAGGTGTATTCGATGCTGAAATCAACGGAGGTAGACATCAAGAAAGAACATCAAGTGTTGATGGTCAATAAAACCACTAAGTTCAAGAAAGGCAAGGGTAAGAAGAACTTCAAGAAGGACGGCAAGGGAGTTGCCGCGCCCGGTAAGCCTGTTACTGGGAAGAAGCCAAAGTATGGACCCAAGCCTGAGATAGAGTGCTTTTATTGCAAGGGAACGGGTCACTGGAAGCGGAACTGCCCCAAATACTTAGCAGACAAGAAGGCCGGCAACGTCAAAGGTATATATGATATACATGTTATTGATGTGCACCTTACCAGTGCTCGTAGTAGCTCCTGGGTATTTGATACCGGTGCAGTTGCTCACATTTGTAACTCAAAACAGGAGCTGCGGAATAAGCGGAGACTGGCGAAGGATGAGGTGACGATGCGCGTCGGGAATGGTTCCAAGGTTGATGTGATCGCCGTCGGCACGCTGCCTCTACATCTACCCTCGGGATTAGTTTTAAACCTTAATAATTGTTATTTAGTACCAGCTTTGAGCATGAACATTGTATCTGGATCTCGTCTTATGCGAGATGGCTACTCTTTAAAATCGGAGAATAATGGTTGTGCTATTTATTTGAGAGATATGTTTTATGGTCATGCCCCGCTGGTCAATGGTTTATTTTTGATGAATCTCGAACGTGATGATACACATATTCATAGTGTAGATGCCAAAAGATGTAAAGTTGATAATGATAGTCCCACATACTTGTGGCATTGCCGCCTTGGTCATATTGGTGTCAAATGTATGAAGAAGCTCCATTCAGATGGACCTCTAGAGTCTCTTGATTAGGAATCATTTGACACGTGCGAACCATGCCTCTTGGGCAAGATGACCAAGACTCCGTTCTCCGGGACAATGGAGCGAGCAACCAACTTATTGGAAATCATACATACCGATGTGTGCGGTCCAATGAGTGTTGAGGCTCGCGGAGGCTATCGTTATGTTCTCACCCTCACAGATGACTTGAGTAGATACGGGTATATCTATTTGATGAAACACAAGTCTGAGACCTTTGAAAAGTTCAAGGAATTTCAGAATGAGGTTGAGAATCAACGTGACAGAAAAATAAAGTTCTTACGATCAGATCGTGCGGGTGAATATTTAAGTCATGAATTTTGCACACACCTTAGGAACTGTGGAATTGTTTCACAATTGACACCGCCCGGAACACCTCAACGTAACGGTGTGTCCGAACGTCGAAATCGTACTCTGTTGGACATGGTGCGATCTATGATGTCCCTCACCGATTTACCGCTATCTTTTTGGGGTTATGCTTTAGAGACTGCCGCATTCACTTTAAATAGGGCTCCGTCGAAATACGTTGAGAAGACTCTGTATGAACTTTGGTTTGGCAAGAAACCGAAGCTGTTGTTTCTAAAAGTTTGGGGTTGCGATGCTTATGTCAAGAAACTTCAACCTGAAAAGCTCGAACCCAAATCGGAAAAATGCGTCTTTATAGGATACCCAAAGGAAACGATTGGGTACACCTTCTACCACAGATCCGAAGGCAAAGTCTTTGTTGCCAAGAATGGATGCTTTCTGGAGAAAGAGTTTCTCTCGAAAGAAGTGAGTGGGAGGAAAGTAGAACTTGATGAGGTGACAGTCACCCCTCCTGGACCGGAAAGTAGCGCAACGCAGGAAATTGTTCTTGAGGTGCCTGCACCGACAAGGGAGGAAGTTGATGATAATGTGAAGGAAATATGCCCTAGAGGCAATAATAATAATGTTATTTGTATTTCCTTATATCATGATAAATGTTTATTATTCATGCTAGAAATGTATTAAACGAAAACTTAGTACATGTGTGAATACATAAACAAAACAGAGAGTCCCTAGTATGCCTCTACTAGACTAGCTCATTGATCAAAGATGGTTATGTTTCCTAACCATAGACATGAGTTGTCATTTGATCAACGGGATCACATCATTAGGAGAATGATGTGATGGACAAGACCCATCCGTTAGCTTAGCACTATGATCGTTTAGTTTTATTGCTATTGCTTTCTTCATGACTTATACATGTTCCTATGACTATGAGATTATGCAACTCCCGAATACCGTAGGATCACCTTGTGTGCTATCAAACGTCACAATGTAACTGGGTGATCATAAAGATGCTCTACAGGTGTCTCCGAAAGTATTCGTGGTGTTGCCATAGATCAAGATTAGGATTTGTCACTCCGAGTGTCGGAGAGGTATCTCTGGGCCCTCTCGGTAACACACATCATAATAAGCCTTGCAAGCAAAAGACTAATGAGTTAGTCACGAGATGATGTGTTACGGAACGAGTAAAGAGACTTGCCGGTAACGAGATTGAACTAGGTATAGAGATACCGACGATCGAATCTCGGGCAAGTAACACACCGATGACAAAAGGAACAACGCATGTTGTTATGCGGTTCGACCGATAAAGATCTTCGTAGAATATGTAGGAGCCAATATGGGCATCCAGGTTCCGCTATTGGTTATTGACCGGAGAGGTGTCTCGGTCATGTCTACATAGTTCTCGAACCCGTAGGGTCCGCACGCTTAAACGTTCGTTGACGATATAGTATTGAATGAGTTATGTATGTTGGTGACCGAATGTTATTCGGAGTCCCGGATGTGATCACGGACATGACGAGGAACTCCGGAATGGTCCGGAGATAAAGATTAATATATGGGATAATAGTGTTTGACCTCCGGAAGGGTTCCCGAATTCACCGGAAGGGGTTCCGGATGTTTCCCGAAATGTTTGGGTACGAGAACACTTTATTTGGGCCAAAGGGGAAAGCCCATGAGGCTTTAGGAAAGTGCAAAAGAAAGTTTTGCGGAGACCAGAGGCTAGACGCCAGGAACCCTGGCGTCTAGGGGGTAGACGCCGGGAACCCTGGCGTCTAGCCCTGGAGTCCGAGTGGGACTCTTTCCTTTCGGGCAAAACCGACTTTGAGGAGGCTTTTGCTCCAAGTTTCGACCCCAGGGCTCAACATATAAATAGAGGTGTAGGGCTAGCACCCAAGACACATCAAGATACACCAAGCCGTGTGCCGGCTACCCCGACCCTCTAGTTTATCCTCCGTCTAGTTTCTGTAGTGCTTGGCGAAGCCCTGCAGAGATTATTCTTCATCAACAACCGTCACCACGCCGTCGTGCTGCCGGAACTCATCTACTACTTCGCCCGTCTTGCTGGATCAAGAAGGCGAGGACGTCATCGAGCTGAACGTGTGCTGAACGCGGAGGTGCCGTACGTTCGGTACTAGATCGGGACGGATCATGAAGGTGCACGACTACATCAACCGCATTGATAAACGCTTCCGCTTTCGGTCTACGAGGGTACGTAGACACACTCTCCCCTCTCGTTGCTATGCATCTAGTAGATAGATCTTGCGTGATCGTAGGAATTTTTAAAAAATACTATGTTCCCCAACAGTGGCATCATGAGCCAGGTCTATGCGTAGATGATATGCACGAGTAGAACACAATGAGTTGTGGGCGATACTAGTCATACTGCTTACCAGCATGTCATACTTTGCTTCGGCGGTATTGTGAGATGAAGTGGCCCGGACCGACATTACGCGTACGCTTACGCGAGACTGGTTTCACCGTTACGAGCACTCGTTGCTTAAAGGTGACTGGCGGGTGTCTGTCTCTTTCACTTTAGCTGAATCAAGTGTGGCTACGCCCGGTCCTTGTGAAGGTTAAAACAGCACATACTTGATGAAACATCGTTGTGGTTTTTGTATGCGTAGGTAAGAACGGTTCTTGCTAAGCCCGTAGCAGCCACGTAAAACTTGCAACAACAAAGTAGAGGACGTCTAACTTGTTTTTGCAGGGCATGTTGTGATGTGATATGGTCAAGACATGATGAGTTATACGGTTTTGTATGAGATGATCATGTTTTGTAATGTTATCGGCAACTGGCAGGAGCCATATGGTTGTCGCTTTATTGTATGAAATGCAATCGCCATGTAATTGCTTTACTTTATCACTAAGTAGTAGCGATAGTCATAGAAGCAATAGTTGGCGAGACGACAACGATGCTACGATGGAGATCAAGGTGTCGCGCCGGTGACGAAGGTGATCATGACGGTGCTTTGGAGATGGAGATCAAAAGCACAAGATGATGATGGCCATATCATGTCACATATTTTGATTTGCATGTGATGTTTATCTTATTATGCTTCTTATTTTGCTTAGTACGACGGTAGCATTATAAGATGATCCCTTACAAAATTTCAAGGTACAAGTGTTCTCCCTGAGTATGCACCGTTGCGAAAGTTCTTCGTGCAGAGACACCACGTGATGATCGGGTGTGATAAGCTCTACGTTCAAATACAACGGGTGTAAGACAGTTTTGCACACGCAGAATACTCGGGTTAAACTTGACGAGCCTAGCATATGCAGATATGGCCTCGGAACACTGGAGACCGAAAGGTCGAGCGTGAATCATATAGTAGATATGATCAACATAAGATGTTCACCATTGAAACTACTCCATCTCACGTGATGATCGGACATGGTTTAGTTGATTTGGATCACGTGATCATTTAGATGACCGGAGGGATGTCTATCTAAGTGGGAGTTCTTAAGTAATATGATTAATTGAACTTTAATTTATCATGAACTTAGTCCTGGTAGTATTAGCATATCTATGTTGTAGATCAATAGCTCGCGATGTTGCTCCACGTTTATTTTTTATATGTTCCTAGAGAAAACCAAGTTGAAAGATGTTAGTAGCAATGATGCGGAATTGTTCCGTGATCTGAGATTATCCTCATTGCTGCACAGAAAAATTATGTCCTTGATGCACCGCTAGGTGACAGACCTATTGCAGGAGCAGATGCAGACGTTATGAACGTTTTGACAAAAGCTCGGTATGATGACTACTTGATAGTTTAGTGCACCATGCTTTACGGCTTATAACCGGGACTTCAAAAACGTTTTGAACGCCACGGAGCATATGAGATGTTCCAAGAGTTGAAATTAGTATTTCATACTCATACCTGTGTCGAGAGGTATAAGACCTCTGACAGTACTTTGCCTACAAGATGGAGGAGAATAGCTCAACCAGTGAGCATGTGCTCAGATTGTATGGGTACTACAATTACTTGAATCAAGTGGGAGTTAATCTTCCAGATAATATAGTAATTGACAAAGTTCTCTAGTCACTATCACCAAGTTAGTAGAACTTCGTGATGAACTATAATATGCAAGGGATGACGAAAGTAATTCCCGAGCTCTTCGCGATGCTGAAATCGGCGAAGGTAGAAATCAAGAAAGAGCATCAAGTGTTGATGGTTAACAAGACCACTTGTTTCAAGTAAAGGGCAAAGGGATAGAAGGGGAACTTCAAGAAGAATGACAAGCAAGTTGTCACTCCCGTGAAGAAACCCAAAGCTAAACTCAAGCCTGAAACAAGTGCTTCTACTGCAAAGGAAATGGTCACTGGAAGTGGAACTGCCCTAGATACTTGGCGGATAAGAAGGATGGCAAAGTGAACAAAGGTATATTTGATATATAGATTATTGATGTGTATTTTACTAGTGTTCATAGCAACCCCTCGGTATTTGATACTAGTATAATTGCTAAAGAGTAGTAACTCGAAATGGGAGTTGCATAATGAACAGAAACTAGTTAAAGGATGAAGTGGCGATGTGTATTGGAAGTAGTTCCAAGATTGATATGATCATCATCGCACACTCCCTATACTTTCGGGATTAGTGTTAAACCTAAATAAGTGTTATTTGGTGTCTGTGTTGAACATGAATATGATTTGATCATGTTTATTGCAATACGGTTATTCATGTAAGTTAGAGAATAATTGTTGTTCTGCTTACATGAATAAAACCTTCTATGGTCATACACCCGATGAAAATGGTTTGTTGGATCTCGATCGTGTGATACACATATTCATAATATTGAAGCCAAAAGATGCAAGGTTAATAATGATAGTGCAACTTATTTGTGGCACTGCCGTTTAGGTCATATTGGTGTAAAGCGCATGAAGAAACTCCATAGTGATGGACTTTTGGAATCACTTGATTATGAATCACTTGGTGCTTGCGAACCATGCCTCATGGGCAAGATGACTAAAACTCCGTTCTCCGGAACTGTGGAGCGAGCAACAGAGTTGTTGGAAATCATATATACTGATGTATGCGGACTAGTAAGTGTTGAAGCTCGCGGCGGGTATCATTATTTTCTGACCTTCACTGATGATTTGAGCAGATATGGGTATATCTACTTAATGAAGCACAAGTCTGAAACATTTGAAAAGTTCAAAGAATTTCAGAGTGAAGTGGAGAATCATCGTAACAGAAAATAAGAGTTTCTACGATATGATCGTAGAGGTAAAATATTTGAGTTAGCGAGTTTGGCCTTCAGTAAAAACAATGTGAAATAGTTTCACTACTCACGCCACCTGGAACACCATAGTGTAATGGTGTGTCCGAACGTCATAACCGTACTTTATTAGATATGGTGCGATCGATGATGTCTCTTACCAATCTACCACTATCGCTTTTGGGGTTATGCATTAGAGACAGCTACATTCACGTTAAATAGGGCACCATCTAAATCCGTGGAGATGACACCGTATGAACTGTGGTTTGACGAGAAACCTAAGCTGTCATTTCTTTAAGTTTGGGACTGCGATGCTTATGTGAAAAAGTTTCAGCATGATAAGCTCGAACCCAAATCGGAGAAGTAAATCTTCATAGGATACCCAAAAGAAACTGTTGGGTACACCTTCTATCACAGATCCGAAGGCAATGTCTTTGTTGCTAAGAGTGGATCCTTTCTAGAGAAGGAGTTTCTCTCGAAAGAAGTGAGTGGGAGGAAAGTAGAGCTTGATGAGGTAATTGTACCTTCTCCTGAATTGGAAAGTAGTACATCACAGAAAATTGTTCCAGTGATTCCTACACCAATCAGTGAGGAAGCTAATGATGATGATCATGAAACTTTGGATCAAGTTTCTGCTAAACATCGTAGATCAACCAGAGTACGTTCCGCACCAGAGTGGTACGGCAACCCAGTTCTGGAAGTCATGTTACTAGACCATGATGAACCTACAAACTATGAGGAAGCGATGATGAGCCCAGATTCCGCAAAATGGCTTGAGACCATGAAATCTGAGATGGGATCCATGTATTAGAACAAAGTATGGACTTTGGTTGACTTGCCCGATGATCGGCAAGCCATTGAAAATAAACGGATCTTTACGAGGAAGACCGACGCAGACGGTAATATTACTGTTTACAAAGCTCGACTTGTTGCGAAAGGGTTTCGACAAGTTCAAGGAGTTGACTACGATGAGACTTTCTCACCTGTAGCGATGCTTAAGTCTGTCCGAATCATGTTAGCAATTGCCGCATTTTATGATTCTGAAATCTGGCAAATGGATGTCCAAACTGCATTCCTGAATGGATATCTCAAAGAAGAGTTGTATATGATGCAACCAGAAGGTTTTGTCGATCCAAAAGGTGCTAACAAAGTATGCAAGCTCCAGCGATCCATCTATGGACTGGTGCAAGCATCTCGGAGTTGGAATATACGCTTTGATGAGGTGATCAAAGCATATGGTTTTATACAGACTTTTGGAGAAGCCTGTATTTACAAGAAAGTGAGTGGGAGCTCTGTAGCATTTCTAATATTATATGTGGATGACATATTGTTGATTGGAAATGATATAGAATTTCTGGATAGCATAAAAGGATACTTGAATAAGAGTTTTTCAATGAAAGACCTCGATGAAGCTGCTT
This sequence comes from Secale cereale, assembly GCA_902687465.1. Taxonomy (NCBI): domain Eukaryota; kingdom Viridiplantae; phylum Streptophyta; class Magnoliopsida; order Poales; family Poaceae; genus Secale; species Secale cereale. Next base: position 155,509,620 of record LR738714.1, on the reverse strand, counting down.
ACGTATTGGGCATCAAGATCTATAGAGATAGATCAAGACGCTTGATAAGACTTTCGATGAGTACATACCTTGATAAGATTTTGAAGTAGTTCAAAATGGATCAGTCAAAGAAGGAGTTCTTGCCTGACTTGTAAGGTGTAAAGTTGAGTAAGACTCAAAGCCAGACCACGGCAGGAAAATATAGAGAGAATGAAAGTCATTCCCTATGCCTCAACCATAGGTTCTATAAAGTATGCCATGCTGTGTACCAAACCTGTTGTTTACCTTGCCATGAGTTTGGCAAGGAGGTACAATAGTGATCTAGGAGTAGATCACTGTACAGCGGTCAAAATTATCCTTAGTAATTGGATGACTAAAGGAAATATTTCTCGATTATGGAGGTGATAAATAGTTCGTCGTAAAGGGTTACGCCGATGCAAGCTTTGACACTAAATCCAGATGACTCTAAGTATCAATCTGGATGCGTATTGAAAGTGGGAGCAATTAGCTAGAGTAGCTCCATGCAGAGCATTGTAGACATAGAAATTTGCAAAATACATACGGATCTGAATGTGACAGACCCGTTGACTAAACTTCTCTCACAAGCAAAACATGATCACACCTTATTACTCTTGGGTATTAATCACATAGCGATGTGAACTAGATTATTGACTCTAGTAAACCCTTTGGGTGTTGGTCACATGGTGATGTGAACTATGGGTGTTATTCACATAACGATGTGAACTAGCGGTATTAAATCACATGGCGATGTGAGCTAGATTATTGACTCTAGTTCAAGTGGGAGACTGAAGGAAATATGCCCTAGAGGCAATAATTATAATGTTATTTGTATTTCCTTATATCATGATAAATGTTTATTATTCATGCTAGAATTGTATTAACCGGAAACTTAGTACATGTGTGAATACATAGACAAAACAGAGTGTCCCTAGTATGCCTCTACTAGACTAGCTCATTGATCAAAGATGGTTATGTTTCCTAACCATAGACATGAGTTGTCATTTGATCAACGGGATCACATCATTAGGAGAATGATGTGATGGACAAGACCCATCCGTTAGCTTAGCACTATGATCGTTTAGTTTTATTGCTATTGCTTTCTTCATGACTTATACATGTTCCTATGACTATGAGATTATGCAACTCCCGAATACCGTAGGATCACCTTGTGTGCTATCAAACGTCACAACGTAACTGGGTGATCATAAAGATGCTCTACAGGTGTCTCCGAAAGTATTCGTGGTGTTGGCATAGATCAAGATTAGGATTTGTCACTCCGAGTGTCGGAGAGGTATCTCTGGGCCCTCTCGGTAACACACATCATAATAAGCCTTGCAAGCAAAAGACTAATGAGTTAGTCACGAGATGATGTGTTACGGAACGAGTAAAGAGACTTGCCGGTAACGAGATTGAACTAGGTATAGAGATACCGACGATCGAATCTCGGGCAAGTAACATACCGATGACAAAAGGAACAACGTATGTTGTTATGCGATTCGACCGATAAAGATCTTCGTAGAATATGTAGGAGCCAATATGGGCATCCAGGTTCCGCTATTGGTTATTGACCGGAGAGGTGTCTCGGTCATGTCTACATAGTTCTCGAACCCGTAGGGTCCGCACGCTTAAACGTTCGTTGACGATATAGTATTGAATGAGTTATGTATGTTGGTGACCGAATATTATTCGGAGTCCCGGATGTGATCACGGACATGACGAGGAACTCCAGAATGGTCCGGAGATAAAGATTAATATATGGGATAATAGTGTTTGACCTCCGGAAGGGTTCCGGAATTCACCGGAAGGGGTTCCGGATGTTTCCCGAAATGTTTGGGTACGAGAACACTTTATTTGGGCCAAAGGGGAAAGCCCACGAGGCTTTAGGAAAGTGCAAAAGAAAGTTTTGCGGAGACTAGAGGCTAGACGCCAGGAACCCTGGCGTCTAGGGGGTAGACGCCGGGAACCCTGGCGTCTAGCCCTGGAGTCCGAGTGGGACTCTTTCCTTTCGGGCAAAACCGACTTTGAGGAGGCTTTTGCTCCAAGTTTCGACCCCAGGGCTCAACATATAAATAGAGGTGTAGGGCTAGCACCCAAGACACATCAAGATACACCAAGCCATGTGCCGGCTACCCCGACCCTCTAGTTTATCCTCCGTCTAGTTTCTGTAGTGCTTGGCGAAGCCCTGCAGAGATTATTCTTCATCAACAACCGTCACCACGCCGTCGTGCTACCGGAACTCATCTACTACTTCGCCCGTCTTGCTGGATCAAGAAGGCGAGGACGTCATCGAGCTGAACGTGTGCTGAACGCGGAGGTGCCGTACGTTCGGTACTAGATCGGGACGGATCGTGAAGGTGCACAACTACATCAACCGCGTTGATAAACGCTTCCGCTTTCGGTCTACGAGGGTACGTAGACACACTCTCCCCTCTCGTTGCTATGCATCTAGTAGATAGATCTTGCGTGATCATAGGAATTTTTTTAAAAATACTACATTCCCCAACATAATGATCATGAAGAAACAGATCAAGTTACTACTGAACTTTGAAGGTCCACGAGGGCACGTTCCGCACCAGAGCGGTATGACAACCCTGTCCTGGAAATCACGTTGTTAGACAACGGTGAACCTTCGAACTATGAGGAAGCGATGGCAGGCCTGGATTCCAATAAATGGCTTGGAGCCATGAAATCCAAGATAGAATCCATGTATGAAAACAAAGTATGGACTTTGGTGGACTTGCCTGATGATAGGCACGCCATAGAAAACTAATGGATATTTAAGAAGAAGACAGACGCGGATGGTAATGTGACCAACTATAAGGCTCGGCTTGTCGCTAAGGGTTATCGACAAGTTCAAGGGATTGACTACGACGAGACTTTCTCTCCCGTAGCGATGCTGAAGTCAGTCAGAATCATGTTAGCTATTGCCGCATTCTATGATTATGAGATATGGCAAATGGACGTCAAAACAACATTCCTTAATGGCTTCCTCAAGGAAGAGTTGTATATGATGCAGCCGGAAGGTTTTGCCGATCCAGAGAACGCTAACAAGGTATGCAAGCTCCAGCGCTCGATTTACGGGCTGGTGCAAGCATCTCGGAGTTGGAATATTCGCTTTAATGATGTGATCAAAGCGTTTGGATTTATACAGACTTATGGAGAAGCCTGTATCTACAAGAAAGTGAGTGGGAGCTCTGTGGCATTTCTCATATTATATGTGGATGACATATTGCTGATGGGAAATGATATAGAATTCTTGGAAAATGTAAAGGCCTACTTGAATAAAAGTTTTTCAATGAAGGACCTTGGAGAAGCTGCTTACATATTAGGCATCAAAATCTATAGAGATAGATCAAGACGCCTCATTGGTCTTTCACAAAGTACATACCTTGACAAGATATTGAAGAAGTTCAATATGGATCAGTCCAAGAAAGGGTTCTTGCCTGTTTTGCAAGGTATGAGATTGAGCAAGGCTCAGTCGCCGACCACGGCAGAAGATAGAGAAAAGATGAGTGTCATTCCCTATGCCTCGGCCATAGGTTCTATCATGTATGCCATGCTGTGTACCAGACCTGATGTGAACCTTGCCATAAGTTTGGTAGGGAGGTACCAAAGTGATCCCGGTATGGAACACTGGACAGCGGTCAAGAACATCCTGAAGTACCTGAAAAGGACTAAGGATATGTTTCTCGTTTATGGAGGTGACGAAGAGCTTGTCGTAAAGGGTTACGTCGATGCTAGCTTCGACACAGATCTGGATGACTCTAAGTCACAAACCGGATACGTGTATATTTTGAATGGTGGGGCAGTCAGCTGGTGCAGTTGCAAGCAAAGCATCGTGGCAGCATCTACATGTGAAGCGGAGTACATAGCTGCTTCTGAAGCAGCGCAGGAAGGAGTCTGGATGAAGGAGTTCATCACCGACCTAGGAGTCATTCCAAGCGCGTCAAGCCCGATGACTCTCTTCTGTGACAACACTGGAGCCATTGCCATTACCAAGGAGCCCAGGTTTCACAAGAAGACCAAGCACATCAAGCGCCGTTTCAACTCCATCCGGAATTATGTTCAGGATGGAGACATAGATATTCGTAAAGTACATACGGATCTGAATGTTGCAGACCCGTTGACTAAACCTCTTCCACGGGCAAAACATGATCAACACCAGAACTCTATGGGTGTTCGATTCATCACAATGTAACTAGATTATTGACTCTAGTGCAAGTGGGAGACTGTTGGAAATATGCCCTAGAGGCAATAATAAAAGTATTATTCTATTTCCTTGTTCATGATAATTGTCGGTTATTCATGCTTGAATTGTATTGTACGGAAACAGCGATACATGTGTGAATATATAGACCACAATGAGTCCCTGGTAGGCCTCTAGTTGCCAGCTTGTTGATCAACAGATGGTCACGGTTTCCTGACCATGGACATATGATGTCAGTGATAACGGGATCACATCATTAGGAGAATGATGTGATGGACAAGACCCAATCCTAAGCATAGCACGAGATCGTATAGTTCGTAATGCATAAGCTTTTCGGTGTCAAGTATTTATTCCTTATACCATGAGGTTGTACAACTCCCGGATGCCGTAGGAATACTTTGGGTGTGCCAAACATCACAACGTAACTGGGTGGCTATAAAGGTACGCATCGGGTATCACCAAAAGTGTCTGTTGAGTTGGTACGAACCGAGACTGGGATATTGTCACTCCGTATGACGGAGAGGTACCTCTGGGCCCACTCGGTAAGACATCATCATAATGAGCTCAAAGTTACTAAGGAGTTAGTCACGGGATGATGGATTACGGAACGAGTAAAGAGACTTGCCATGACGAGATTGAACAAGGTATCGGGAATACCGACGATCGAATCTCGGGCAAGTACCGTACCGATGGACAAAGGGAATAACATACGGGATTGAGTGAATCCTTGAAACAGTGGTTCATCCGATGAAGATCATTGAGGAACACGTGGGAACCAACATGGGTATCCAGATCCCGCTATTGGTTATTGACCGGAGAGTGGTCTCGGTCATGTCTACGTGTCTCCCGAACCCGTAGGGTCTACACACTTAAGGTTCGGTAACGCTAGGGTCGTAGAGATACATGCACGTGGAAACCCGAAAGTTGTTCGGAGTCCCGGATGAGATCTCGGACGTCACGAGGAGTTCCGGAATGGTCCGGAGGTAAAGAATGATATATAGGAAGTCAGGTTTCGGCCATCGGGTGATCTCCGGGGGTCACCGGGAGTGTCCCGGGACCACCGGAGGGGTCTCGGGGGTCCACTGGGTGGGGCCACCCATCCCTGTGGGGCCCCTAGGCCGCAAGGGGGAAGTGTCCAGCCCTGGTGGGCTGGCGCACCATATGGGCCCTCCTCCCCATGCGCCTAGGTTTGAAACCCTAGGGGGGAGGGGGTGCCACCTTGCCTTGGGGGGCAAGAATCCCCCCTTGGCCGCCGCCCCACCCTGCAGATCCCATCTGCAGGGCCAGCGCACCCCCCTGGCCCCCTATATATATGTGTGTGTTGGGGGGGGGGAGAGGGCAGCCGCACCCTTTCCCCTGGCGCCTCTCCCCCTCCCGTCACACCTCCATCTCCTTACACAGGGCGCCCGACGAAGCCCTGCAGGATTCTCCACTGCATCCACCACCACGCCGTTGTGCTGCTGGATCTCTGACTACCTCTCCTCCCCCCTTGCTGGATCAAGAAGGAGGTGACGTTGCTGTACCGGACGTGTGTTGAACGCGGAGGTGCCGTCCGTTCGGCGCTAGATCATCGGTGACGAAGAACGCGAAGAGTACGACTACTTCATCCACGCTTCTTTGAAAGCTTCCGCTCGCGATCTACATAACGGTATGTAGATGCACTCTTATTTGCTCGTTGCTAGATGTCTCCTTAGTTGGATCTTGGTGAAAGCGTAGAAATTTTTTGAATTCTACTACGTTCCCCATCATTATCGTCGAGCTAGTTTTCATCACGATCGTCTGATTCGCGTTCGGTACTTTGATAATTTGGTATGTGGGTGGACCGGTGCTTGGGTCCTGCCCTTACTTGGACAAGCCTCCCACTTATGATTAACCTCTAATGCAAGCATCCGCAACTACAAAAGAAGTATTAAGGTAAACCTATCCATAGCCTAAAACATATGGATCCAAATCAGCCCCTTACGAAGCAACGCATAAACTAGGGTTTAAGCTTCTGTCACTCTAGCAACCCATCATCTACTTATTACTTCCCAATGCCTTCCTCTAGGCCCAAATAATGGTGAAGTGTCATGTAGTCGACGTTCACATGACACCACTAGAGGAGAGACAACATACATCTCATCAAAATATCGAACGAAGACCAAATTCAGATGACTACTAATAGCAAGACTTCTCCCATGTCCTCAGGAACAAAAGTAACTACTCACAAGACATAATATTGTTCATGATCAGAGGGGTATTAATATGCATAATGGATCTGAACGTATGATCTTCCACCAAATAAACCAACTAGCATAAACTACAAGGAGTAATAAACACTACTAGCAACCCACAGGTACCAATCTGAGGTTTGGGTACAAAGATTGGATACAAGAGATGAACTAGGGTTTGAGAGGAGATGGTGCTAGTGAAGATGTTGATGAAGATAGCCCTCCCCAAGATGGGAGAGTTGTTGGTGATGACGGCGATGACGATTTCCCCCTCCCGGAGGGAAGTATCCCCGGCAGAACAGCTCTGCTGGAGCCCTAGATTGGTTTCCTCCTCGGTTCCGCCTCGAGACGGCGGCGTCTGGTCCTGAAAGCCTCTCTCTGATTTTTTCCAGGTCAAAACACTTCATATAGGAGAAGATGGGCATTGTGGGCCTGCCGACTGGCCCTCGAGGCAGGGGGCGCGCCCTGGGAAGGGGGACACGCCCCCACCCTCGAGGCCAACCGGTGGCCCCTCTCGTGGGTTTCTTCCGCCAGATATTTTTTATATTTTCCGAAAAGATGTTCTGTGGAGTTTCAGGGCTTTTGTAATTGTGCATAATAGGTTTCCAGAGTTTGCTCCTTTTCAGCCCAGAATTCCAGCTGCCAGCATTCTCCCTCTTCATGTAAACCTTGCAAAATAAGAGAGAAAAGGCATAAGTATTGTGACAAAACATGTATGAACAACCCATAATGCAATAAATATCAACTTATAAGCATGATGCAAAATGGACGTATCATGAACCACCATCAGTCATTAAGTATCTAGGGACTCCAAACCTCGGAAAAATAACTTATTTAAGCATCTTAATAGAAGTGTTATGTTCAGCACTACTAGTTGGAATAGCTTCTACCCAATTAGTAATGTAATCAACATCAACTAAAATATGTGTATACCCATTAGAGGAAGGAAACGGTCCCATATAATCAAAGCCCCAAACATCAAATGGTTCAATAACAAGTGAATAGTTCATAGGCATTTCTTGACGTCTACTAATATTACCAATTCTGTGACATTCATCACAAGACAAGACAAACTTACGAGCATCCTTAAAGAGAGTAGGCCAATGAAAACCGGATTACAATACCTTATGTGCAATTCTATCTCCAGCATGGTGTCCCCCATAAGCCTCGGAGTGACACTTGCATAGGATCTGTTCCTGTTCATGCTCAGGTACACAACGTCTAATAACACCATCTACTCCTTCTTTATAAAGGTGTGGGTCATCCCAGAAGTAATGTCTTAAATCATAGAAAACCTTTTTTCTTTTGCTAGTATGTGAAACTAGGTGGTATAAATTTAGCAACAATGTAATTACCATAATCAGCATACCATGGAGCAGTACGAGAAGCATTTATGACAGCTAATTGTTCATCAGGGAAGCTATCATCTATAGGTAGTGGGTCATCAAGAATATTCTCTAACCTAGATAAGTTGTCTGCAACGGGGTTCTCAGCTCCCTTTCTATCAATAATATGCAAATCCAATTCTTGTAGCAAGGGAACCCATCTAATAAGTCTAGGTTTAGCATCTTTCTTTTCCATGAGGTATTTAATAGCAGCATGATTAGTATGAACAGTTACTTTAGAATCACCAATGTAAGGCCTGAACTTATCACAAGCAAATACAACTGCTAAAAATTCTTTTTCAGTAGTAGCATAATTTCTCTGGGCACTTTCTAGAGTTTTACTATCATATTGGATAACATTCAATTTCTTATCAACTCTTTGTCCTAGAACAACACCTACATCATAATCACTAGCATCACACATAATTTCAAAGGGTAAATTCCAATCAGGTGGCTGGACAATAGGTGCAGAAATCAAGGCTTTCTTAAGTATTTCAAATGCTTCTACACAATCATCATCAAAGACAAAAGGAACATCTTTTTGTAAGAGATTAGTCAGAGGCCTAGAGATCTTTGAGAAGTCTTTAGTGAACCTCCTATAAAAACCGGCATGACCAAGGAAACTTCTTATACCTTTAATGTCCTTAGGACACGACATCTTTTCAATAGCATCAACTTTAACTTTATCAACTTCAATACCTCTTTCAGAAATTTTATGCCCCAAGACATTAACCATAAAGTGGCACTTCTCCCAATTCAAGACAAGATTAGTTTCTTCACATCTCTGCAAAACTCGATCAAGGTTGCTCAAGCAATCATCAAAAGAAGTTCCATAAACGGATAAATCATCCATGAAAACCACAATAATCTTTTCACAAAAATCAGAGAATATAGCCATCATGCATCTTTGAAAGGTAGCATGTGCAGTACATAAGCCAAAAGGCATGCGTCTGTAAGCAAAGGTACCGAAAGGGCAAGTAAAAGTGGTCTTTTCTTGATCCTCTTTTGACACAGTTATTCTAGAGAAACCAGAATAGCCATCTAGAAAGCAAAAATGTGTATGTTTGGACAGTCTTTCTAGCATTTGATCAATAAAAGGTAAATGGTAATGATCCTCTTTAGTAGCTTTATTTAATTTGCAGAAATCAATTACCATTCTATAACCTGTACAATTCTTTGTGGGATCAATTCATCTTTATCATTAGGAACAACCGTAATACCTCCCTTCTTAGGGATACAATGGACAAGACTTACCCACTGACTATCATCAACAGGATAAATTATACCGGCCTCTATAAGCTTTAGTATTTCTTTCCTTACCACTTCTTTCATCCTAGGATTTAACCGTTGTTGGTGATCAACAACCGATTTAGCGTGTTTCTCCAATTTTATTTTTTGCTGACACAGAGTGGGACTAATGCTCTTAAGATCATCAAGAGTATATCCAATGGCATTACGGTGCTTCTTCAGAGTTTTCAATAATTTCTCTTCTTCCTGCTCTGAAAGGTTAGCACTAATAATAACAGGATATATCTTCTTTTCATCGAGATAAGCATACTTAAGAGTACCAGGTAATGGTTTGAGCTCAAAGACGGGATCACCCTTGGGTGGAGGAGGATCCCCTAGAATTTCAACATGCAAGTTGTGTTTCAACAAAGGTCCCTGTTTAAAGAATATTTCATCTATTTCCCTTCTCTCTTTCATAAACATATCATTTTCATGGTCTAGCAAGTATTGTTCTAAAGGATCGTTCGGAGGCACATCAATAGAAGCAAGACCAATAATTTCATCTTTACTAGGCAATTCTTTATCATGGGGTTGTCTACGAAATTTAGCAAAGTTAAAATCATGAGACATATCCCCTAAACCAATAGTAACAACATCCTTTTTGCAGTCTATCTTAGCATTAACAGTATTCAAGAAGGGTCTACCAAATATAATAGGGCAAAAGTCATCTTGTGGGGAACCAGGAACAAGAAAATCAGTAGGATATTTGACTTTACCACACAAGACTTCAACATCTCTAACAATCCCAATTGGTGAAATGGTATCTCTATTAGCAAGCTTAATGCTAACATCAATACCTTCTAGCTCAACAGGTGCAATTTCGTGCATAATTTCTTCGTATAAGGAATGAGGTATTGCACCCGCACTAGCACCCATATCACATAAGCCATGATAGCAATGATCTCCTATTTTAACAGAAATAACAGGCACGCCTACAATAGGTCTATGTTTATTTTTAGTATCAGGTCTAGCAATTCTAGCTGCTTCATCACAAAGGTAAAAAACATGCCCATCAATATTATCGACCAAGAGATCCTTAACCATTGCAATACTAGGTTCAACTTTAATTTGCTCAGAGGGTGTGGGTGTTATAGTATTACTCTTATGAATCATAGTTGAAGCTTTAGCATGATCCTTTATTCTAGCAGGGAAGGGTGGTTTCTCAATATAAGCGGTAGGAATAGGGATGGCAACAAGGCCCCATACCCACCAAACCCATGGGGATTTCATCTATTAGGGGGTGGGGATGGGCGAAAAACATCCCCATGGGGATATTTACCAAACTAATTTATTCCCCATAGGGTACAATGGGGACGGGGACGATATCCTATTCCCAGACCCAATACACATCGGGGACCCGGTTAGTAACTGTGACACTGCGATCAACCTTAAAATATTCATAAACAAACTTGCGAAAACCAAAAAAGCTATGTTAAAAATCCTTAAACCTATCTCACGTCCTCAACTCAGCAGCCACCATGACCAACAAATTAGTACGACCTAGATATGCATTATAAGGACAAGGACAACACTATTTATGTATGTTGATTATAGGGTGTCATATTATGTATATGAGTATTTGTTTATGGGGATGGGGACCCTAATGGAGCCCCGTTCCCCAGTGGGGCATGGGTATGGGGAAATTTCATCCCCAGTCATGTAAACGGGGATGGGGATGGGATGATAGGGAATAGATGGGGATGGGGATGTTGTAGGTATCCCCATAGGGGATTGTCCCCATTGACATCCCTAGGTAGGAACAATAGGATCAACATTATAAGTGATAGTCTTTTCTTCAACTTTAACAGGTTCAACTACTTTTACTTCAATGGGAGGATGCTATTTAAACCACTTCTCCTTAGGGAGATCAACAAGAGTAGCAAATGGCTCACAGAAAGAAGCAACTATCTCAGAGTCAAGTCCATATTTAGTGCTAAATTCACAGAAAACATCGGTACCCATAAAAGTTTTAACACAATCAAACTTAGGTGTTATACCTGACTCCTTACCTTCGTCGAGATCCCAATCTTCAGAGTTGCATTTAATTCTTTCCAATAAATCCCATTTGCGTTCAATAGTCTTCATCATAAAAGAACCAGTACAAGAAGTATCGAGCATGGAGCGATTATTGAGAGAAAGCCAAGCATAATTTTTTTGAATAATAATTTCTCTTGAGAGCTCATGATTGGGGCATGAATATAACATTGACTTAAGCCTCCCCCAAGCTTGAGCGATACTTTCTCCTTCGCGAGGCCAAAAATTATATATATAATTACGATCACGATGAACCTAATGCGTAGGATAAAACTTCTGATGAAATTCCAATTTCAACCGGTTGTAGTTCCATGATCCAATATCATCGCATAGCCTAAACCATGTCAATGCCTTTCCGTTCAAAGATAAAGGGAAGTCCTTCTTCTTGATCACATCCTCGGGCATACCTGCAAGCTTAAATAATCCACAAACTTCATCCACATAGATTGAGTGCAAATCGGGATGCAATGTTCCATCTCTTGTAAAAGGATTAGCTAGCAGTTTCTCTATCATACCCGAAGGAATTTCAAAGTAAACATTTTCAGTAGGTTCGGTAGGTTGACAAGAAACTCTTTGCTCTACTGGTCGGGGTGAAGATACCCCGAACAAGCCCCTCAAAGGATTATGTTCCATAGTAACAAGTGACAGTAAATTTCAGCACACTTTATAAATTTTTTCTTACCAAATTCCACTTACCAAAGGCGATTCACTCCCCGGCCACGGTGCCAGAAAAGAGTCTTCGTGACCCAGAAGTATAGGGGATCTATCGTAGTCCTTTCGATAAGTAAGAGTGTCGAACCCAACGAGGAGCAGAAGGAAATGATAGACATTTTTTAGTAAGGTATTCTCTGCGAGCACTGAAATTATTGATAGTAGATAGTTTTGGGATAAGGTAATTTGTAACGAGTAACAAGTAATAAAAGTAAATAAGGTGCAGAAAGATGGCCCAATCCTTTTTGTAGCGAACGACAAGCCTGGACAAACTCTTATATAGAGGAAAGCACTCCCGAGGACACATGGGAATTCTCGTCAAGCTAGTTTTCATCACGCTCATATGATTCGTGTTCGTTACTTTGATAATTTGGGATGTGGGTGGACCGGTGCTTGGGCACTGCCCTCCCTTGTACAAGCATCCCACTTATGATTAACCTCTATTGCAAGCATCCGCAACTACAAAAGAAGTATTAAGGTAAACCTAACCATAGCATGAAACATATGGATCCAAATCAGCCCCTTACGAAGCCACATATAAACTAGGGTGTAAGCTTTTGTCACTCTAGCAACCCATCATCTACTTATTACTTCCCAATGCCTTCCTCTAGGCCCAAACAATGGTGAAGTGTCATGTATTCGATGTTCACATAACACCACTAGAGGAAAGACAACATACATCTCATCAAAATATCGAACAAATACCAAATTCACATGACTACTTATAGCAAGACTTCTCCCATGTCCTCAGGAACAAATGTAACTACTCACAAATCATATTCATGTTCATAATCAGAGGGGTATTGATATGCATAAAGGATCTGAACATATGATCTTCCATCGAATAAACCAACTAGCATCAACTACAAGGAGTAATCAACACTACTAGCAACCCACACGTACCAATCTGAGGTTTTGAGAGAAAGATTGGATACAAGAGATGAACTAGGGTTTGAGAGGAGATGGTGCTAGTGTAGATGTTGATGGAGATTGACCCCCTCCCGATGAGAGGATTGATGGTGATGATGATGGTGACGATTTCCCCCTCCCGGAGGGATGTTTCCCTGGCAGAACAGCTCCGCCGGAGCCCTAGATTGGTTCCGCCATGGTTCCGCCTCGAGACGGCGGCGCTTTGTCCTGAAAGCTTCCTTCTGATTTTTTCTAGGGCAGAAGACACCTTATACCAGAAGATGGGCATCGGGGGGCAGCCAGGTGGCCCACGAGGTAGGTGGGCGCGCCCAGGGTGGTAGGGTGCGCCCCCACCCTCGTGGACGGTGGGTGGCCCCCCTCTGGTGCTTTCTTCGCCCGATATTTTTTATATATTCCAAAACTGACTTTCGTGGAGTTTCAGCACTTTTTGGGTTGTGTAGTATAGGTCTCAATATTTGCTCTTTTTCTAGTCCAGAATTCCAGCTGTCGACATTCTCCCTCTTCATGTAAACCTTGTAAAATAAGAGAGAAAAGGCATAAGTATTGTGGCATAATGTGTAATAACAGCCCATAATGCAATAAATATCGATATAAAAGCATGATGCAAAATGGAGGTATCAATGCACCATTGCTAAAGTTCATCGTTTCGAAGCACCTCGTGATGATCAGGTGTGATAGACTCTATGTTCACATACAACGGGTGTAAGACAGTTTTGCACATGCAGAATACTTGGGTTAAACTTGACGAGCCTAGCATGTACAGACATTGTCTCGGAACACTTGAGACCGAAAGGTCGAACATGAGTCATATAGTAGATATGATCAACATAGAGATGTTCACCATTGATGACTACCCCATCTCACGTGATGATCGAACATGGGTTAGTTGATTTGGATCGTGTATCACTTAGATAACCTGAGGGATGTTAATTTAAGTGGGAGTTCATTAGGAATTTGATTAATTGAACATAATTTATCATGAACTTATTCCTGGTAGTATTTGCATGTCTATGTTGTAGATGAGTGGCCCGTGCTACCGTTCCTTTGAATTTTAATGCGTTCCTAGAGAAAGCTATGTTTAAAGACGATGGTAGCAACTACACGAACCGGGTCCATAACTTGAGGATTATCCTCATTGTTGCACATAATAAATATGTCCTTGATGCACCGCTAGGTGACACACCTGCTGTAGGAGCTGAAGCAGATGTTATGAACGTCTGGCAAGCTCGATCTAATGACTACTCTATAGTTCAGTGTGCCATGCTTTACGTCTTAGAACCGGGACTTCAAAGACGTTTTGAACGTCATGGAGCATATGAGATGTTCCAGGAGCTGAAATTGATATTTCAAGCTAGTGCCCGGGTTGAGAGATATAAAGTCTCTAACAAGTTCTATAGCTGCAAGATGGAGGAAAATAGTTCTATCAGCGGACACATACTCAAAATGTCTGGGTATCATAACCACTTGACTCAGCTGGGAATTGTTCTTCCACCTGAGAGTGTTATTGACAGAGTTCTTCAATCACTGCCACCAATCTACAAAGGCTTTGTGATGAACTATAATATGCAAGGGATGGATAAGACAATTCTCGAGCTCTTCGCGATGCTGAAATCGGCGGAGGTAGAAATCAAGAAGGAGCATCAAGTGTTGATGGTTAACAAGACCACTAGTTTCAAGAAAAAGGGCAAAGGAAAGAAAGGGAACTTCAATAATAACGGCAAACAAGTTGCTGCTCCTGTGAAGAAACCCAAAGCTGGACCTAAGCCTGAAACTAGGTGCTTCTACTTCAAAGGGAGTGGTCACTCGAAGTGGAACTGCCCCAAGTATTTGGCAAATAAGAAGGATGGCACAGTGAACAAATGTATATTTGATATACTCCCTCCGTCTAGAAATACTTGTCGTCAAAATGAATAAAAGGGCATGTATCTAGATGTATTTTAGTTCTAGATACATCCCTATTTGTCCATTTTGATGACAAGTATTTTTGGACGGAGGGAGTACATGTTATTGATGTGTATTTGATACTAGTGCTCGTAGCAGCGCCTGCGTATTTGATACTGGTTCGGCTGCTCATATTTGTAACTCGACACAAGAGTTGCTAAATAAGCGAAGATTGGCTAAGGACGAGGTGACGATGCGCGTCAGAAATGGTTCCAAGGTCGGTGTGATCGCCGTTGGCACGCTACCTCTAAATTTACCTTCGAGATTAGTTTTAGACCTAAATAATTGTTATTTGGTGCCTGCGTTGAGCATGAACATTATATCTGGATCTTATTTAATGCAAGACGGTTATTCATTTAAGTCATAGATAATGGTTGTTCTATTTATACGAGTAATATCTTTTATGCTCATGCACCCTTGAGGAATTGTTTGTTCTTTTTGAATCTCGATCGCGGTGATACACATATTCATAATATTGATGCCAAAATATGCAAAGTTGATAATGATAGTGCAACATACTTGTGGCATTGCCGTTTAGGTCATATTGGTGTAAAGCACATGAAGAAACTCCATGCTGATGGAATTTTGGAATCACTTGGTTATGAATCATTTGATACTTGCGAACCATGCCTCATGGGCAAGATGACTCAAACTCCGTTCTCCGGAACATTGGAGCGAGCTAATGACTTATTGGAAATAATACATATCGATGTATGCGGTATGATGAGTGTTGAAGCACGCGACGGGTATCGTTATTTTCTCACCTTCACAGATGATTTGAGTAGGTATGGGTATATCTACTTGGTGAAACATGATACGTCTCCAACGTATCTATAATTTTTTATTGTTCCATGCTATTATTTATGAAGTCTTGGATGTTTAATGGGCTTTATCGTTCACTTTTATATCATTTTTGGGACTAACCTACTAACCCAAAGGCCCAGTCCAGATTGCTGTTTTTTGCCTATTTCAGGGTTTTGCAGAAAAGGAATATCAAACGGAGTCCAAACGGAATGAAACCTTCGCAAGAGTTATTTTTGGAGAAAATCACGCACGGGAAGCTTCAGGACCAAGTCAGGGGACAGAGGGGCTGCCCTCGAGGGTGGGGGGCGCGCCCCCTTCCCAAGGGGCGCCCCCTGCCTCGGGGCCCCCTCATGTGGCCCCCGGTGCCCTCCTTCTTCCTATATATATCCACGTACCCCAGAAACTCCATACGCAGAGAGAAAACCCTAATTCCACCACCATAGCTTCTGTTCCCGTGGAGATCCCATCTTGGAGCCTGTTCCGGAGCTCCACCGGAGGGGGATCCACCACGGAGGCCTTCATTATCATCATCATCGCCCTCACCATGAGTTGTGAGTAGTTTACCATAGACCTTCGGGTCCATAGCTAGTATCTAGATGACTTCTTCTCTCTCTCTGGATCTCAATACAAAGTTCTCCTCGGTCTTCGAGGAGATCTATTCGATGTAATCTCTTTTTGCGGTGTGTTTGTCGAGATCCGATGAATTGTGAGTTTATGATCAAGGTTATCTATGAAAGATATTTGGTTCTTCTCTGAACTTTGTATGTGTGCTCATAATATCCTTGCAAGTCTCTTCGAATTATCGGTTTGGTTTGGCCTACTAGATCTATAGTTCTTGCAATGGGAGAAGTGCTTGGCTTGGGTTCAATCTTGCGGTGTCCTTTCCCAGTGACAGTAGGGGCAGCAAGGCACGTATTGTATTGTTGCCATCAAGGATAAAAAGATGGGGTTTACATCATATTGCTTGAGTTTATCCCTCTACATCATGTCATCTTGCTTAAGGCGTTATTCTGTTCGTATGAACTCAATACACTAGATGCATGCTGGATGCGGTCGATGTGTGGAGTAATAGTAGTAGATGCATAATCATTTCGGTTTATTTGTCTCGGACGTGATGCCTATATACAATGATCAGGCCTAGATAGTCTCATAATTATTCGCTTTTCTATCAATTGCTTGACAATAATTTGTTTACCCGCCGTAGAATATCGCTATCATGAGAGAAGCCACTAGAGAAAACTATGGCCCCCGGGTCTATTCTCAACATATCAATCTACATCTACTTTATTTTACCGCTTTTATTTGCTGTTTTATTAAAACCAAAAATACCAAAAATATTATCTTATCATCTCTATCAGATCTCACTCTCGTAAGTGACCGTAAAGGGATTGACAACCCCTTATCGCGTTGGCTGTGAAGTTCTTATTTGTTTGTGCAGGTGCAAGGGACTCGCGCGTGGTCTCCTACTAGATTGACACCTTAGTTATCAAAAACTGAGGAAAATACTTACGCTACTGTGCTGCATGTCCCTTTCCTCTTCGAGGGACTGCAACGCAAGCTCAAGAGCTAGCAAGAAGAATTTCTGGCGCCGTTGCCGGGGAGGCTTACGCAAAAGTCATATACCAAGTACCTATTACAAACCCTTATCCTTCGCATTACATTTACTTGCCTCTCGTTTTCCTCTCCCCCACTTCACCCTTGCCGTTTTATTTGCCCTTCTTCCGCCGTGTGTTTATCGTTCACTTGCTTGCTTGTCATTATGGCTAGTCCCTTATCCGCTCCTTTGTCTCCCGAGTTTGAAGTACTTCACTTCAAGCAAAGGCAAGGAGAAAACTTATGAGATGCTTGGTTTAGGATGATGGAATCTTATCGTAAGTGCACCTTAGAAGTGAATTTTAGAATCTTGCTTCGCAATTTTTATGTTGGATTGAATATGTCTCATAGACAACTCTTGGATTGCGTTGCCAAAGGAAATTTTATCGAAGTTGATCCTAGTTTCGAATAGTGGGAAAACTACCTCCCCAAAAGGAGTCAAACTCAACCCCGGAAGGGACGCAAGTTTTTGAGAAAATTTGCGAAGTAACGAAAATATTACAAAAATCTCTTGAACCTTTTAAGAGTGTTAGTGGGAATCTCCACCGCATGAATATGTTGATTACTTTTTGCAATAAGCGGTTGGATGCTTTATATCTTAAGATTTCTGAATATGAAGGGAAACGCAAAGACTCCCGGATTCGAGCTTGACACCATTAAAAGGGTGAAGACCAAAGATGGCAATACCTAGATCTATCTTGTATCGTGCCTAGCAAGGGGCGTAAAACGATAGCGCTTGTTGGGAGGCAACCCAATTTTATGTATTTTGCTTTTGTTGCTGTTAGGGAATAAATATTGCATCTAGCCTCTGATTAGATGTGGTTTCATGTTTTGTTTAGTGTTTGTGCCTAGTAGAACCTTTTGTAAGACTTGTGTGAAGTTTATATGATCTTGCTGTGAAAAACAGAATTATTGGCGCTCGCTAAAGTAGTCGTGGGGTTTTACTGGACCGTGCTTTTTAGTTGATTCTTTTTGCTGCTGATTGGCAGACAAATTGCACAAATTTACCAATTTAGTTTGAATTTTTTGGAGTTCCAGAAGGAGGCGAACCCTGCAGATTACTCAGACTGTTCTGTCTTTGACTGATTCTGTTTTTCGTGTGTTGTTTGCTTATTTCGATGCATCTATGAGTAATATTGGAGGATATGAACCATGGAGAACTTGGAGTACAGTAGGTTTAACAAAAATATAAACAAAAAATGAATTCATTGCTGTACCTTTGAGTAGTGGTTTGCTTTCTCATACTAACGGAGCTCACCAGAATTTTTGTCTAAGTTTTGTATTGTGAAGTTTTCAAGTTTTGAGTATTGCTTTGATGGACTATGGAACAAGGAGTAGCAAAGGACTAAGCTTGGTGATGCCCATGGCACCCCAAGTAAATTCAAGATAATCAAAAGCCTAAGCTTGGGGATGCCCCGGGAAGGCATCCCCTCTTTCGTCTTCATCCATCGGTAACTATACTTGGAGCTATATTTTTATTCGCAACATGCTATGTGTTTTGCTTGGAGCGTCTTGTATAATTTGAGTCTTTGCTTGTTAGTTTGCCACAGTCATCCTTGCTGGACACACCTATTTGAGAGAGTTAAATATGGCCTAGAAATTATTAAAACACTCTATATGGTTCACTTATATCTTTTGAGTTGAATAGTTTTTGCTCTAGTGCTTCACTTATATCTTTTAGAGCATGGTAGTGGTAATATTTTGTAGAAATTGTTGAACTCTCATGCTTCACTTATATCTATTTGAGAGTCTATCAAAACAGCATGCTAAAGTGTTTAGGCTAAAGAAACTAGTCTTCACATGATAAACATCCAATGTCAATGTAGTAAAAAAAAATCACACCAAGTGCATTGAATAGAATGAGATGTTGGATGCTTGATAATTGTTTTGAGACGAGAGGATAGTGATATTAGAGTCATGCTAGTGGAGTTCTTATGAAATCGAGAAATACTTGTGTTAAGGTTAGTTATTCCCGTAGCATGCACGTATGGTGAACCATTGTGTGACTAAGTTAGAGCATGAGATATTTGTAGAAGTTCCAACCTTTGTGTGGAGGTCGGGGGCGCGCGATGGTTAACTCCTACCAACCTTCCCCCTAGGAGCATGCGTTGATTGCTTTGTTTTGATGACTCGTAAATTTTTGTAATAAGTATATGAGTTCTTATGACTAATGTTGAGTCCATGGATTATATGCACTCTCACCCTTCCACCATTGCTAGCCTCTCTTGTACCGCGGAACTTTCGCCGGTGCCATAAACCCACTATATATCCTTCCTCAAAACAGCCACCATATTGTTCCTCAAAACAGCCACCATACCTACCTATCATGGCATTTCCATAGCCATTCCGAGATATATTGCCATGCAACCTTCCACCGTTCCGTTCATATGACACGCATCATATTGTCATATTGCCATTGCATGATCTTGTAGTTGACATCGTATTTGTGGCAAAGCCACCATGCATAACTTTTCATACATGTCACTCTTGTTTCATTGCACATACCGATACACCGCCGGAGGCATTCATATAGAGTCATACTTAGTTGTTGTAGTATCGAGTTGTAATTTCGTGTTGTAATGAAAGTGTGATGATCATAATTATTAGAGCATTGTCCCATGGGAGGAAAGGCTGAATCTATAAAGCCCCTCCGCAAAAAAGAAAAGAAAAGAGAAAGGCCAAAGGAAAAAAGGAAGGCCCAAAAAAAGAGAAAAAGAAAAAGGGACAATTGCTACTATCTTTTTCCACACTTGTGCTTCAAAGTAGCACCATGTTCTTTATTTTAGAGAGTCTCATGTTTAGTCACTTTCATATACTAGTGGGAATTTTCATTATAGAACTTGGCTTGTATATTCCAACGATGGGCTTCCTCAAATGCCCTAGGTCTTCGTGAGCAAGCAAGTTGGATGCACACCCACTAGTTTCTTTTGTTGAACTTTAGCTCTAGTGCATCCGTTGCATGGGAATCCCTACTCACTCACATTAATATTTATTGATGGGCATCTCCATAGCCCATTGATACGCCTAGTCGATGTGAGACTATCTCCCTCCTTTTTGTCTTCTCCACAACCACCTCTATTCCACCCATAGTGATATGTCCATGGCTCACGCTCAAGTATTGCGTGAAAGTTAAAAGGTTTGAAAAGATAGAGTATGAAAACAAATGCTTGGCTGAAATCGGGGTTGTGCATGATATGAATATTTTTGTGTGATAATAAGGGAGCATAGCCAAACACTATATGATTTTGTAGGGATAACTTTCTTTAGCCATAGTATTTTGAGAAGACATGATTGCTTTGTTAGTATTGCTTGAAGTATTGTTATTTTTTATGTCAATATAGACTTTTATCTTGAATCTTTCAGATCTGAACATTCATGCCACAATTAAGAGAATTACATTGAAAAACTATATTGGTTAGCATTCCACATCAAAAAATCTTTCTTTATCATTTACCTACTCGAGGACGAGCAAGAATTAAGTTTGGGGATGCTTGATACGTCTCCAACGTATCTATAATTTTTGCCTATTTCACGGTTTTGCAGAAAAGGAATATCAAATGGAGTCCAAACAAAATGAAACCTTCGCGAGAGATATTTTTGGAGAAAATCATGCACGGGAAGCTTCAGGACCAAGTCAGGGGACAAAGGGGCTGCCCTCGAGGGCGGGGGGCGCGCCCCCTGCCTCGGGGCCCCCTCGTGTGGCCCCTGGTGCCCTCCTTCTTCCTATATATATCCACGTACCCCAGAAACTCCATACGCAGAGAGAAAACCCTAATTCCACCGCCATAGCTTCTGTTCCCATGGAGATCCCATCTTGGAGCCTGTTCTGGAGCTCCACCGGAGGGGGATCCACCACGGAGGCCTTCATCATCATCATTATCACCCTCACCATGAGTTGTGAGTAGTTTACCATAGACCTTCGGTTCCATAGCTAGTATCTAGATGGCTTCTTCTCTCTCTCTGGATATCAATACAAAGTTCTCCTCGGTCTTCGAGGAGATCTATTCGATGTAATCTCTTTTTGCGGTGTGTTTGTCGAGATCCGATGAATTGTGAGTTTATGATCAAGGTTATCTATGAAAGATATTTGGTTCTTCTCTGAACTTTTTATGTGTGCTCATAATATCCTTGCAAGTCTCTTCGAATTATTGGTTTGGTTTGGCCTACTAGAACTATAGTTCTTGCAATGGGAGAAGTGCTTGGCTTTGGGTTCAATCTTGCGGTGTCCTTTCCCAGTGACAGTAGGGGCAGCAAGGCACGTATTGTATTGTTGCCATCGAGGATAATAAGATGGGGTTTACATCATATTGCTTGAGTTTATCCCTCTACATCATGTCATCTTGCTTAAGGCGTTACTCTGTTCGTATGAACTCAATACACTAGATGCATGCTAGATAGCGGTCGATGTGTGGAGTAATAGTAGTAGATGCAGAATCGTTTCGGTCTACTTGTCTCGGACGTGATGCCTATATACAATGATCATGCCTAGATAGTCCCATAATTATTCGCTTTTCTATCAATTGCTCGACAGTAATTTGTTTACCCGGCGTAGAATATCTCTATCATGAGAGAAGCCACTAGAGAAAACTATGGCCCCGGGTCTATTCTCAACATATCAATCTACATCTACTTTATTTTACCGCTTTTATTTTATGTTTTATTAAAACCAAAAATACCAAAAATATTATCTTATCATCTCTATCAG
The DNA here is from genome assembly GCA_902687465.1 of Secale cereale. Lineage (NCBI taxonomy): Eukaryota > Viridiplantae > Streptophyta > Magnoliopsida > Poales > Poaceae > Secale > Secale cereale. Next base: position 155,487,813 of record LR738714.1, on the reverse strand, counting down.
ATCTCACTCTCGTAAGTGACTGTAAAGGGATTGACAACCCCTTATCGCGTTGGTTGCGAAGTTCTTATTTGTTTGTGCAGGTGCGAGGGACTCGCGCGTGGTCTCCTACTGGATTGATACCTTGGTTCTCAAAAACTAAGGGAAATACTTATGCCAATGTGCTGCATCTCCCTTTCCTCTTTGAGGGAATACAACGCAAGCTCAAGAGGTAGCAAAACACAAGTCTGAAACATTTGAAAAGTTCAAAGAATTTCAGAGTGAAGTATAGAATCATCGTAAAAAGAAAATAAAGTTTCTATGAACTGATCGCGGAGGCGAATATTTGAGTTACGAGTTTGATCTTCATTTAAAAATGCGGAATAGTTTCACAACTCACGCCACCTGGAACACCACAGCGTAATGGTGTGTTCGAACATTGTAACCACACTCTATTGGATATGGTGCGTTCTATGATGTCTCATACCGATTTTCCATTGTCATTTTGGGGTCATGCATTAGAGACAGCTGCAATCACGTTAAATAGGGCACCGTCTAAATCCGTTGAGACGACACCGTATGAACTGTGGTTTGGCAAGAAACCAAAACTTTTGTTTCTTAAATTTGGTGTTGCGACACTTATGTCAAAAGGCTTCAGCCCTGATAAGCTCGAACCCAAATCGAGAAGTGCGTCTTCATAGGATACCCAAAAGAAACTATTGGGTACACCTTCTAGCACATATCCGAAGGCAAGATCTTTGTTGCTAAGAATGGGTCCTTTCTAGAGGAGTTTCTCTTGAAAGAAGTGAGCGGGAGTAAAGTAGAACTTGATGAGGTAATTGAACTTCTCTTGAATTGGAAAGTAGCTCATCAGAGAAAACCATTCCCGTGATGCCTACACCAACTAGAGAAGAAGCTAACGATGATGATCATGAAACTTTGGACCAAGTTACTACTGAACCTTGAAGGCCTACCAGAACACGTACCGCACCAGAGTGGTACGGTAATCCTGTCCTGGAAGTCATGTTGTTACACAACGGCAAACCTTCGAACTGTGAAGAAGCTATGATGAGCCCAGATTCCGAAAAATGGCTTGAGGCCATGAAATCTGAGATAGGATCCATGTATGAGAACAAAGTATGGACTTTGGTGGACTTGCCTGATGATCGGTAAGCCATAGAGAATAAATGGATCTTCAAGAAGAAGACTGACGCTGATAGTAATGTTACTGTCTATAAAGCTTGACTTGTCGTGAAAGGTTTTCGACAAGTTCAAGTAGTTGACTACGATGAGACTTTCTCACCCGTAGCGATGCTTAAGTCTGTCCGAATCATGTTAGCAATTGTTGCATTTTATGACTATGAAATCTGGCAAATGGATGTCAAAACTGCATTCCTTAATGGATTTCTGAAAGAAGAGTTGTATATGATGCAACCAGAAGGTTTTTTGATCCTAAAGGTGCTAACAAAGTGTGCAAGCTCCAGCGATCCATCTATGGACTGGTGCAAGCATCTCAGAGTTGGAATATACGCTTTGATGAGGTGATCAAAGCATATGGTTTTATACAGACTTACGGTGAAGCCTGTATTTACAAGAAAGTGAGTGGGAGCTCTGTAGAATTTCTGATAGTATACGTGGATGACGTATTGTTGATTGGAAATGATGTAGAATTTCTGGATAGCATAAAAGGATTCTTGAATGAGAATTGTTCAATGAAAGACCTCGGTGAAGATGCTTATATATTGGGCATCAAGATCTATAGAGATAGATCAAGACGCTTAATAGGACTTTCACAAAGCACATACCTTGACAAAGTATTGAAGAAGTTCAAAATGGATCAGTCAAAGAAAGGGTTCTTGCCTGTGTTACAAGGTGTGAAATTGAGTCAGACTCAATGCTCGACCACTGCAGAAGATAGAAAGAAAATGAAAGCCATTCCCTATGCCTCAGCCATAGGTTCTATCATGTATGCTATGTTGTGTACCAGACCTGATGTGTGCCTTGCCATATGTTTGGCAAGGAGGTACCAAAGTAATCCAGGAGCAGATCACTGGACAACTGTCAAGAACATCCTAAAGTACCTAAAAAGAACGAAGGATATGTTTCCCATTTATGGAGGTGACGAAGAGCTCGTTGTAAAGGGTTACGTCGATGCTAGCTTCGACACAGATCCGGATGAGTCAGAGACCAAATATGTATTTTTATTGAATGGTGGAGCTGTCAGTTGGTGCAGTTCCAAGCAGAGCATCGTGGCAGGATCTACGTGTGAAGTAGAGTACATAGCTGCTTCTGAAGCAGCACATGAAGGAGTTCATATCCGATCTAGGTGTAATACCTAGTGCATCGGGTCCAATGACAATTTTTTGTGACGACACTGGAGCAATTGCCTTGGCAAAGGAATCCAGGTTTCACAAAAGAACAAAACACATCAAGAGATGCTTCAACTCCATTAGTGAAAAGGTCAAGGATGGAGACATATAAATTTGCAAAGTGCATACAGATCTGAATGTGGCAGACCTGTTGACTAAGCCTCTTCCACGAGCAAAACATAATCAACACCAAGACTCGATGGGTGTTAGATTCATTACAATGTAATTTAGATTATTGACTCTAGTGCAAGTGGGAGACTGATGGAAATATGCCCTAGAGGAATAATAAAGTTGTTATTATTTTATATTTCCTTCTTCATGATAAAATTTTATTATTCATGCTATAATTGTATTGACCGGAAACTTAAATACATGTGTGCATACATAAACAAATACCGTGTCCCTAGTGAGCCTCTACTAGACTAGCTCGTTAATCAAAGATGGTTAAGGTTTCCTAACCATGTACATGAGTTGTCATTTAATAAATGGGATCACATCATTAGGAGAATGATGTGATGGACAAGACCCATCCGTTAGCTTAGCATTTGATCATACAGTTTATTGCTACTGCTTTCTTGTATGTCAAATACATGTTCGTTAGAATACCGGAGGAATACCTTGTGTGCTAGCAAACATCATAACGTAACTGGGTGATCATAAAGATGCTCTACAGGTATCTCCGAGGGTGTTTGTTGAGTTTGCATGGATCGAGATTGGAATTTGTCACTCTCAGTATCGGAGAGGTATCTCTGGGCCCTCTCAGTAATACACATCATAAGAAGCCTTGCAAGCAAATGACTAATGAGTTGAACGTGCTGTCGGAAGTCATCCACTACCTCTTCGTCTTGCTGGATCAAGAAGGCGGAGGACGTCATCGAGTTGAACGTGTGCTGAACACTGAGTTGTCGTATGTTCGGTGCTCGATCGGTTGGAACGCAAAGAAGTTCGACTACATCAACTGCGTTGTCTGACGCTTCCGCTTACGGTATATGAGGGTACGTAGACACACTCTCCCTCTTGTTGCTATGCATCTCCATGGATAGATCATTGTGTGTGCGTAGATTTTTTTTTTGTTTTCCATGCAACGTTCCCCAACAGTTTCCATATCAATCTTACTCGTTCGATATGAATCCATTGGTTATCATTGCACTGCAGCATGGGCAACGTTCATAGCACTGGATATGTTCAATGTACATGTGCATACATGTAGGCAAACTATAGTAAAACGTAGGTGTATTAGTATTGCTAATCCAACTTTTGTGATGTTGCTTCACATCATATACAACGTATAGCACCGACGCTGCTCTAATGTATTGGCTCTTAACTTGACGTGTCATAGATAGTGAATTTTTATAGATAATTATCACAGTGCATTGCCTCTTACTTATGTATTGCATTTAATCATATTAAGGATTACATTTGCTTCTTAATCTTGTGGCCTAGTGGTAGAAAGAAAGAAACAAGTGAATAATAGGAAGATAAGCCACAAAAAATTAAATAATTAATTACACTGCACAGCCAAATGAGCTAAGAGTCGTATATCTAGTAACTTATTCCCTGACTACATTAATTCATCAATCTTGTTTTTCATCGCCTCAACCTCTCCTTATCTCTTGAGCACCTCCTTTCATACCTTCCTTGCACTAAGCCAGCCCATGCTAGATGATGAAGTGGGACTTCTAGACATCCTTTCCTCTCCATCGCCACCATCTTCCTCGCCATCGTCCATCTCCGAAGAAAAATGATTCATGACTTCCCATGTATTGGAGGTGCGTCATCATTCCTCGTTTTCCACTCCTCATTGCTTTTCAACACATTCCAATAATGTTGGAGGCTAAATATTTATCCTGCAACTAGGCCATTTGCCGACACCTGTGTTGGATAATCTCACGTACAACATACAAATGCTTGAAGTGTTGCAAATGTGGTGTTGAAATACCTACATAGTATTCCCATGCGTGTATGTTGTTGTATTCATCTTGGAATTGATGTAACCTGGTTCAGGTTGTTGTACAAATTGATCCTATCTCTTGTATAGCTATTGCAGGGATCGATCAAGTCTTGCACAACCTGAACCGACCTCTGTAAATATCTCTTGTTATATACCAATCCCTTGGCTTAGCAGGCCACGAAGCACCTCACCCAGATAATTTCCTTCTCTGGAAAGCTCAGGTACTCCCGCAGATCAGAGGCACAAGGATGTTCGCCTACCTCGATGGCCCATCGGCGCTCCATCGAAAAAGGTGGAGGTCCATAAGCTGGGTAAATCTTGCACATGGAAGGTATCAAACCCATTGTATGAAATATGGAATTATCAGGATCAACAAGTTCTTACACATGTGATGGGATCCCTCTCCCGAGAGGTCCTTGCTCAAGTCTCCCACATCACCTTTTCCACATTACTTTGAAAGGCCCTTTGAGATTTTTCCGTCTCAATCATGTGCCCGAGAAATTCAACTCCGCACCTTGCTTGCAAATACAAAAGGGTGAGATGACAACGACTGCATACTTCACCAAGATGAAAAGAATAGCAGATGAGATGGAAACCATCAGGAATAAGGTGGATGAAGATGATCTAATCTCACAGATCCATGCGGGGCTGGACATCGACTATAATACTTTTGTCTCCGGCATATATGCAATGACTTGTTGTGCAAATTAGTTGTCGTTGTCCCTTGGTGAATTATATGGGCCATTTCTTGTAGTAGAAGGGCGCCCTGAAGCCTAAAATTAGGTGGGCGAATAATTTGCTAATCTCACCAACAAAGGGGGTGGGCATCTATAGTGGTCGACACAGTCGGATTCGAGGGCTCCACAAACCCAATGAGGTTCGAACACATGGGCATGAATGAAGGACTCCGCTTTCACCGGGAGACGAGACCCATCATGCTCTAAGCTTAAGCTAGCCGGTCAAGATGATAGGAGAAAAGGGGCAAGAGACACCGAGATTTACCCAGGTTCGGGCCACCTTGCGGTGTAAAACCCTACTCGTGCTTTGTGGTGGATTAGCCTCTCGAGGGGTCGAATATGAACTTGCTACGATGTGAAAATGGCCTCCGGAGGGCTCTTGAGGGAAGCAGGACTCGATGGATCAATCCCCTTCTATGGTGGATGCTAGTCCCTATTTATAGTGGCATTTGTCCTCTCCCCGCATCATTTGGGCCGGAAGGGATCCCACAGCGGCCAATTTCAAAGGGGGGCAAGCAGTACATCTTATCCTGACAAAAGGTGGTCTTTACCTGCAAAGATTCCTGCCATGACGCAACGGTGGGCTCGGCGATGACATTCGTCCTGCCGTGCCCGTGGTCTCGGTCTCGGTGCACTGGAATGGAAACCTTTGCCAGATTCCTCGGGAAACCCACACATGTCCTTGCCCCTTAGCAGCAAAGAGGAAACTGCCTCCTTTGTGCCCGTTGGTGCCTGCCTGGCGCCGGTCGTCATGGCTCACGTCACCGCGCCCTCATGAGGGGTGGCTTGTGCATAGGAAACTCCACCCCTTAGGAGGTAGCTTGCGGGGGCCACTCCATCTTGACATCGCCCGCCTCGCGAGGCTTGGCCCCTCGCGAGGGTCTTGTCTTGGTGGTTTTGTAGATGGGCCACACTAGGCTGTATAGTGAGCCAAGCCGCGGGCCACAGGCAGGCAAGTCTGGATACCCTAGTTCCCATAACACCGACATTAGACCCGGGCCCAAGGCGTGCTCGGACTTGGCTTCGAGGCAAAGCCAAGGGGCAAGGGCGAAGCACTGCGGGCTCCAATTGCCTGCGGGCCAGGCTGACGCATGGCGCTTGACGGGACTGTTCGCACACGAACACGTCACCATGTACCTCCGACGCCGAGGTTGATGCACCGCAGCTCACGTCGAAGAAGACCCGTCCGGAAGCGCGGTACGCAAGCAATCCGGTGGGCACTTTTGTAGACCCGAAACCCCACGCGCCCGGGAGGGACCCCATATGGACGCACGACGGCTATGGGCTGCCGTAGGTCGGCCGGACCGCCCCTAGGGCCTCGAGGTTCACCGCCCTACAAACGAAAAATGAGCGAAGAAAAAGAAGAAGAAGAACTAGGGTTAAGGAGAAAAGATAAAGGATAAAAAGTGGTAGATGAATTGATCGATTGTGTGTTGTTCAATCGGCTGTCACCCCTTAGGTTTATAAGAGGTGGTTGGACTTCCCATGCAAGGAAAAGGCTTGGATTCACGTCAGAAACCCTAGTCAAATTCGGATTGGTTTTGTCCGAACTTTCCAAAAATGTTCGGTTTAAACTGGCTGCACCTTGCGGCTAATTTTTGAGGTGGTAAACGACCTCGGATGGAAATGATCCCAAAAGCAATCTTGACTGTTTCGACGAGGCGAACAACTTTCATGTTGAACGTTTTTTGATCACAGGTCATCTTAATGGTCAAATTGCTCGCACAAAATAGGCAATTATTCGCGCTACCCATCAGACAGGGTATCTGGTGGGGCGCGCCACTTTTGGCTCGTGATAGAGCTGTATTCAGATGGCTCTGACTTTTGCATACGAACTCGGATTGGGACGATTTTTATATCAGAATCGATCGATTTGATGAGGCAAAGAAAATGCATGTAGAATGTTTTCTCATTTGAGGTCTCCCTTGAGGGGTAATTGGTCGAACAGTGTGACGCCCGAGACCGACGTCCCAGAAGATTCCAGAAGATTCCAGATGTTCCGGGTTGCCCGTGTGTTTCTTTTGTGCTTGTGTTTTTATTTTTGCATTGCATCATGTCATCATGCCATCATCTCATTAATTTTTGCAACCAAATAAATCGTGTGGACCTTCGGTCCATTTAAATCGAGGGAAGAAGGTCTTCACTTTATAACATATAAAAGTCTCTCAATATTTAGGGAGCTATATTTATTAATATTCCATTTGTTGGAATTCACCGTAACACACTTGCATAATTTTCCCCATGTCTTTTCACTTCGAGTTTCCCCTTCAAAACCTTGTCTTAATTCGTTTCCGTTGTTTCGAGGTTCTTCCAAAAAACCCTTCTTCTATTTTATTTAAATCCTGACATTTTTTGTGAGTCCAGGGTTTTTACCCCATGCCCTAAGCCTTTTCCTAACTCCTCTTTTCTTTCTTTTCCTCTTTTGTTTTTCTGTTTTAATTGGAAAACAGCAAAGAAGGAGCCCAGCAGCCAGGCCTCCTTTCGGCCTGCAGCATCCCCCTCCAGCCGCACCAGGCCTCCCTCTCCTCCCAACCGGCTCAGGCCCATCAGGCTCAACCAGCCGGAGCCGGCCTAACCTAACTCCCTCAGCCTCGCTCGCTCTCATCCCCCGCACGCCGCCGCCACTCCCATCGATCCCTCTGTTCGCCGAGTCCCTCGCTCCTCTGCCCGATCTCTCCCTCGAGACCCCGCAGCCCGATTCCCTCTCCCCTTCCCTCTGCCCGCTCGCCTCCCTCTTCCTTCGCGTCCCGATCCCCTCGCATCGCCCCTTCTTCCCGATCCCCCGAGGCCTCGTCCTCCCTTTCCTCGCGCCAGGCCTCCCCTCCGCACAAGCGTCCCTCCGTCGCCAGGCCAAGCGGCCAGTACCGCGGCCTCCCGTCCGCGTCCTCCTGCTCGGCCCCCTGGCCCCGAGCGCCCTCCCTTCGCCCGCGAGGTCGAGCGCCCTCGAGCCGCCCTCCCGTCGGTCGGCGTGCAGCCGCTGCCCTGCGCTCCTCCCTTCGAAGCCCCGCGCCCAGGAGCTGCGGTCCTCCAGACTCGTCAGCAGCAAGACCAGGAGCGCCCAGGTCCCTGCCTCAGCGCCGCGGCCAAGGCCAGTGCCGGCGCCTCCCTTCCCCAACGCCTCGTCCGCGCCCCCCTCTTCGACGGGAGCAGTCAGGCCGAAGCCCAGCGCTCGCCCCGTCGGCCTCCCTCCGTTCCCTGCTGCCTTCATCCGCCTGCGGCTTCCCCGTCCAGCGCCGGCATCCCGTCTCCGACGTCCGCGCGTGGCACCTCCTCGCCATGGCGCACAGCCTCGCCGTGCCGCTTCCTTGGTTCCTTCCCGCAAGTCCTGCTGCTGTTTTTTTTGTTTTGTTTGTTTTCGCCAAGTGGACGAGGACCCCAAGTTTCGGCAGCTCGACTACACGAGGAATCGTCAAGTACCCCTCCGGATATGAGTACATCTACGAACGAGTTCGTCTACCGTCGCCCGGAAAAGACGGATGCGCCAAGTACATCTACGAACGAGTTCGTCTACCGTCGACAAGACCGAGACACCGAGTACCACGACGACCCGAACGACTACCGATGACCGTGAACAACTACCGCCGTCGTGGAACCGCCAAGACGAACGGAACAACTACTTCCCACTACGAACGTGTACCCCTACGTCGACGACGACCGCGACAAGTACCACTACCGACGCCCGGATCCGTCGGCACCCTCAAGTACCTCTACGGCATGTACCACTACCGTCGCCCCGTGTACCACGACTCGTGTACCACTACTTCCACTACTACGGCTACTTCCTCGACGCTCTCGAACCACCCCGTGAACGTTTGTTCCGAAGGTATAACCCCGAGACGACCCTGTGGATGAACGCTTGTGCTTGTGTGTTGTATGAAATGTTTCCCTCGTGTGCACCGTGTCCGTTTCGTCCGTTGTCATGTTCCTAGGTTGCCTCGTCACCGACTCGTGGGAACCCGGTAACGGGATCACCCCACCTCTTTCATCTCGTTTGACTCGCTCACGCCATCCATCTTTTGCACCGGTCTCTCACCGAGTTACCGGTACCGATATGATGCCATTGCCTCATTTCGGATCGTTGCCGTGGCACCCTTTCATTCCACCACGGTGACAAATGCTTCTTATCTCTTCATGTTAATGTTAACTAAATTGCATAAACTTGATCATGTCATCCGCATCATGTTAACAACCCTAAAATGTTTAATGTTGTTTGCTTATAATTATTAAACATGCTCATGGGGATTTTCCGGATATGTTGTTGTTAATTCCGGCCTCATTTAATATGTCTTAATAGTGTAGTTTTATTATGTTTCACCTCTTGCCATGCTAAAAACATTTAATCTTGTCTTGTTAATAATCGAGAGTCAACTAAATAATCAATATGTGGTGTTTCGTCAATATGCAACTCGTTGCATATTGAGCTCCATTTAACTTGTAGTTTGTTTGTGCACTTTGCCATGCCATGCATATTAAACCGGACATGCATCATAATTGTTTGAGCATCGTATGCCATGTTTATGTTTGAGTGTTTACCGTGTTGTTTCTTTCTTTCCGGTTGCTTCTCTTGTTAGCTTCGGTTTCGTTCCGGAGTTGTGAGGATTCGCTCGACTGTTGCTCCGTCTTCTTCTTGGATCCGTTCTTCTCCCTTGTGGAATCCCAGGCAAGATGACCGAACCCGAATACCATTACTATTTTTGCCTATTGCTAGTAGTCTCGATCTATAGTTTTGCCTCGATGCCCATGTCTTCCTGTCAGCCTCCTATTGTAACCTTGAACCTGTTTAACCACCGTACCTATGCAAACCTTTGATTGGCTATACGTAGGCTCGCTCAGCCCTTCTTATAGCATTGCTAGTTGCAGGTGAAGATTGAAGATGCTTGCTTCATGTTGAAGTTTGGTTGGGTTATATCACACTAAATAAATGCTCAAATGAAATCATCTATATATTGGCAAGGGTGGAAGGCTAAGCCTTTTGCTTGGTGATTTGTTCCACTCATGCCGTTAGGAACCGTATAAACCGGTGTTATGTTCCTTGTGTATGGGACCCCCTTGATAAACCGCTAAGTGCCAAGTCTTTTCCAGCAAGTCGCAACATTGGTACTATTTGCCTAATAACTAATAAAACTTGTTATGGGACTAGCTATCCCTTTTATTTTAATTCAACCCCCCTGGGTCAGTGCTCGATTTGAGTGTTGGTCCAAACTAGAGTCGTGTGCGGGGCCCCCCTTGGCAACTTGGGTATTTCGGCCACTGTACGCTGTGCTCATCCGGTCGTGGCCTGAGACTAGATACGCGCGGCTACTATCAGGGTGTCGGCACGCCGGGAGGATTTGCTGGATTAGCTTACCTTAGTTCGGTTTAACTTGAGCACGGGATTCCGAGAATACTCGGGTCTTCCCACCTATGGAGTTGCGACTCCGCGGATCGTGGGGTTGTAATGGGTCAAGTTGGAACACCCCTGCAGGGTTTGAACTTTCGAAAGCCGTGCCCACGGTTATGTGGCAGATGGGAGCTTGTTAATATCCGGTTGTAGAAAACTTGACACAATGTTTCTAATACACTACCAGCGTGTGTACCGTGACTGTCAATTTCCGAATAGGGATTCGGGAGTTGAACACGGTGGGGTTATGTTTGACCGGCTTTAGCTAGGATCACTTCGTGATCATCTTTCGACCGAGGCACTTCTCTTCTCGCTCTCTTTGACGTAAGTTAGTGCTAGTTGCTGCTGCAGACTCTTGTTGTTCCTTCACCTCTTATTCTTTCTTCAGCCTTGTTCCACACCCAAGGCTTAAATAGTCGTGTTACCCGGGAACGGGATTGCTGAGTCCTCTGTGGCTCACAGTTACTTCACCACACCAGATGCAGGTTCAGCCGTGTACGATGCAGGAGCTGGTTCAGTGCTTCACCAGGAGCTTGTTGAAGAGTTTGGCCGTATGCTTGTGACGTTTCGTCGATCAGTAGTGGTTTCTACTAGGATTCGATCCTGACCTGTGGCTTTATGTTGTTTTGGTATTTTTCTTTTGGATCTTCACCCGTAGTCGGGTTGTGATGTTTTGAATGATGTTTTGCTTATGTAATGTATTGTGTGAAGTGGCGAGTGTAAGCCAACTATCTCCTTTTGCATTTATCCCTCTTTTACATGAGTCGTGCAAAGATACCAAACTTGAGATCATTCTAGGATGGGCTTATACCTTTAAGTCGTGCCTCGACACGTAGGAGGTATAGTCCCATCCTGGGCATTACAAACAGTGCTCTGGATACAAAATCTCAGTATTTCGAACACAACTTCGGCCTTCGAGATGAGATCGGATGGCAATGACCCAAACTTCAAAGATGTTCATACCGACAATACAAAACTTTTTTATGTAGATCACTTCTCCATTTGAGACCATATTAATTAAGTCCTTGACCGTGCCAAAATCTGGTGTCAACACATGCCCCCCTGTTTTTGGCAAAACTTCGATGCCGAAAAATAATTTGCCCAAAGTTTGTTCTAAGGACGATGTCAACACTCCGTCAGCCATTTATATTTCTCAGGGCGATAATTATGTATCGGCCATGTTTATGCTAAGGATGATAGTTATCGGTCATGTCTTTTCTTAGGACGATTGTCATGTATCGGTCGTTGCTTATTTGAACCTCTTGATGCAACTTGGGCGAAAACTTCTCAACTTATATAACAATTCGATGATAAGGTTCCATAGATATGTATCCCAAAGCCATCCTCTGAACCATATTATTTACCCTTTCGCTAGGATTTTGCAGATAATCAAGAATGAACTTCCTCCAATCCTTGCTTTGCCTGCATAAAAGCTTCATTAGTGGTCGAGGTGGTGAGCTCCAATTCAGCTGTACCTATGTTGACAAGAATAAGCATCGGCTATTGATAGATGTGCAATTCACCATGACGGACATGGTAGCCGGATGCTTGCTATGCCAACTCTCTCCAATCGTCATGTCTAGAAATATGAAGAATATTAAAGCAACCCAAGGTAAATTTCGCATCTAGACATACCCCAAGATAAACTATAAGTGATTCGTCAAAACATTGATAAACCATGGATATTTGTTGTACTACTTATAACGAATCACTGAAAGCCTCAATATGTATAGCACCTATATAGCAAATAAAATATTCAATCCGAATAACAATGCATATTAGGCTTTAATTAATTGTGCATAAAAATATTCTAAGCGGCATGAGGCTTAAAAAATAGTACCATAAAGAAATATATAGACAACACCAACACTTTGGCCATTGCTACAAATTGAACCATCAAAAAATAATCTCCACAGTACTAGAAAGACAAGGCTAATATCAACATTATGCATGTCATTAATCTGATGTTCAGTAATAAAATCAGCTATGATTTGGCCTCTTATAGATCTCAAAGATGCATAAGCCAAATCATATCCAAACAAAGTATAAGCCCACTAGCCAATTCTACAACTATGAATTGGCCCATGCATCATATATTCAATGACATCGGCCATGATGTCTCAACTCCATTCAATCATAATATAGGCATACATATAAATTTCTATGAGCACGTACCTTATCTCGCTCTCCAATCGAACTAAGGACGATGTTAGAGTACTACACCGACCATGCGTTGACATAATCTTAGGATGATAGATAAATATCGGCCATTACCATGTATACTTCATTCAAAGCACATATAGCCGAAATAAACAAATGAAATGACAAATCAAGTATTTTGGCCCTTTGGATCAACAACAAACTTGTAGCTAATCAAATGTATAGTGATTTGGCAATACCCTTTCATGATGTAAGAAATTATATTGCATCCATGGATTAAAACAAGCCCATTGAGGGTTACCAATCATACCTGATGACGAATTACATGGCATAGGCGTTAATGGCATAGTTGAAGAATATGGATAATGTGTAGACTGAAGATGTTGAAACCTTCGGCTTGGTCCTTCATAGTATTCACTCTTTTCCTTCTTCACCTTCACCATACTTCTTGTAATGGAAGCTTGCACATAATTATTATTATTAGTACTTCCTTTGGCAACCCATGACATGTTCCTTTCTTCAAGTTCTTGTGCACTAAGCTTTTGTAACTCCTTCTTTTGCCAATACGATAAGCCGAGTGAGCACCTCGACTGTGATTTTGTTTCAACCAATGGCAGCTCTTTTTGGGCCTTGTGCACCCTCAATTTCCTTACTTCAGATTTGGCACTCTGATTTTTGTCAATGGATTGCTTCACTTCTTTGCCTTTTGTAGCCAATGTCAACACTTTAATTGGCTCTTTGTTATTTGAGATCAAATCTGAAGTAGCACACTTATGACCATCTCTTTTCATGCGGTAAACTTGATTTATCACCTCTTTCTTCCTTGAGCTCTGGACCGATTCCTTATGATTGAAACGGTCTTTGACGCGTGATTGTTCAAATGTTGATATTCTTGGAGCTGCATAGTATTTGTGAGATGGTCTAAAATAAGATGGAGAATGTGCCCTTGTAACATACATGTCCCATGATGAATATGGATCTATATGAGCATAGGGAGGCATCCACGACATTGGCATTGGCGTCCCAAAATAAGGATAGGAATATCTTGCATTAAAATTCTCACATTGCCAATACTGATCCTCATATTTGTGCCTTGGGGGTGATCTTGGTTTCTTTGCATGATTTGGCCGGTAAGCATTCTTCTCTTCACTCTTCTTTTGATATTTATCCAATAGTTCAGCGAAGGTGATTTTTGATCTCTTACACTTGTGCTTATTTGGGCCTTTGTTTTCTTTTGGTTTACTTCCATCGACCATTGGATTTGCTTGCTGCCCCCAGTCCTTGGCGTCTCCATTGTAGTTTCGATGGACTTTCCCTCAAGATTATGTTGATTATGCTCTTTAACAACTTCTTTACTTGAAAGCTTGATCCCATCACCTGTAGTTTTTACCTTCTCTTTAAATGGATCGGCTTGAAGTAGCCAATGCAAAAACTTTTTTCCATCGGGACCAATCGGAATAGACTGGTCATCTCTTGGTGTTTCAACAAACTTCAATCGTCCTTTTTCAATGGCCGAATTAACTATTTGACAAAACATGTTGCAATCCTCAAAATTATGCTTGAATGAATCATGCAACTTACAATACATTCGTCCTTGGATAGATGGCTCAACATGGTGATCAAGAATTCTTATGTAATTATTTTTCAGCAATAAATCAAATATTTGGTCACACATGCTTGAATTGAAGGTAAACTTCTTGTTTTCTAGCCGATCTTGTTGTGCGAACGACTTTGGAGATAAGCAAACAGATGGTACAGATTTGGAATCTCCCCATTCGGCTATGCATTGTGTTTTCCGCTCTATCTTCGATGTCTTTGGATAAGATATTATATTAGCATCGGATTTCTCAAAATAATTTAACCTTGGCTTTAAACTTCTGAAACAAAAATATTTAGAACACACATGTCTCAATTGAGACCAAGTGCAAGCCAAGTACGAAATAAGCAAAGCTACCCAACTAGATATGAAATTTAGATAAAGAAACGGGGAAAGCTTTGGCCGCAACAATAAGTCATTATCGGTCTTTATAAATGGCGCAATGGGTTGACCGATATGTTCCATAAAAATTTTATTGCTAACAAGTAAATTACCCTTCTTCATTGATCTTTCAAAATTACTTATGAGGATTTTTCTAATAGATGCATCAACAATAAAGTTCTGACCAAGTCTGAAAATAGGTAAATTACTTGCTAAACATACCTCTTCAAATATGTTGGGAGAGCATGATGGTGGTGTGACTTGAACAATATCTTGCTTCGCCTTTGGATGGCTCCCCAACGCCTCTTCGTCATCTTTTTCTTGATTCCGTGTATCATTACATTGAAGATTTTTGTCAGCCGAACATTGTTCAGCTAATTGTTCTTGTCCTTGAAGTTCATCAATTTCTATGGCACAAAACTCATAGGGAAGGAAGTAGGTTCCATTAACTTCAGAAAAATCAAGCATGGTCGTTTTGCCATGCTTTCCATGCCCTCTCTCAATACTACTTGCCTCTTTGGACTTGATGGATTCAGAATGTATACTACTTGATTTGGATTTTTCAACCAAAGTACTTTCATGTTCTAAATCATCCTTCTTTTCATTGATACTACCAATTGGCAGTGCTTCTTTTATCTGAGCCAATTCTTTTTCTATTTGTTTCTGGCGGTGAGTGGCAAAATTGGCTTTAAGCTTTTTCTCAACTTCAGCCCATTCCGGATATGATTGCCCCCAATGATTTTAGATTCTTTCGGCGATGACACATGGGTGTTGCTGAAACTTTGCAATTGTGTAGGGGGTTATAATATGATGTAGTACTAGGTGAAGGCATATGCATTGTTGTAAAACCATATCTTTGCTCGCCAATTTTATCAATTGGCAAATGTCCATCTTCTTGCAAAACTCTAGCTTTTATTGTGGCATAATTAGGAAATAGCCCCTTTTCATGTTGTTCAAGGCAAAGAGCACTAATCCTCTTATTTTGGGCTAAACTCTTCAATGCAGCCACTACTACCTCATCTTCTACAATATTGGGCACAACCACTCCCGTAAAATTTACATTAATTCGGCTATGACCAGGAAGGTGTGAAGCCGAATTATGAACATCTACAGTTGTGTATGGTGCTAAAAAATTAATAACATGAGGTGTAGCATATGACGGTTGAGAGTAATTGGCCGAATAGCTAGTAGTAGCATGGCCAATTCTCCCATCCATTGACATGGTTGAACTAGTATATTGCAAATTAGTTGCCGATGAATAAAAAGGTGAAACACTTTGTCGCATGCTATTCGAAGTTCCTACAAGAGGTGTTTCAACTTGATTGACCAAACTCATCATGTTGTTCATCGGCATAACGATTTCTGGGGTTGCCGATGCATGAGAGTTGGAGTACATATGATGCATGTTACTAGTATCATAAGAAGTTAAAGCATGTAAATTACTTTGAATCAGCCTTTGCATGTAATTAGATGCATTATTGAAAAAACTAGGGTTGGCCGATAGAGTATACTCATTGAACAATCTAATAACACCATATGAATTATTTGCATCTACAGTAGGGAATTGGGTATTCATATTACCTTTGTAGATTGTAAACCCTAGATGACGATCTCTTCGTAGCAAGAACGGGCTGGAGACCGTTGAAAGTTTCGTCCCCAGCGGAGTCGCCAAAAAGTGTGTTCGCACACGAACACGTCACCGTGTACCTCCAACGCCGAGGGTGATGCATCGCAACTCACGTCGAAGGAGACCCGTTCGGAAGCGCGGTACGCAGGCAATCCGACAGACACTTTTGTAGACCCGAAACCCCACGTGCCCGGGAGGGACCCCGTCTAGACGCACGGCGGCTATGGGCTTCCCTGGTCGGCCGGACCACCCCTAGGGCCTCGAGGTTCGCCGCCCTGCAAACGAAGAACGAGAAGAAGAAGAACTAGGGTTAAGGAGAAAAGATAAAAGATAAAAAGTGATAGATGAATTGATCGATTGTGTGTTGTTAAATCGGCCGTCACCCCTTAGGTATATAAGAGGTGGCTTCCCGTAGGAAAAGTCTTGGATTCACGTCCAAAACCTTAGTCAAATTTGATTGGTTTTGTCCGAACTTTCTAAAACTGTTCGGTTTAAACTGGCTGCACCTTGCATGTAATTTTTGAGGTGGTAAACGACCATAGATGGGAACGAGCCCAAAAGCAATCTTGACCGTTTCAACGAGATGAACAACTTTCTTGTTGAACGTTTTTTGATCAGAGGTCATCTTGAAGGTCAAATCGCTCGCGCAAAACAGGCTACTATTCGCGCTACCCATCAGACATGGTGTCTGGTGGGGTGCGCCACTTTTGGCTCGTGATAGAGTTGTATTCCGATGGCTCTAACTTTTGCATATGAACTCGGATTGGCACGATTTTTATATCAAAATCGACCGTTTCGACGAGGCGAAGACAATTCATGTAGAATGTTTTCTCATTTGATATCTCCCTTGAGGGGTACTTGGCCAAACAGTGCTCTGGATACAAAATCTCAGTATTTCGAACACAACTTCGGCCTTCGAGATGAGATCGGATGGCGATGGCCCAAACTTCAAAGATGTTCATACCGACAAAACAAAACATTTTATGTAGATCACTTATCCATTTGAGGCCATATTAATTAAGTCCTTGACCGTGCCATAATCTGGTGTCAATAGGGACGTGGGCGCCTCCGCTTCCCCATGCCGCCTCGGCAACCGCAAGGACTTGACAAATGTCTGGCGCCCGTAGCGGGGCCATCATTGCTTCCCTTTTGCTTCGCTTCAGATCCCCTTTCTCCCAGCCGAACACACCTCCATATCCAATCAAGCTCTGCCCCTCTCCCTTCTGCAACTCCAACGCCGGTGAGCTCGCCGATGGGTCACAAGCAGATGTAGGCCACGACGCTCGTTACGGGCTCCCCCTCCCCTCCTACGCTTGCACTCAGCGCGTCCTCCACCACCGAGGAGGTGCACCTCGCCCCGTGCTCCCGTACATGGCGGGCAAGGAGAATGAGTGGAATGAGACCTTGATCTGGTCCGGCTCCGCCGAGCAGCGGACCCCGGCGTGGACAGTTTACCCCTTCTTCCTCCACAACACCTTTGCGGGGCTCGTTCCCCCTCTTTCCGAGTTCCTCACCGCCGTCCTTGACCACTACCAGGTTCAGGCCCTGCATTTCCAACCCCTCTCCATCCTTCTCCCGTCCATCTTCGCCTTCTACTGCGAGGCTTTCGTGGGCGTGAGGCCCTCTATTGGGGATATAAGTATTTGATATGACCCGCCCAGGAGGGGCCGGGTTACCCAATGGCGGTTCAGGGGCCAAGCCCAGAAGCATATTAAGGATGGCGGTTCATGTAAGGGCCCAAGGCCTGAGGCGGCTTAAAGCCTGTAAATATCAAACCGCCATATATGTGACTTGTATTGTAAGGCATGTAACAAGAGTCGCCAGGCTGGACACTATAGTATGAGCCGACCGGGACTCCGTAGGCCACAAGGCGTCAACCCGTGTATATAAGGGGACGACCCGGCGGTGGCTTAGGGTAAGAAACAACAGATCGAGAGCTAGGCAAGCGCATCCGCTCCCTAGCAATCGACACCCCAGCAATTCCACCTCAAATTGGATTAGGTTTTACCCTCACCGCAAGTGGCCGAACCAGTATAAACTCCCCGTGTCTTTTGTCCTGTTTAACCCCTTTAAGCTAACCACGTTGCTATGACTCCACAATCAAGTCATTCCCTTAGGACATCTGCCGTGACAACTCCACGACAGTTGGCGCCCACCGTGGGGCCTGCGGCCCGTGGTTTCGAGTTCTTGAAGGGCAGCTTCGAAGGGCTCAAAGGATACGCTGTGCACCGGATGGCCAAGAGTCGTTGCAACAATCTTTACATCAATGACGAAGGCTAGGGTCCCGAGGCTGGCTCAATTGAGTACGGGTGCCGGGTCCCCTTTGGCGGAATCCATGTCTTCATCGGAAAGATCGGCGGACCGGGCCCTGAGCTAGACACCTGCACCAACATCTTCGAGACGGCTCAGCGTGCGCAATCTTCCTGGGTTCAGCCCGCCGTGAAGCGTGCCTTTGTTGGATACATCCAGGATGCTGGAAGCTCCGGATCTCGCGGTGAGACGGTCGTTCTTTCCGATGGGGAGTCATCCACAGGTGAGACCGATTCAATGTACCAGATGCAGAGTGGATGGCTTGGGGGCTTGTCCAACAGTAACAGTATTTCGGACCCCTGTGAGCCGCCGAGCAGGGTGGCGATTTTCATGACTAGCACCCAGTCAGCTCTCGGATCAACAATTGCCGGGGCTTTAACACCCGGCGCGATGGCAGCTGCGGCAGGTGTGGGCGGATCAGCGCGCACGCGGACTCAAGTCTTGACAGATATGTTGGAGGATCTGGCAACTCTGATGGGGACGGAGGTAACCCCAGAAAACCAGAACAACACAAGGCGGCTGTGGATAAGCTGCGGCAGGAGATAGCACAAGCAAAAGAAGACCTGGCGGCGGAGAACGCCAGGATGACAGAGGAACGGGCTGTTCTGGACGCCCAGGCTCAGCGGATTCAAGCGGATTCTTACCGGCTTTTGGTGGATCAGAACGCAACTAATGAGGCCATGAGGAGAAAGCAGTGGAGTCGTCTCCCATTCGTTTATGAGCCAAGAAATATTTTTAACACGGCTGGAGCAGGGGGCAGTAGTCCGCCGGTGGTAAACCAGACGACTGAAGTGCCTAGGATCGGCGGGCCGGTTCACCAGCGTATGACAGATTCTCTTTATGCAAATCAAAACCGCCCGACACCTCACTACCCGGCGGCGCCGGTGGGTCACTACTCCAACCCTCGGGATAACATGATAGCAGTGGCAGCGAGATTGGCGGCTTTGCCGATTGAGGGCGAAACCCCGGTGGCGGTGGAAACCCGGAGGGCCCAGGAACTGCTTCAGACGGTGGTGTAGCAGCAACATGCTTATTCTTATAGTCGAGGCCAGATTCATTCAACCCCCCGTCCGAGTGCCAGCTACAACAGGCATGTTGACTCGCCAGAGGTTTCAAGCACAGAGCGGCGCCGTAACTCGCCTCGTGGACATAACCCGGTGCAGCATGACACCAATGCACGGGACTTGGTGGATCAGGGCAGGATGCATCGAGAGGCGGAGCTGGCGGCTCAGGCGGCCGATCATCAGCCGGCGCCATATTATCCGGCAACTTCAGTGGAGACAGGCATGACGTCTAGAGCTTGGGGCGTGCTGTGCTTAATGGCGGCTATACGGAACGAGCGGTTGCCTAAGGATTTCAAGGGCCCTCGTAAGGTGCCCAATTACACAGCGGATCAGCCCCCTGAGGCTTGGATAGAGAGTTACGAGATGGCTATGGAGATGCTGGATGTTAGCGAAGCCGCGTGTGCCAAGTATTTAACAATGATGCTGGAAGGTACGGCTCGTAACTGGTTGAAAGGATTGCCCGTCAACTCCATCGGGTCATGGGCGGAGCTGAAGGCCAAGTTTATCAAGCATTTCAAGGATACATGCAAGCAGCCGATGTCAATTGTGGGTCTAGACTCTTGTGTTCAGAACGAGGGTGAGTCAACGACCAATTGGGTGCGCCAGGTCTCAACCATCATGCATTCTTCAGATAAGATCAACGCCGAATCTGCGATATTAACGTTGGAGAAAAATTGTCATTTCCTTCCGCTCGAGCTGATGTTGGGGCGGCTTAAGCGCCATTGTAGTGATATGGGGAGCTTATGGCGGCTCTCATCAAATATGCCGACTCTGATAGTACCAAGGACCCGAGTCTAAGGCTGAAAGACCGGGAAAGGGAAAGAAGAGTAATGACCCGGGAGGACAACAGTATAACCCGGCCAATCAAAACAGTGGCAACAAACGCAAGGCTAATACTTTTGTAGCTAATACTAGGGCACGGAATTTTAACCAGCGTCGCAAGGGGAAGCCGCCTCCAAGATATAACATTGATGAGGTGATGAATCAGCCATGTCCAAAGCATGGAACGGACGAAAAGCCGGCCACTCATATGTGGAAGGACTGCAGAATCATGAGGTCTTACAGGGAGTCTATTCAGGACGATTATGGACTGAACGACGGTTCAGGATCCTGTTTTCATGGTCTTGCTCATGGAGGCGGTGACTCAAACTCCTGTTTTCAAGGCTAGGGGAATCAAGGCGGCAACAACCAGCAGAACAGTCAAGGGAATCAGCAGAAGTCCGGTTATCAAAGTAACCTGAAGCAGTTCAGGAGCGGGCAGTACCACATCTTCACCACAAGTCTGTGCAAGCGGGACCAGAAGCTTCATAAAAGGGCGGTGAATGCTGTTGAGCCGACAGTCCCCGTTACTTGCGATGGTCTGAGCAGCCCATTGTGTGGAGCCGTGAAGATCACCCACCCCGAGTTGATAATCCGGGTCAGCTGGCTTTAGTGGTAGCACCTCAGGTCGGGGGATACAAGTTCACTAAGGTGCTCATGGATGAAGGTAGCAACATCAATATCCTTTATTATAGTGCGTTCCGTCGTATGGGATTAACTAACAAGAAACTCAGGCCGTCCAACGCTGTTTTTCAAGGAGTTGTGCCTGGTAAGTCGGCGTACCTAGTGGCCAAAATTGATTTGCAAGTATCCTAATATGATGCCAGGACGGAGACTTTAAGGTTTGAGGTTGCTAGGATCCACAGCCCATACCATGCTCTATTTGGAAGGCCGGCTTACGCTAAGTTCATGGCAAGGCCGTGTTATGTTTATTTGCATCTCAAGATGCCGGGTCACAACGGGACCATTGCAGTGCATGGGAGTTGCACGATAGCTTTGGAATGTGAAGAAGGCAATGCGGCTTACGCAAAGTCAGTTTGCGCCACACAGGAGCTTAAGTTTTACAAAGATAATGTTAACCCGGTAGATATGACATCTTTGAAGAAACCAACCACAGAGCATGACCCGTTGCTGAAGTTTAAATCGGTGGATGATACCAAGCTAGTTGACCTTATTCCTGGTGATTCATCTAAGCAGTTCAGCATCAGCACTAATCTGGATCCAAAATAGAAAAACGCTTATCGAGTTCATCCGTGGGAACTGGGACATCTTTTCATGGAAGCCTTCAGACATGCTGGGTGTACCGAGAGAACTCGCTGAGCACACTCTCAATATTGATCCAAAGTTTAAGTCGGTCAGACAGTTTATTCGCCATTTTAATGAAGAGAGGCGGAAGGCCATTAGTGAAGAGGTGGCCCGGCTCTTGGCAGCCGGGTTTATCGTTGAAGTTTTTCATCTGGAGTGGTTGGCTAACCAGGTTCCGATGCTTAAAAAGAACGGCACTAGGCGAATGTGTGTAGACTACACAGACTTAAACAAAGCTTGTCCAGCTGACCCGTTTGCCCTCCCCCGTATTGATCAGATCATTGATGCTACGGCGAGTTGTGAGCGCTTGAGTTTTTTGGATGCATATTCTGGGTATCATCAGATCAAAATGGCAGTTAAGGACCATGAGAAGATGGCTTTCATCACTCCATTTGGAGCCTTTTGCTATGCGTCTATGCCTTTCGGGCTTAAGAGTGCTAAGGCGACTTACCAACGGTGCGTACAGAATTGCCTGCACGGCCAGATTGGGCGTAACGTTCATGCTTATGTGGATGACACTGTGGTCAAATCCAGAAAGAAGGAGACCCTGATCGACGACTTAAAGGAAACTTTGACAATCTCCGGGTGTACAAGATGATGCTTAACCCGGCCAAGTGTGTTTTTGGTGTTCCAGCAGGCAAGCTCTTGGGTTTTTTGGTTTCTGAGCGAGGCATCGAGGCTAACCCGGAGAAAATCAAGGCCATCACCTCCTTGGCAAGACCGAAGTGTGTCAATGATGTCCAGCGCTTGGCAGGATGGATAGCAGCTTTGAGCCGGTTCATAAGCCACTTTGGTGAAAAGGCTATCCCTTTATATGAGATGATGAAAAAGACAGATGACTCTGTGTGGAGTGAAGCCGCTGACGAGGTGTTCGAGGCACTCAAGAA
The DNA here is from genome assembly GCA_902687465.1 of Secale cereale. Lineage (NCBI taxonomy): Eukaryota > Viridiplantae > Streptophyta > Magnoliopsida > Poales > Poaceae > Secale > Secale cereale. The sequence goes on along the minus strand of LR738714.1, from coordinate 155,465,250 downwards.
ACAATTGGTTGAGTCGCCAGTTCTGGCGGCCCCCATTGATAAGGAGCCATTGTTATTATATGTTGCCGCAAATAGCAGGGCTGTTAGTGTGGCCATTGTGGTAGAAAGGAAAGAGGTTGGCAAAGAATATCCGATTCAAAGGCCGGTTTATTATATCAGTGAAGTGCTTATTGAGTCCAAATAGAGATATCCACATTGGCAGAAGCTAATATATGGGGTCTTCATGGCGAGCTGGAAGCTTAAGCAATATTTTCTGGGTCATCCTATTACAGTGGTGAGTTCTGCTGCCTTAGGGGATATCATCCAAAATAGAGAAGCTACAGGACGAGTGGCCCAGTGGGGCCTCGGGCCTCATGGTTTAAAATATATGCCTCGGACGGCCATCAAATCGCAAGCGCTCGTGGACTTTATCAATGACTGGACGGAGCTGCAGACGCCTGAGGAAAAGATGGATATCACATATTGGAAAATTCACTTTGATGGATCCAGACAGTTAGAAGGCTCGGGGGGCTGGAGTTGTTTTAACTTCCCCACGAGGTGATAAATTTTCTTATGTTCTCCGTTTAATGTTCCCATGTACTAATAATGCAGCTGAGTATGAGGCCTTGCTCCACGGTCTTCGGATGGCCAAGGAGATGAATTTAAGCCGGGTAAGATGCTTCGGCGATTCAGATCTGGTAGCTCAGCAGGTTTCTGGCACATGGGATTCCAAGGACCCACTCATGGCGGCTTATCGTCGGGAGGTTGATGCTATTGCGGGTCACTTCAAGGGTTACCAACTTGAGCATATTGACCGAAGGAAGAATGAGGCAGCTGACGCCTTAAGCCGGTTAGGATCTCAACGTAAGCCGGTGCCCCCCAACACCTTTTTGGATGTTTTGCTTAACCCGTCTGTCAAGTTGCCCACAGAAGAGGACCTTGCTATACCTGACCCGGAGGCACAGCTGGTGGCGGCTCTTCATGTCATACCGAATTGGACGATTCCGTATTTGGCTTACATGACTCGGGGTGAGTTACCTGAGGATGAAATCTTGGCCAGACAGATAACCCGGCGGTCTAAGTCGATGACGATTGTCAACGGAGAATTGCACCATCGCAGTGTTACAGGTGCATTTCAACGTTGTGTCTCGCCTGAGGAAGGCTGTGAGATCCTGCGGGAGATTCATGAGGGAGAATGTGGTCATCACGCCGGCTCTAAATCTCTTGTGGCAAAATCTTTTCGTCACGGATTCTATTGGTTGACGGCTCATGCTGATGTTGAAGACTTGGTCAGCAGATGTGACGGTTGTAAAAAAAATCACGGCGCGCTCATGTTCCGGCTCAAGAGTTGAGGATGATTCCGATAACCTGGCTGTTTGCGACTTGGGGGCTTGATATGGTAGGGCCTTTCAAAAGGTCCAAAGATAAGAAAACCCACCTGTTGGTGGCAGTGGACAAGTTCACCAAGTGGATTGAGGTAGAGCCAGTCAGCAAGTGTGATGCGGAGACAACGGTTCAATTCATCAAGAAGGTGATTTTCTGTTTTGGTTTTCCGCATAGTATCGTAACAGACAATGGCACCAATCTGTCTAAGGGTGCTATGAGGGAGTTTTGTCAGCGTGAGCATATCCGGCTTGATGTTTCTTCTGTGGCTCACCCCTAGTCCAATGGTCAAGCAGAGCGGGCTAACCAAGAGATTCTGTGAGGGATCAAGTCCCGGCTCATGGTTCCATTAAAGAGAACGCCGGGTTGTTGGGTGGAAGAGTTATCTTCTGTGTTATGGAGCATTAAGACAACACCCAACAGGTCTACAGGTTACACGCCCTTCTTCATGGTCTACGGAGCAGAGGCGGTTCTTCCTAGTGATATTCGTCATGACTCGCCCCGAGTGGCGGCTTACGTCGAAGCTGATAATGAGAAGGCACATCAGGATGCGTTGGATCGGTTGGATGACGAGCGTGATCTCGTGGCGGCTCGTTCAGCAATCTGTCAATAGTATTTACAATGATATCACAGTCGGCGGGTCAAGACCCGAACCTTTCAAGAAGGCGACTTAGTTCTCCAGCTTATCCAAGATCGGACTGACAAGCATAAACTTTCGCCGCCTTAGGAGGGACCTTTTGTCATCAGCAAAAATCTGCACAACGGATCATACTATCTGATCGACATTGGAGAGCATAAGGACTCATGCACATCAGAAGAGGAGACTAATCGGCCGTGGAATATTGCTCACCTCCGGCCTTACTATACTTAAGCCTCCGGCTCTCATGATGTAGTTCGATGACGTAAATATTATTCAATATAATAAAGCTGACATCCCTGCTAATTCGGGGCTTCAACCATTTTTTCAAAGCCGAGTCCTTGTCATCATTATACATGTTTTTCTCAAGAGGCTACCACCCAAATTACAGGGATCACAGAGATATGGATGCATAGCACAGCTCCAACAAATTGAACTATATAGCCACCCTGTTTACCAATGATGAAAAGATTCGTTACTACTATATCCTTAAGTTGTTTCTGTTCTCATTAAAGGGTGATGCTAAGACTTGGTTTAATTCTCTTGATCATGGTTGTGTGCATAGTCCCCATGATATGATGTATTACTTCTCTGCTAAATATTTTCCCACTCATAAGAAACAAGCTGCCTTACGGGAAATATATAACTTTGCTCAAACTGAAGAAGAGAGTCTCCCACAAGTTTGGGGGAGGCTTCTCCAGTTACTTAATGCTGTGCCTGATCATCCTCTTGAAATGCATGATATACTTGATGTCTTTTATAATGGACTAACCGATGCTTCCAGAGACCACCTGGATAGTTGTGCTGGTTGTGTTTTCAGGGAAAGAACAGTGGACCAAGCTGAATTATTATTGAATAATATGCTGGCCAATGGAAATAATTGGACACTTCCTGAACTAGCCCCTAAGCCAACTCCGAAGAAAAGAGGTGTTCTATTTCTTAGTCCCGAAGATATGCAAGAGGCAAAGAAATCTATGAAAGAAAAAGGTATTAAGGCTGAAGAGGTTAAGAATTTACCGCCTATTGAAGAAATACATGGTCTTGATAACCCGACAGAGGTAGTAAAGGTAAATTCTCTTTATAGATTTGACGAAGGTGATATTCCTCGTTATAAGTCTGCTAGCCCATGCTTAGATGAGTTTGACAATTTTATTGTGAAACAAGACAACTTCAATGCTTATGTTGGTAGACAATTACAACACAATACTTATATGATTGAACGCTTGAGTGATTATCTGTCTAATGCTAAAGATGAACAGAAACTCATTAGTATACATGCTTCTATGGTCACCACTCAAGTAGAATACGTACTTAAAGCTCAAAATGATCTGCTCAATGAATTAAATAGTAAGAATGTCGGTGTACTAAGGTAGGGGTACCTCAGTACCCCAACTTGTGCACGGACAGTTCCAGCTTCCCGCGGCAGGGTTTACTGCGTGCTCGCCGGAGACCTTCCTGCTCCCTATTAAACCATTCAAAAACAAAGTATACAAGACATAAGACCGAGACCCCGGCAAGAGGAGCTTGCCGGGAAGGCCGTACCAGGCTCAAGACTGCCCCGCTAACACAAGACCCTGGCAAGAGGAGCTTGCCAGGAAGACTAGAAGACAACGCCTCGGCGCTATATGCGCCCCGGGCCCGGCAAGATCAAGACCCCGGCAAGGTGCTTGTCGGGAAGGCTGCGCTGTGTGCCCACGCTCCAGCTCATCGGCCCACGCGTCGCCCTGGGGCCTATCCAGGGACGCGTGGCGGATGGCTGTGCAGCCTGGGGTACACGGTGGCACTCCACGGTGATGGATCCATCGCCGTGGCAGACGGAGACGCTAAGGCGGGAGCTTTTGGGGTCGACGGCGACGGGCATTAAATGCCCTTGTCCCCCACTGTTAAAGTAGGTATAGACCACTGTTCTGTACTGTAGCTCCACTGTTCCCGCACTGTTACAACTACCACCTCTTTTACATTTTTACCCCTTTCTCCTACGTTGACACCTGTCGGTGACCCCTTACACTATAAAAGGAGGCCCATGCACAACGTGGAGGGGGTTCGGAACCTAGATCACTCTCGCGCTGGGTGTAGCTGCTTCTTCAAGCTCCCGAGCGCTCAAACTCAATACACCACCAAGCAGGAGTAGGGTTTTACGCGTCTACCGCGGCCCGAACCTGGGTAAAACTGCCCGCGTGCTCGCTACGATCTGCTCTTTGTGCTCCCTCCGCCCTCGTACCGCACAGACAAGGGGCTCCGGTCCCATAGGTGTTCGTGGCGGACAGTTTCCCCCGACATCTTTGGCGCGCCAGGTAGGGGGCGTCGAGGTTGTGCGAACCTGATCCGGCGTTCGCGCGGGCGCATTCTTCATCAACCTCTCCAGCTTCATCAGCAACTTCATCAGCGACAACTCCATGGCCCCGAAGAAGAAGGCTTCGGAGGTCGGAGGCCCGTCTGCGTCTCACCCGCCGCCACCAGAGCCAACGGTGGGCGGGGGAGATGCCGTCGGAAGGGTGGCCGTCGGTGAGGACACTCACGGCGCCACCAGATCCAAGAACAGGACGGACGACCGAACCTCGGTCTCCGTGGACGCGCCGCGTCCATCTCAGCACACGACGACCCAGCAGCGCCATACCACGGGAGGTGGTATCCGCTTGCTGGGGCAAGGCCAAACCAGAGGCTCGTGGGACGCCCCGGACCCCCGTCCGGGCACAAGCAAAGCAAAGGCGCCGGCGCGGGACCCCGCTCCTTCTAACGTTGTTAGAAGTCCGAGCGTATCCCGCTCCTCGCACCGCTCGCCCGCGTTCCCCTCCACTCCAGCAGAAGCGCTCGCAAGGGCGCAACTGCTCCTCGACTTTCCTCCAGCGGCCGACAAGGCTGAAGAATGGAGGGCCACCATCCGGAGCCTGATAGACTTCGCCAACAACGATTCTCCGCAGCAGCCGTCGACCTCACAGCCGCGGCAAGCTGAGAAGACGAAGGCTGACGGCAACAAGACTGCCGGGGGTGCGACAAGCGTGCATTCCCCGCCGCAGAAGCAGAAGACGCCGCCCCGCCGGAACAACCCCGACGACGGCTCCACAGCCTCGTCGGACCCGCGGGCCCGTCGGGACCAGCGCCAGGTCCTCGACGACCGGCGAGAAGAAGACGCTCGGACCACAATCGAGCGCCGCCGAGAAGCTCGGCGACAATCTGACAAGAGAGCTGGAGACACCGTCGACGCGCACGCGCCCGGTGGGCCAGGCGACTTGCCGTACGCGGCAGGCTGCCCTGCGTTCACCCGCGAGCTGCGGCGCGTCCAGTGGCCCAGCATGAAGAATTTTAAGCCCGATGTACCGGAGAAGTACGACGGCAAGACGCACCCCTCGGAGTTTCTCAGCGTCTATACCATCGCAGTGCAAGCTGCCGGGGGGCGCGACGAGAAGATCTTGGCGAATTACTTCCCGCTCGTGCTAAAGCCGAACGTCCGTTCGTGGCTCATGCACTTGCCGGAAGGTTCCATCTCTTCTTGGGCCGACCTCTGCCACCAGTTTGTCGGCGCCTTCACCGGCGGCCACAAACCTCATGGCCAGGAGAGCGATCTCCACATCTTGGCCCAGAAGGAAGGCGAGACCCTGCGCAAGTATATCCAACGCTTCAGCCGGGTGCAGCACAACATCCCTGACGTTCACCCTGCCGCGGTTATCAGCGCGTTCCATCAGAACGTGCGTAACCGCCGCATGCGTGAGGAGATGGCGATGACGAAGATTCGGGACGTCAGCGAGCTATACGCTCTTGCTGACAAGTGCGCACGCGCGGAAGAGGGGAGGAGACTCCCCGGGGAGGATACTGGCGCAGGAGGAAGCGACAGCGACGACGCCGCCCCGGCAAAGAAGAACCGGCGGCGGAACAATAGAAAGAAGGGCAAGAAAGAGGTGCTTGCCGTCGAGAAGTCCGGCAAGGAGGCCCCCGCCAAGCAAGCGCAGGCTGGCGGCTCCGGCAAGGAGCCTGCCCCTGCAGCGGCGGCCGACAAGCCGGGTAGCTCCGACAAGCAATACTGTAAGATCCACCGCACCAAGGGTCATGATCTCTCCAACTGCAAGCGCGTCGAATACCTCGTCGAGCAGCAGAAGGCTGAGTACGAGAGGCGCGACAAGGAGAAGGCCCAAGGTGGCGGGGAGGAGCCCAGCAAGAAGCGGCCGTTCAACGGCCGGGGAGGACGCCGCGGCAAGGCTAAGCAGCGGCAAGGAGATCGACCTCCCCGAGGCCGCGACAACGACGAAGAAGATGACGACGAAGACATGGAGGACGATGAGAACAGCGAGCAGGAGTTCCAGAAGGCCACGGAGGTCCTGTGCGTCGACGGTGGCGCCTCCCTGCACACCTCCCACCGCCAACTAAAGCAGTGGGTGCGTGAGGTAAACGCAGCGGAGCCGCCCGTGGAGTCGCGCAGGCTCCTCAAATGGTCCAGCACGCCCATCGTTTTTGATCTTGAGGATCACCCTGACCGCACCACTGCGGTCGGGTGATTGCCGATGCTGGTTTCTCCCACCATCCGCAACCTCAAGGTCACCAAAATGTTGGTTGACGGCGGGGCCGGGCTGAACTTGATCTCCTCTGCTGTGATCAAGAAACTCCAGATTCCAGATGGCGAGCTCGAAGAGACCGGTTCATTCCAAGGAATCAACCCGGGAAGGAGCAAGCCCAAGGGAAAGATCACTCTGCCGGTGACCTTTGGCGGGGAGCTCAACTTCAGGACTGAGCGCATCACCTTCGACGTCGCCGATATTCCATTGCCCTACAATGGAATACTTGGCCGTCCTGCCCTCGCCAAGTTCATGGCAGCTTCCCATTATGCCTACAACGTGCTGAAGATACCGGGGCCGATAAGCGTCATCGCTGTCCATAGCGACAAGAAAGATGCGCTTATCTGCGCCGACAAGATCTACCGGGATGCGGCAGCTGCGGCCGAGAAGGATACTCTTGCCGCTGAAGCTCCCGGGGGGAAGAAGATGAAGACCAAGTCCGGCAAGTGCTCTGGGACCCACTCCGGCAACCGCACCTCTTCGGAGTGCTGCGCTGCCGCCGAGGACGTTCCATCGAGCTCCACCGGCAAGAGTAAGAAAGGAATGGCTGCTCCTCCGGCGACCAAGAAAGTGTCCGCAAAGGAGGACGGCACTGGTGGTACCTTCACCATCAGCGCCACCCTTGACAGCAAATAGGAAAGCGCGCTCGTTGCCTTCCTGCGGGCGAATGTCGATGTGTTTGCCTGGCAACCATCTGACATCCCCGGTGTTCCCAGGAAGGTGATTGAGCACAAGCTTGCTGTCTGTCCTCATGCGCGGCCCATCAAGCAGAAAGTGAGGAAGCAAGCCGTGGAGCGCCAAGAGTTCATCAACGAGGAAATCAAGAAGCTAGAAGCAGCAGGCCTAGTTAGAGGTGTGATCCATCCGACGTGGTTGGCAAATCCAGTCGTCGTGCGCAAGGCCAACGGGAAGTGGAGACTGTGTATAGACTTCACGGATGTGAATAAAGCATGTCCCAAGGATCCATTCCCTTTGCCGCGCATTGACCAGATCGTTGACTCCACTGTCGGATGTGAGCTACTCTGTTTTCTTGATGCATACTCAGGCTATCATCAGATCTTTATGGCCAAAGAGGATGAAGAGAAGACTGCATTTATCACTCCATGCGGCACCTATTGCTTTATTCGCATGCCGTTTGGATTGAAGAATGCAGGCTCAACCTTTGCAAGGGTAGTGTACACTGCTTTCGAGCCACAGATCCACAGAAATGTAGAAGCTTACATGGATGACATCGTGGTGAAGAGCAAGAGCAAGGAAACCCTGATTCAAGACTTGGAAGAAACGTTTCAGAACCTGCGCAGGATACAGCTCAAGTTGAACCCCGAGAAGTGCGTCTTTGGAGTCCCCTCCGGCAAGCTTCTCGGGTTTTTTGTATCGCAGAGGGGGATTGAAGCCAATCCCGACAAGATTAAGGCCATTGAGCAGATAGAGGCCCCAAAGCGCGTCAAGGATGTCAGGAGGCTTGCAGGTTGTGTGGCTGCCCTCAGTAGGTTCATTTCAAAGTCTGCAGAACGCGCCCTACCTTTCTTCAAAATCTTGAAGAAGGCAGGTCCCATGAAGTGGACTCCGGAAGCGGAGGCGGCGCTGCAGGATTTGAAACGGTACCTGTCCTCCACTCCAATACTTGTCGCACCTAGACCACAGGAAAAGTTGTTGCTATACTTAGCAGCAACCAACCAGGTGGTTAGTGCTGCGTTAGTAGCGGAGAGGGAGTCCGACGAGGAGCCAGCACCACCGGCAAGCGAATCCAGCGACAAGCAGGGGGCTGTCCCGACAAGCTCTGGTCCCGACAAGGAAGACTCTGCGCAGGAACAAGATGAGGTGCGGAAGAAGATGGTGCAGCGCCCAGTGTATTTTGTAAGTTCCCTTCTCCAAGGGGCTAGATCAAGATACTCTGGTGTGCAAAAATTGCTTTTCGGCCTCCTCATGGCCTCGAGAAAGCTGCGCCATTACTTCCAAGCCCATGAGATAACAGTGGTCACTCGCTTTCCGCTGAAGAGGATATTGCACAATCCAGAAGCAACAGGCAGGATCGTTGAGTGGGCACTGGAGCTGTCGAGCTTTGGACTCAAGTTTGAAAGTACTTCAACCATACAGAGCCGAGCTTTGGCAGAATTCATAGCTGAGTGGACCCCAACGCCAGATGAAGAAGTTCAAGAAACAAGCACACCCGTACAAGAAGCGACAAGTGAATGGGTAATGTATTTTGACGGTGCCTTCTCGCTGCAAGGCGCCGGTGCTGGCGTGGTACTCATCGCGCCCACCGGAGAGCACCTCAAATATGTTATCCAGATGCACTTTCCCAGGGAGCAAGCGACAAACAACACTGCAGAATATGAAGGCTTGCTTGCCGGCCTCAGGATTGCGGCCGAACTTGGGATCAGGAAGCTGATTGTGCGGGGCGATTCTCAGTTGGTGGTCCGGCAAGTGAACAAGAGCTATCAGAGCCCTTTGATGGAAGCCTATGTCGATGAGGTGAGAAAGCTTGAAGAGCACTTTGAAGGTTTGCAGATGGAGCACGTCCCGAGAGCTCAAAATGAAATTGCAGACGGCCTTTCAAAGTGCGCTTCGATGAAGTTACCTGTGGAACCAGGGACCTTCTTGCTCAAGCTGACTCAACCATCCGTTACACCATCAATTGGGCAGTCCAAGAAGAGAAAGTTGGTCTCCGGCGACTACTTGCCGGCGGATCTTCCTGAAACCGCCGCCAAGGTCCCCAAGATCAACAACCAGAACGCTGAGGAACAGTTTGCTCCTGCAAGTCATCGGGCTTGTACAGTTGAAGCAAGCGTTCCCGGCAAGCCTCGCCCCGGCGAGCTTGCCGGGGGACCGTCAGCTCCGGTAGAACCAGAGGTCTTTGCCGTAGAAGCTGAGGTTCCCGCAGCGGCCCTCGAGCCTTTAGTCCTTGCCGTCGAGCCTCGGGCTCCGGCATGGGCACAGCAGATAGTCCGTTTTCTGCAAACTGGAGAACTTCCCGACGACCCTCAAGAGATAGAGAAGATAACCAGGCAGTCAAGTATGTATCAGTTCGTCGATAACGAGCTGTACAGAAGAAGACTCAATGGTGTCAGACTGAAGTGCATCTCCAGAGAAGATGGACAGAAGCTGTTGGCGGAAATACACGGAGGCATATGCGGCCACCACATTGGCGCAAGGGCGCTTGCCGGGAAAGCTTTCCGGCAAGGGTTCTTTTGGCAAGAAGCCCTCCAAGATGCAACTGCACTAGTAACCAAGTGTGAAGCGTGCCAGTTCCATGCAAAGCAAATCCATCAGCCAGCTCAAGCTCTCCAAACAATCCCTTTGTCATGGCCCTTCTCGGTCTGGGGGCTCGATATCCTCGGCCCTTTCCCTCGTGCTGTCGGGGGCTTTGAGTACTTGTACGTCGCAATCGACAAGTTCACAAAGTGGCCAGAAGTGGAGCCAGTGAGGAAGGTGACAGCACAGTCAGCGGTCAGGTTCTTCAGGTCGATTGTTTGACGTTTCGGGATCCCTAACCGGATCATCACCGACAACGGTACGCAATTCACTAGTCGCACCTTCATGCAGTACGTCCAAGACCTTGGCGCCAAGGTCTGTTTCGCTTCTGTTGCTCACCCGAGGAGCAACGGTCAAGCGGAGAGGGCAAATGCTGAAGTGCTGCGCGGACTCAAGACAAGGACCTTTGACAGGCTGCGCAAGTGCGGAAGAAATTGGATAGAGGAGCTACCGGCGGCTCTTTGGTCAATCAGAACGACACCAAGTCGAGCCACCGGACAGACACCTTTTGCTCTAGTCTATGGAGCAGAGGCAGTTCTCCCCACGGAACTCGTATACGGATCTCCTCGAGTGCTCGCTTATGATGAACTCGAGCAAGAGCAACTGCGGCAAGATGACGCATTGCTCCTCGAGGAGGGACGTCTCCAGGCTGCTGTACGAGCTGCTCGATACCAGCAAGCTTTGCGCCGCTACCATAGCCGCAAAGTCAAGGCCAGGAGTCTCGAGGAAGGCGACCTTGTTCTTCGACGTGTTCAGTCCGCCAAGAATTCCAACAAGTTGACGCCGAAGTGGGAAGGCCCTTATCGGGTGAGACAAGTTACGAGGCCCGGCGCTGTCCGCCTCGAGACCGAAGAAGGCTTACCGGTGAGCAACTCCTGGAACATAGAGCATCTTCGCAAGTTTCACCCCTAAGGCGCGGTTGCCGTGATCCGCTCCGGCAACCACCTTTTGTACAAGCTTTGCCGCTGTTGCATGTAACCCTTTGTACAAAGCCGGGCGCAGACCCCGTGCATCAGTAAAGTTTTTGTGTTTTTCGCACCGATTGCCTTTTGCATGCTTCTTTTTGCTATTTGCATGTTCTGTTTGGCATTTGGTGCAACACTCAGATACACGGTAAGCGCTATTACGCCGAAAGGCCATATGCTTGTTTCCCTCTCCCTTTTCTTTCCTCTTAAACAGAAGGAACGTTCCTCGCGCACAAATTTGCCGGGGGGGAAGGAGGTGGAGGAGGAACCAAGTGCTGTTCAAGAAAGAGAAGCCTTACCGGAAAGCAAACAATATAAGCAAGCAACATATATGAAAGATAAGTTGTTAGAATTTGACCAGTTCAAATTTTAAATTTTAGTTGTCTTCCTTGAACGATCACATTTTGTATGGAAAACCTGTGCGCGGAGGAACCTACCCGTAGCTTGCCGCACCCTTATCTTGTTTTCGAGTTCACTCAACGATTTAAGTGAGCTGCGACAAGTGTCGCGCCCTTGCTTCGTTTCCGAGTACGCTCAGCAAGCTAAGTGCGTTGCGACTAGCTGCGGCAAGGTTGCTTGCCGGCGAAGACCTTGGCCAGCAGGCTGCTCAGAGTCCAGCACTCAGCGCTCGCGGCAAAGGCCCCTTGCCGGCAAGCTCCCCGGGAGCGTAGGGTGAAAAACATACAAAGTCAAAGATTGAGACAAGGAAGATAACATTGCACTGATTGATCAAAATAAAGTGAATATCTTACAAAGGATAACTTGTCGCAATGGACTAATAAGTTCATGACATAATGTGCAGCAACAAAAAGGTAAAGATAATGGAGCCCTAATCTACGCGGTCGCCCTCCTTCCTGCCGAGCCTGGCCACCTTGGCGATGATGTGGCCGACCTGCTCCTTCAGGGCCTCCGTGTCTGCATCAGCCGGCAAGCTGCGAAGAACGTTGGTGAGATTGATCCCCGGGTTGCGGTACACGATCTTCGTCAGCACCCGCTCCAGAGTTCCCGCGCAGAGCAGGCGCGACTCCTCGGCCAGCTGCGCGGGGATGCGGTTCCGGAGACCTGCAAGGGCCGGCGCGATCCCTCTGAAGAAGAGGCTGAGCTTGGCGCTGTGCGGGAGATCCGGATCCGGCGAGTAGATGAGGTGTTCGACCCTCAGCGCCAGCAGCTCCTGGTCAATGTTGGACGCAGAAGAAACCAAGTCTTCGGTCCATACCTCGATGGTCTGGCGGAAGAGCTCGGATGCCTTGTTGACGCTGTCCACCAAGGTCCGCTCCTTGCGGAGCTCCTCCTTCAGCTTGTTCTCCTGAGCCCGGGCAGCGTCGAGCGAATCCTTCAGAGTGGTGACCTTCAGTTCCAAGTCCTCGATGGAGTCCTTGGCGGCCTTTAACTCGTCGCCCCTCTTGGAGAGACTCACCTGAAGCTCGGAGTTTGTGTGAGCGTCCTTCTCGCGCTCCAAGATGAGCGCGGCAATCTTCTCTGCGCTCACCTTCAGCGCCTTCTCCAGCTGCTCAACCTTGGCGGCGAGCTCCTTCTTGGCGTCTTCCGCGGCAACCGCGGCGGCTTTCGCCTCCTTCAGCGTCCCGCCAAGGGCTGCCTCGCGAGCGGCAAGGTCCTCCTCGTGGGAGTCGAGCTCGACCTTCCGCTGCGCGAGCTCTCCCTCTCGCCGGGACATCTCCACCCCGGCGAGCCGCTGCTGTTCGTCAGCTTCAGCCTTCTCGAGCACCCACTCCTGGTACTCGCCGGCGAGACGCTCACGCTCCTCCGTCACCTCGCGGAGGGCCGCCTGGTTGGCGGCGCTGAGCTCCGCCGCACGCTTCTCCATTTCCGCGGCGGCCTTGGCGGCAAGGGCCTCCCAGGAGGCGAGCTTCGCCTGCCTGGCCCGGTAAAGGGCCAGGAGCTGGTGGAGCAACCTCTCCTCCTCGGGCCCCTCACTCCCGCCGGGCGCCTCGACGATCTTCAGGCCTGCGGAGGCGAGGACTTCTCCGTCGAACGCCTCGCCCTCCGCGGGAGCTCGTGATGAAGGCCCCCAAGGCATCTGGATGAAGACACCGTTGGGGGCCTCAAGATAATACCCCTGCTCCTTGCTGGCGGAGGGGCCGGTGGCCGGTGCAGCATCTGATGCTCCCGCCGCCTCCGGGCCGGCGGTGCGGTCGCCGTCCCCCTCCCCAGCCGCTGCGTCCGCAGCCGGGGCAGTCTCCTGCGCGGCCGGCTCGGCGGCCTCGGCTATCTCCTCGACGACAGGAGCGTCGCCGCCGCCGCCCCGCGCGCCCTCCTCCTCAAGGTTGATAACCTCCGTCTCCATGGGCTCAGGGGGAGGAAGATCTAAAAAGAAGAAGAAGAAAAAGAAGTTCAAGACTCAAGCAAATATCCAAAAAGAGGCAAGGCCAAGAAAGCAAATCACAAAACTTACCTTGGCGGACGTCCTCAGCGGCGGGCTCCCTCGCCGGGGAGCTCGGCCTTGTCGGAGTAGTCATCCTCGCCGGGCTGCTCGCCCTCGGCGGGGTACTCTGCCGTGGCGGAGTACCCGCCCTTGGCGGAGCGCTCTCCCTTGCCGGAGAGTTCTGCCTTGGCGGGGACGGCGGGGCCTGCGGCTCCTCGACGACGGTCTCCGGGCACTCTTCCCGCTGTGGCTCCACCTCTGCACAAAACAAGACAAGAAACATCAAGACATGAAAACAAAACCAAATCCTCAGGCGTACCCCGACAGGCGAAAAGAGTAAACCCCAGACTTACGCTGGGGGCTGCGCTGCGGGCTGCGCTGGGGGCTGCTCCTCGGAGCAGCGCTCGGGTCCGGCAGGCTCGGCTCCGGCACACCCCCTGTTGCCGCAGCTGCTGAGTCTTCCGTGGCCTCGACCTCGGGCGCCTTGGCCTTCTTCGCCGCGCGATGGGCCAGGGTCCTGAAATCAGAACAATGAACAGAGTCAGCATTAACAAAAAACCAAGACAGAAATCGAGAAGATGTAAGGTCCTGGATCCTTACTCCTGGTCCTCCTCGTCGTCCTCGCTCAGGGCGGAGAAATCATACTCCACCGTGGGCGCGTCGGCGCGAGGAGCGGAAGACGAAGACTCCCTCGCGCGCTTGGTGTTCACCGGGGCTGGGGGCTGCGAAGACCCAACCCCTGTGGTAGCCGGCGCCCGAGGAGCGGGCGGAGCCGCTGCTCCGCTCCGAGAAGACCCTTGCCGGCTCGGCGCCGGCCTGCGAGGCGCCTCCGTCGTGGTCCGCGCGCGTGCTGCCTCTGCTGTGGCTGGTGCGCCGGAAGGCCTTGGCGCGGCTTGACTCCCCCGGGGAGCCGCCCGGTGAGCTGGCTGTTGCCGGGGCGCCTGCGCCCTCTCCCCTGTCGCCGCCTTGCGGAGGCGCTTCGCCGGGGACTGCCTCGGGCTTGCCGGGGGCGGGGAGCTCTCCGACGAGGAGAGGTCGTCGGCGTACAACTCCGTGGATCCGCCGGAGTCCTCGGCCTCCTCCTCCTCCTCCTCTTCCCCGGCCGGCTCACTGGGCCCAGCGTCCTGCGCTGCGGCCCCCTTTCCCTTGGCGCCTCCGCCCCTCGCGGCGCCTCTGCTCCCTCCGGCGGTACCCTCCATTGCCGCGGCCTCGGCCGCGATCCCGTGGATCCCGGAGTGCCTCAGCGAGGGGACCCCGGCGAGCGCGTCGGGAGGAAGCTTCAGCAACCTGCGGATCTCCGCCTCCTCCGCCTGGGTGGACGCGTCCGCAGCCTCCGCCTCTTCCAGCGAGTATCCGAAAATTCCTGCCGCCGGGCTGCGGCGGCCTCTTCAGCCCGAGAAGCTATGTAGGCGATCTCCTGGTCGGTGGTGTCCCGCGTGTGCTGCTTGAGGTCGTCCTTGTTCTTCGCCACCTCTGCGAGGTTGTCGTAGAAGTTGAGGACGTCGATGGGCTTCGGAGCGATCCACGTGCGGTCCACGCCGTGCGAGTCACACATGGGCATCATGGCGAGGATCCGATCCCTGACGATGTTGTTGCAGAGCGGCACCACTTCCCGGGGAGTCCTGAACCACTCGGGGTGTGCCGGGTCGTACTTGAAGAGTTCCCGGACCATTCCCCTCAGCTCCAGCGTGGTGAAGTTGAAGTTGAGCCCGGGGCGCAGCCTCATGATGTCTGCCGGGCCGCCGTACTCCCAGGCCGGCCTCTTCCGGTCTTGGAGAGGGGCGATGCGCCGGCGGAGGAAATCTGCGCCCACCTCAGCAACTGACAGCTTGGCCATCCGAAGACGAAGAATCCGGACGAGGGCGATGTCGAGCTTGATGTCGTCGGAATCTAGCTCACTCCAGTCCCTGCCGCGCACGATGGGCGTTGTGCGCGGCGCGGTGAAGGCTTGCGGCTGGTCTTCGACGATCCAGCACCACTCCGCTCGCCATTCCTCCCACTTGCCGCGGAGCTCCCCCGGCAAGTACGCACCCTTTTTATTCAGACGGAAGACCCAAGAATTTCCTCCGGAGAGGGGGGCATCGGCCTCGGCTCTAGGAGTGAAGAAGTGCCTAAAGAGCGCTACATTGGGGTGGACTCCTATGAAGTTTTCGCACATGTGTGCGAAAACCGCCATGGTGAGGATGGCGTTGGGGGTGAAGTCAAGCAGATGGAGGCCGTATGTGTTCATGATGTCGCAGAAGAAGTTTGAGAAAGGAGGACAGAGACCACAATGAAAGAAGGCAGCAAAAAAGTAGTACCCGCCGGGATAGCTGTCCTTGGCGGCGGCCGGATACGCTCGCGTGCGGGGATGCGCGTCGGTCTCCTTGGCCCAGAACAAGTAATACTTGTTCCAGAGCTCCCGCACGCCGAGCTTCGGCGGGAAGACGAGATGCTGCTTCCGGTACGCGATGAGCTTGGCCGCTTGCTCCGATTTCTCCCGCTTGGACTTCTCCGCCTTCGCCTTGTCGGTCTTTGGGGCCATGGCGGACGCGGCGGAAGGAGGGGAACGAAGAGCTCGGCGGCGGCGGAGATGTGGAGACAGAGCGCAAGAGAGAATCTTTGGAGGAGGAAGGCGATGCAATGAAAGCGCAAGGAGGGGAACCGCGCCCGCTTCCTCTGCTTTTATGGGGGAGTGGGGGGCGTTTCGCCCTTTCCATTAAGAGATCGTGGGCACGTCCCATCCCACGGCGCCGCGATCGACGCGTGCCGTTACAGTGGGGTGCGGCGGATACGGAAGTGGATTCGGCGCGCCGCGGGCCGCGGGTGCCCGTGCACTGTTTTGGGCCTGGCCCAACAGCGCTCGGCACCGTGTGTGGCCCAGGCCCGGGGGCTCCTGTCGGTGTACTAAGGTAGGGGTACCTCAGTACCCCAACTTGTGCACGGACAGTTGCAGCTTCCCGCGGCAGGGTTTACTGCGTGCTCGCCGGAGACCTTCCTGCTCCCTATTAAACCATTCAAAAACAAAGTATACAAGACATAAGACCGAGACCCCGGCAAGAGGAGCTTGCCGGGAAGGCCGTACCAGGCTCAAGACTGCCCCGCTAACACAAGACCCTGGCAAGAGGAGCTTGCCAGGAAGACTAGAAGACAACGCCTCGGCGCTATATGCGCCCCGGCAAGGGCCCGGGGAGCGGCAAGCTCCCGGGCCCGGCAAGATCAAGACCCCGGCAAGGTGCTTGTCGGGAAGGCTGCGCTGTGTGCCCACGCTCCAGCTCATCGGCCCACGCGTCGCCCTGGGGCCTATCCAGGGACGCGTGGCGGATGGCTGTGCAGCCTGGGGTACACGGTGGCACTCCACGGTGATGGATCCATCGCCGTGGCAGACGGAGACGCTAAGGCGGGAGCTTTTGGGGTCGACGGCGACGGGCATTAAATGCCCTTGTCCCCCACTGTTAAAGTAGGTATAGACCACTGTTCTGTAGTGTAGCTCCACTGTTCCTGCACTGTTACAACTACCACCTCTTTTACATTTTTACCCCTTTCTCCTACGTTGACACCTGTCGGTGACCCCTTACACTATAAAAGGAGGCCCATGCACAACGTGGAGGGGGTTCGGAACCTAGATCACTCTCGTGCTGGGTGTAGCTGCTTCTTCAAGCTCCCGAGCGCTCAAACTCAATACACCACCAAGCAGGAGTAGGGTTTTACGCGTCTACCGCGGCCCGAACCTGGGTAAAACTACCCGCGTGCTCGCTACGATCTGCTCTTTGTGCTCCCTCCGCCCTCGTACCGCACAGACAAGGGGCTCCGGTCCCATAGGTGTTCGTGGCGGACAGTTTCCCCCGACAAAGAATAATGACAATGCCATTAGAGTTGTGACTAGAGGTGGCAGAATGACTCAGTAACCTCTGTATCCTGAAGGCCACCCTAGGAGAATAGAGCAAGATTCTCAGAGAGCTAATATAGATGCACCTAGTTCTTCTAAAAAGAAGAAAAAGAAAAATGATAAGACTTTGCATGCTTCTAGTAAACCTGTAGCTCACCCACCTGAGAATCCCAATGATATATCTGTTTTTGATGCTGAGACACTATCTGGTAATGAACATGAACCTAGTGATAATCTTAATAATGATGTTCATGTTGATGCTCAACCTAGCAATGATAATGATGTAGAGATTGAACCTGCTGTTGATCTTGATAACCCAAAATCAAAGAATCAACGTTATGATAAGAGAGACTTTGTTGCTAGGAAGCACGGTAGGGAAAGAGAACCATGGGTTCAGAAACCCATGCCTTTTCCTCCGAAACCATCCAAGAAAAAGGATGATGAGGATTTTGAGCGCTTCGCTGAAATGATTAGTCCTATCTTTTTGCGTATGCATTTGACCGATGTGCTTAAAACAAATTCTTATGCCAAGTATATGAAAGACATTATTACCAACGAAAGAAAGATACCTGATGTAGAAATCTCTACCATGCTTGCCAATTAAACTTTTGAGGGTGGAATGCCTAAGAAATTAGGAGATCCAGGAGTACCTACTATACCTTGCTCCATTAAGAGAAACTATGTGAAAACTGCTTTGTGTGATCTTGGAGCTGGTGTTAGTGTTATGCCTCTCTCTTTATATCGTAGACTTGACTTGAGTAAGTTGACACCTACTGAAATATCCTAGCAAATGGCTGATAAATCAACTGCTATACATGTCGGTATTTGTGAGGATGTGCCGGTTGTAGTTGCAAATGTAACTATTCTAACGGACTTTGTTATACTTGATATTCCCGAGGATGATAGTATGTCTATTATTCTTTGAAGACCTTTTTTGAATACTGCAGGGGCTGTTATTGATTACAACAAAGGCAATGTCACTTTTCATGTCAACGGTAATGAGCATATGGTACACTTTCCGAGGAAACAACGTCAGGTTCATAGTATCAATTATATTGGAAAAACTTCAACTATCACTATAGGAGGTTTTGAGTTTCCTATTCCTACTATCAAGAAGTCATATGACATAATTATCGTTGGGGACATCCATATCCCCATTGAGGTAACATAGTGTTATTCGAAAATTCTCCGGTTTCATGTTACTCGGAAAGAGTTTATTAACAAGACCTGATCAACCTTGTTAATGGATTCCTTTTGATGAACATGGGATATGTGAATGTAGATAGCACAAACCTTCTGTACCCTCATTTACTTTCTGTTAATTAGGTTAAATAAAACAAAAATAGCATTATCTGTCTGTTTCCAGACTTATCCGTGCAATAAAAAATATCCCAAAAATAAAAGTTCCCCAAATGCCATGAAAATGAAATATGATTTTTTGTAGAATATTTATGAAAATATGGCACTAAGCACACAGCGAGGGGAGCCAGCACCTGGCCTCGAGGGCACAGGGCGCCCCCCCTGCCTCGAGGGCCCCATGTGCCCCCCTCCACTTATCCTTTCACCCATACCGTTCTTCTTCCTCCCAAAAAAATCCCCAACCAGCTCAAACCCGAGTTCTAGCTCGTTTTGCTGCCATTTTCGATCTCCTTGCTAAAAGCACCATTCACCAAACTGTTTGGGGAGATTTTTCCTTGGTATGTGACTCCTCCATTGGTCCAATTAGTTTTTGTTCTAGTGCTTTATTTGTTGCAAATTTGTGCTGCTGTGGTCACCTTGTTCTTGAGCTAGCATGTCAAATTTTCTTGGTCCCAAGTAGTTCTAATGCATGATATAGCCTCTAGGCACTTGTAGGAGTTGTTGCTATCAATCTTGTTGAGTTTGGTTAACTTTTACTTGTGAGTTACTAAAAATTTCAGAAAAATGTCTAGGAAAAACTTCCAAGGAGGTCCTTCAAGGAAGCAAGGACCGAGGCTCGCGTTCCGTGAGCCCGACGATGAATCACCGAGGGATGCTGATGTATGACCTTGTGAATGGCCATCGGATGAATTTATGAGTTAAGCGGGCATCAAAGATGAATTTTATGCATATGTGCGTAACGCTGACCTCGAGGACTTCATGCAAGATAAGTGCACTCAATACCGTAGCTTGACTGATAGCTTTGTGAGAAGGTTTAAATTTTCATCTTCATGTAATTCTCACACTGTCTTGTTTGATCTATATGATGAATCTTATACCATGGACTTAGAGGATTTTAATGAGGCCCGCAAGCTCCCACAATGGGGTAGTATGAGTGATCCTCGTAAATCTGAATTTAGAGAATTCCTAGCTAGTATTACAGTGGGGGGATCCATGGACATCACACAAGCCACCACTGGGAGCATACATTTTCCTGCTATTCATTACTTTGCTCTCTTTATTGGTAGATGCATAAAAGGTAAAGATGAAGCCTGTCACATGTGTGTCCCTGATCTCAGCATTCTCAGGAGTGCTGTACTAGGTGATAGGCAATATAACTTAGGAGCAATTGTTGCACGTAGACTACACCATAATTGTTCGAATGGAGATTTATTTGGTGGGATCTATCCTACTCGCATAGCCCGCTATCTTGGTGTGTCTGTGCATTCGTATGATAACCCCTTACCTACTGTTTATTTAGATTGTAATGCTATGGCTAGTCACCGATTTATAGAGTGGGATAATCAAACTCTCAAATATCGACTAATTTTTAACCGGAAACATGCCATCCCTATTGTTCTTCCTGCCCCTACTTTGTTTAACTTTCAGGAAAAAGGAAGACACACTATAACTATGGAGGAGGCAAATGCCTATTATAACATGACGGAGGCAAACCGCCTTCGAGCTGCAGCTCAGTAGGCAGCATCTCAGTACGACCCCAACTACAACTTTGGATACCCGTCAGGCCAGTACTGGCCATAGACCAACTTAGGCCAAAAGCCTAAGCTTGGGGGAGTACGTGTTTCTCACCGACTTACATTCATGTTCACACACTTATTCTAGTTGTCGGTGCTCACACTCTTTCACTGTACCATCCATGCTTAGTTTAAATTTCTTTTTCTTATCTTTTTCTTGTGTGCTAAAAAAACCCAGAAAAACAAAAAAACATTAGTTGTAGCTTCTAGCTAGTTTACTTTCTTTGCTTGTAGTAGTAATTAAAAAATGAAAACCCAAAAATATTTCTTGTTCTTCTTTTGCTTGTTGGGAGCTTTCCCGTGTAAATAGTTTCTTTTCTTTTCTTTAGGGGTTAAGAGTAGAAGACCATGATTGAAAATGCTTAGTGGCTCTCATATGCTTTGTTGTTGATTTAATCTTGAGCCATATTACTTTGTCTTCTCTCTTGTATTAAATGTCTGCAGATTCCAGCTTAGTCCAATGCACGTGCACTATTATTATTATCCACACCGTTCTGTCGTGCGAGTGAAAGGCAATAAGGATGATATATGATGAACTAATTGAGATGACAAAAGCTGGTATGAACTCGACCTCTCTTGTTTTTGTAAATATGATAGGTCATCGTTCTTGATTCAGCTTGTTATGAATGAAACATGTTTGCAATGACAATTAGAGATCATAGCTACTTATGCCATGCTTAATAAGCTGAGAGTTTATAATGGTCTATCTTGCGTGCCAACATGATATTAAAATGGTTGTGATGTGGTATGATGGGTGGTATCCTCCTCTGAACGATTTAAGTGACTTGACTTGGCACATGTTCACGCATGTAGTTGAAACAAATCAACATAGCCTTCACGATATTTATGTTCATGGTGATTTATATCCTACTCATGCTTGCATTCATTGTTGATTAATTTTAATGCATGTTCATGATCGTTGTTGCTCTCTAGCTGGTCGCTTCCTAGTCTCCTTCTAGCCTTCACCTATACTAAGCGGGAATACTGCTTGTGCATCCACTTCCATAAACCCCAAAGTTATTCCATATGAGTCCACCATGATTACCTATATGCGGTATTTACCAGCCGTTCCAAGTAAATTTGTATGTGCCAAACTTTAAACCTTCAAATGAAATTCTGTTTTGTATGCTCGAACAGCTCATGTATCAACTAGGGTTGTCTATATCTTCCATGCTAGGTGGGTTATTCTCACGATGAGTGGACTCCGCTCATCATTCACGAGAAAATGGTTGGTAACCGGGATGCCCAGTCCCATGCTTAAAATCACAATAATTAAACAAAACTCCCACAGGGTTGTTGCTTGTTTGGAAGGTAACCCGTGGATTCGGCTGGCCGTGGAGTGTGCTTGTTGGTGGTTGGGGGAGTATAAACTTTTACCATTCTGTTTGGGAACCGCCTATAATGTGCGTAGCATGGAAGATATCGAGATTTTAGGTTGTTATGTTGACAATGAAAGTATACCGCTCAAAATGTTATTCAATCTCTATTTTAAAATCGAGCTCTGGCACCTCTAAAATCCCTGCTTCCCTCTGCGAAGGGCCTATCTATTTACTTTTATGCAGAGTCATCATCCTCTTATCAAAAAGCACCAGTAGGAGAGCACCTTTGTCGTTGCATGTATTACTATTAATTTGCATTGAGTATGATCATGACTGGATCTCTTTTACCATGAATTACAATGTCTAGTCAGTCCTTGATCTTTAAAGGTGCTCTACATTTATGTTTTGCGGTCTCAGAAAGGGCTAGCGAGATACCATCCTGTTATATCATATCATGATTGTTTTGAGAAGTGTAGTCATCCGAGGTTTATTATTATTGCTCGCTAGTTGATTATACCATTGATGTGAGTAGTCTTGAGACCTGAAAGTTATTGTGAATGTTCTTAGTTCATGATCTTGTTGAAAACCTGAATGCTAGCTTACATATTTACAACAACAAGAGCAAACAGAGTTTGTCAAAGTTTTTCGTTATCACTTTCAGTTTATCAACTGAATTGCTTGAGGACAAGCAAATGTTTAAGCTTGGGGGAGTTGATACGTCTCCAATGTATCTACTTTTCCAAACATTTTTGCCCTTGTTTTGGACTCTAACTTGCATGATTTGAATGGAACTAACCCGGACTAACGATGTTTTCAGCAGAAATGCCATGGTGTTGTTTTTGTGCAGAAATAAAAAGTTCTCGGAATCGCCTGAAAATCAACGGAGATTTATTTTATAAAATATAAAAAATACCTGTCAGAAGATCCACACCTGGGGGCCCACGGGCTGTCCTCGAGGGTGGGGGCGCGCCCCCCTTCCCAGGGCGCGCCCCCTGCCTCGAGGGCACCCCGATGCCCCACAAACGTATCCCTGGGTCCTATATATTCCGTTTCGTGGAGAAAAAAATCAAGGAGAAAGAATTATTGCGTTTTACGAGATGGAGCCGCCGCCAAGCCCTAATCTCTCTCGGGAGGGCTGATTTGGAGTCCGTTCGGGGCTCCGAAGAGTGGAGATCGTCGCCATCGTCATCATCAACCTTCCTCCATCACCAATTCCATGATGCTCACTACCGTGTGTGAGTAATTCCATCGTAGGCTTGCTGGACGGTGATAGGTTGGATGGGATCTATCATGTAACCGAGTTAGTTTTGTTAGGGTTTGATCCCTAGTATCCACTATGTTCTGAGATTGATCTTGCTATGACTTTGCTCTGCTTAATGCTTGTCACTAGGGCCCAAGTGCCATGATTTCAGATCTGAACCTATTATGTTTCCATGAATATATGTGTGTTCTTGATCCTATCTTGCAAGTATATAGTCACCTACTATGTGTTATGATCCAGCAACCCCGAAGTGACAATAATCGGGACCACTCCCGGTGATGACCATAGTTTGAGGAGTTCATGTATTCACTATGTGTTAATGCTTTGGTCCGGTACTCTATTAAAAGGAGGCCTTAATATCCCTTAGTTTCCAATAGGACCCCGCTGCCACGGGAGGGTAGGACAAAAGATGTCATGCAATTTCTTTTCCATAAGCACGTATGACTATATTCGGAATACATGCCTACATTGCATTGATGAACTGGAGCTAGTTCTGTGTCACCCTAGGTTATAACTTCTACATGATGAATTGCATCCGACGTAATTTTCCATCACCGATCCAATGCCTACGAGCTTTACCTATATTGCTAGTTGCTATTTACTTTTCCGTTGCTATTATCACAAAAACTACAAAAACATTATCTTTACTTTTTATTGCTACTACCACCACTATCATATTACTGTGCTACTAAACTATCTTGCTGCAGATACTAAGTTTCCAGGTGTGGCTGAATTGACAACTCAGTTGCTAATACTTAAGAGTATTCTTTGGCTCCCCTTGTGTCGAATCAACAAATTTGGGTTTAATACTTTGCCTCGAAAACTGTTGCGATCCCCTACACTTGTGGTTTATCATCTCCTAGCAATGCTTCGCAGCGGACGCAACCTCAGCCTGCTGCATCGTGGGAAGCCCTGGCATCAACGAGCTCCTTCCTGCTCTCGATGCTGGCGGCCTCAGCCCGACTCCAAGCCTTCCCGATGGAAGAGTTGGCCTGGACCCACCCGGAGAGAAGCCCCAGGTGCTCCCTCACAAAGCACATGTCGACTTCTTGAAGGTCCTCCCGGAGACGACCAAGTGCGATGAAGGTCTCGTCCAGGGCCCTGGGCCTGACTTAGGGGCCGCAGTTCGCAAGGGCAAGGGTTGGAGGAGACAGAAGTGCGAGCACAGTGGAGCTGCGAGCACAGTAGATGCAAATTATAGCAACACAATACTATAAAACCCGGGTCTAAACCCTAATTTAGACTACTATTTATTAAGAGTGGACGTGCGGCCGCGTCCGTCATTGTGTTCCATCCGGACTGTCGGTCATGGTCTTGCTGCAGAGACTGATGTGGCAGGCAGATTGCAAGACGGCACATGTGTAGAAGCACCTGGCGCTGCCAAAAAGTCCAAGGCCCATGTTCGTGGCTGATACTGGCTCATTAACCCGAATCCATTGGTCCTTATGCACTTCATGCATGTGTAGGCACGTGGCATGCTTGGTGAATATAATTGATTCAGTTGTGGACATGCATGCACTGTTAATTCATCTGATTTGAGTGCGTAGTTGTGTTCATCTCTAATCTGTCATTTATTCCTGAGTACAAGCAAATCAGAACATGAGTGTAGCATTGTATTTGCGTCAGTCAAATCATGTCTATAAAGGAGTGATGGTACCTAGCCATTTATTTGCCGCGTGCACGCTCTAGTCATAGGACCAAGTGGAATAACTTATGTAGGAGTTGTGACGGGTGTAACAGTAGAACATATGTCCTCATCAGGGGCGCAACCTTATGTCGTCCTCCGTGCCCCGGAGCTCCCACATAGGGCGTGTGTGTGACTGGAGCGGAGCCAAGCGCTGCTTGAGGAACTCTTTCACGAGCATGTCCCCCTTCAGCACCTTGGCGTCCACGTCCGACGTCATCCTTTTGAGGATGGGCGCAGCCTGAGGGTCAGAGAGCTTCTCATGGCCCCACCCATCAAGCTTCTTCGGTAGCTGGGTTGGCAGTTCCTGCCGCGCGTTGAGACCCTTGGCGTCCATGAAGACCCAGCAGCGCTGGAAGTTCTCCACTTTCTTTTCAACCCTCATGAGCAAGTTGCTCATGTGAACCACGACGAAGACACGCAGCCAGAGCGTTCGGTCGGGTCGTGCAGCCGTAGGGAGAAGAAGTGTCGAAAAGGGGCATGGAGGGTGTTGTGGAGTTGTCACGGCAGATGTCCTAAGGGAATGACTTGATTGCGGAGCCATAGCGACGTGGTTGGCTTAAAGGGGTTAAACGGGACAAAAGGCACGGGGAGTTTATACTGGTTCGGCCCCTTGCAGTGAGGGTAAAACCTAATCCAGTTTGAGGTGGAAATGCTGGGGTTGCTAGGGAGCGGATGTGCTTTCCTAGCTCTCGATCTATTGTTTCTTACCCTAAGCCGCCGCCGGGTCGTCCCCTTATATACACGGGTTGACGCCCTGCGGCCTACAGAGTCCCGGGTGGCTCATACAATCGTGTCCAGCCTGGCGACTCTTGTTCCATGCCTTACAATACAAGTCACATATATGGCGGTTTGATATTTACAGGCTTTAAGCCGCCTCGGGCCTTGGGCCCTTACATGAACCGCCATCCTTCATATGCTTCTGGGCTTGGCCCCTGAACCGCCGTTGGGTAACCCGGCCCCTCCTGGGCAGATCATATCAAATAGTCATATCCCCAACATTAGGCCCCATGTTGATTTGAACTCGTTCATGTCAATCTCCCTTCATCTTCTCACCAGAAACTACAACCCGCCATGACGTCAGCTCTTGAAATGGTGATATCCCGCCATGATGTCATTTGTTACTTATTTTCAAACTGTTCAGATCTTAACAAATCTTCCACATTTATTGGGATTCCAATAGTCGAGGCGCATGTATTGTTACTTTCCTGTTTTTTTGCCTCCTCGATTCTCGCGCGTGACCCTTATCCATTTTGCTTATAAATAGGGCCCGGAGTCCTTTCCATTCTCCCCTTGCTTCTCACGACGTTCCTTCACTCGAGCTCCGCCGGCGCCGTCGTTCCTTCACTCGAGCTCCGCCGGCGCCGCCGTCCTCTGCTTTGTCTTCAACAGCAGCCGCCGCATTCACCCAACGTGACCAATTCTCTTCCACGTGCCACAGCTGTTAAGAAAGCTGCCAAGAAAGCCGTAAAAAAAGACCAAGAAGAAAACCGCCGCTTTTGAGTTATTGGAAATGGACTACGGCACTGAGTCGGAGGTAGTCCTTGACTCTCTTGGTTCTTATTTCAATTATCTTATTGACACTGATTATTTTCAGGATGACACTGAGGCTAGCCAGGCCGTTGATGAAGAGGTAATTACTATTTCCTCTGGCTCAGAATCCTTGCCAAGACAAAAAGTTCGACGGGTAATCCGAAAAGTAAGATTTTCACACCCTTTAGCTCATTTAGATCTTCACTTTCTTTTGAAGCAACATCAACACGAAAGCCGGCGTCGGACTCGGAGCACCGGGGAGGAAGAACTGTCCTACGGTTTACTGAATACTCCAACTCGTCTAAAATGCCAGAATGAGTTCTGTCCACTCTTAAAATATCTTTACCCACTAGCGGGTCTTATTCGTCTACCACTGAACTCTTCCGATTCAAACTATCAGGAGGTCTCCCGTTCTTCATCTGGCGACTCATCTCAAAGTCAACTTTCGGCTTTCAAGACTGCCCATGGGTAAACAATTTCTTACCTGTTCATATTTTCATTAAATCTTTATACTGACTCACTTTAACCCGTGCAGAGGCCAAGCTAAGCCTATTAAGACAGCCAGGGCGAGCAAGCTGGCAGCTGATCCAAAGGTCACTGAGCCGGAGCATCAGGTTTTAGCAGCGGATGTTCAGAAGCCAACAGAGGAAACCACTCATGATGTTTCTCCTGAATTCCCTAACGCCTCTATTGGTCCCTCTAAGGCTGATTTTGCAACTGCTGAACCGCCGGCCCCATCTGAGGCGGCAGAGAACCGGACTGACGATGTTACAATCACTGGTACTGCTTTCCGAGAGCCGGGCAATCCGACTGTACTTGCCAAACATACCGCCAAGCAAGTACTCATTGAGAAGCGGAAAGTAAGATTTGACACGACTCAGTACGCACAGCTGAGCACTGGCGAAGTCCTTTCTGGATATCTCAATCAGGTCCATAGCAGCCGTGACCTTGAGATTGACATGGTGAAGCAGATGCACCAGAAGTTTGAGGTAAAACTCTTGACCAAACTATAATCGTCCTTCCAGCCCCCAAGTCTATTGGATATGATAGAAGTGAATATGCTGTAGACTTAGAAATAATTGATACCTTTTTGAATCGGCACATCTCTTAATAAGAAATCTGTCTTTGAGGAACATTGCATGTGTAGCCCCCAAGGGCCGGCTTAATCAGCATGAATGAGCCGGTCCTAATTATCCTTGTATAGAATTTGCCTGTATACCCCTCGTAAGCCGGTGGTAATGACTATTTTGCCGCCAGGTCAGTATAAGTAACTGATACTAAAGAAGCAATATGCATTAGCCCCCAAGTGCCAAGTACTCTTTCTTGCAAAGTGCTTGGGACTTTATTGGTATGAACTGTTAATTTAGAAAAAAAATTGCGTCCCTTAGCCCCCAAGGGTCAAGTGCTCTTGCTTGCAAAGTGCTTGAGACTTTATTGATATGAACCGGCACGGAAAGAAAAACTTCAGCATCCATTAGCCCCCAAGTGCCAAGTGTTGTTGCTTGCAAAAGGATCGGGACTTAAATTCTTTTAAACCAGAAACTAATTTGCCTCATGTTCTTTTTGTCTGTTCAGGATATTACTGCTGAATTGCAAGTGTAGTTAGATGATGCCAGGAGTCGGCTTAAGCATCAAGAGTCTGAGACCCAGAAGGCTGAATCAAAGTTTCAATTTAGCCTGTCTGAATTAAATGAGCTGAAGGCTAAACTTAAGATGGAGAAGTCTGCCTGGGCTGAAGAAAGAACCACCTTGGTGGAGAGAGCTGAAAAAGCCGAATCAACTCTTGAAAAGGTGACAACAGAGCTCACCGGGTTAAAGCATCGCGTATCAAAAATGACTTCAGCCATCTTCGGTAAGCCACCATGTTGCAATTTGAATAATATCCTTAGGTAACATAACCCGTTACTGACCAATTTATGGCTCATGTAGGTAGTAGGAGTAGTAATCTTGGCAGAGAACCGCTTGTAAAGCTCAAAGCTATCTACACCCTTGTGGAGCAATTATACACTGGAGCGCGGCGTGCCTTGTCTGTTGTCTCTCCGTCCAGCCAGGCACCAACATTGTTTGTGGATATTTTAAGAAGACTCTCCGTTCTACCTACCAGAATAGATGAAATAAAGCAGTCGTCTGCGAGAGCCGGTGCTGTGACAGCCTTGAGCCGGGCTAAGGCGTGGCTTCCAGAGCTGGACCCGTCTGACCTGTCCACCGACTATCCAAGTTTAAAAGAAGACGACACAACTTTTGACCATAAGGACTTTGCTGCCTGCGTCAAAAACATCCGCCCTCTGGCCAGCTTAATCATTAATGAAACGAACTTGTCCAAATATCAGCCGGCTTATAATATGGAGAATCAGAAGATGCCCACTCCGTCTTATAAAGTGATGGAGCTGATCCCTCCAATAAGTAAGCATACTTTTGCCCGTGAAATTGATCCCTCTTAACTTATTAATGAAGAGGCTGAGTTTGAAGCTTTGGCTGGTTTGGATTGGTTGGCACAGAACTTTCAGACAGAGGAGGGCGAGGAACCAGAGAAGGATGACCCGGAGTCTTCAAAGCAGCAAGGCCAAGGAGAATGAGCCGTCGGGAGGTTCACATGTTTGATCATGTTTACAAAACACTTATGTTGATTGGATCATTGAATCTTGTAATAGGGTAGTTGAACATGAATCTGGCGTGCCATCGTGCACGTCTCTGCGTCTGTATGATATTATTAACCCGCCATGCATCGAAGTATGACTTTCTACAGTTGTGACCGTATTGTCTTGTGTAGATATGTATATTCCTTAACCTGCACATAAACAAAGAACATACGCCCTGGCGGCTTACCGCCGGGAGGGTCATTATGCCCAACTGGTGCCACTAGGGACAGATGTCCATAACTAGGGCCGGTTTAATTATTATACGAATAGTCATACCTGATGATACAATTTGGACTGCTGGCTTGATCAGTCTCCATACAGTTATAAACCTTGTAGAGGTATTGTTCCAGAAATAAGATTGTTATACTCTGGCGGCTTAGAGACGTTCATTAGGTTGGGTTCCGGAGACCCGGAGAGGCTTCAAATATGAGCCACAAGAAGAGGCAGCTTGGCCGAATTTGCAAAGAGTGCAAATCAAAACGGAAAACTCACAAAAATAAAGGAACTAGAGAAAAAAGATAAAAAAAAAAACACTCGAGGCTTTTGCAGGCCGCCAAGCCAAAGGTTCTTCTTCAATGAAACTAGCCTTGGTGGCCACAGGAAGGTACGTGCGTGCTATGAGCCGGCTCTCACAGTACCCAATCGAGATTTGAACCTAGACAAGTATAGGTCTTTGTTTTAAAGATAGACTTGCCTTGAGTATGCGGGGTCAGAGTTGCATCTTGCATCATAGGCCGAATTATCCAAGTTTCAAGGAAGGCGGCATTTTGAGCCTGGATCTATCCTGACTACCTGTAAGCCGTGCTCTCGCAGTGACAGCCGGCGTTTGAACCTTAACAAGCCCAGGTCTTGGTCGAATACGCCATATAATACTGATTGCAAAGAGTTCGCCGGGTCAATCAGGATGACCTGATGGAGTTGAAGCAGCTGGGTACAGGTAGGATGACCCACAGGTTATGTCCTCTTTGGTCGAATATGCCTATGTTTGAACATAACCTGGTCAAATGGGTAGTAATGCTGTGTTCTCTTCGGTCGAATACGCCTATGTTTGAACAGGAAGCCCCCAAGTGACATACTTACAATTTATTCTCGTCAAGAGCTTATGTTGGAGCGGTGCTATGCATCCATCTCTCTGTGATCCCTGTAATTTGGGTGGTAAGCCTATTGAGAAAAACATGTATGATGATGACAAGGACTCAGCTTTGAAAAAATGGTAGAAGCCCCGAATTAGCAGGGATGTCGGCTTTATTATATTGACTAATATTTACGTCATTGAACTACATCATGAGAGCCGGAGGCTTAAGTATAGTAAGGCCGGAGGTGAGCAATATTCCACGGCCGATTAGTCTCCTCTTCTGATGTGCATGAGTCCTTATGCTCTCCAATGTCGATCAGATAGTATGATCCGTTATGCAGATTTTTGCTGATAACAAAAGGTCCCTCCTAAGGCGGCGAAAGTTTATGCATGTCAGTCTGATCTTGGATGAGCCGGAGAACTAAGTCGCCTTCTTGAAAGGTTATGGTCTTGACCCGCCGACTGTGATATCATCGTAAATATTGTTGATAGATTGCTGAATGAGCCGCCACGAGATCACGCTCTTCATCCAACCGATCCAACGCATCCTGCCGTGCCTTCTCATTATCAGCTTCGACGTAAGCACTACAACAGGAACCCTCATATAGCAACACATGGTTTGCAACGCCCTAAGCTTGTGTTGCAACAGACATGCTTTAGCTACGCATGTATGCGCTGGAAATCTATGTGTTGATATTGATGTGAACAACAACGGGTACTATGCGCTGCAGTCTTTGTGTTGCCATGGTATTAGCCATGTGGCGTGCATGATTATGAGCAATTAGCCCATGCTTATCTATGCCAATATAAAAAGACCCAAAGGGGCAGATCCAATTAATCTAGGTCATCAAATGATGTCAATTCAATGACTTAGACTGCTTCAATGTCGAGCGCTCAACATGTTTAGCGTGCAATTAATTTCATGTCAAATATAGTGCGAATATCATAATAACACGTAAATAATATCCTACTTAATATCCGCATGCACTTAATATACATCCAAATTAACGTGCATTGCACGTACACATTGACTAATAAAGATTAAAAGGTTTTTACACCTAATAATTACTAAGACATGGCAAACCACATTAAAATAGCCATGTGGCGTGCATGATTATGAGCGATTAGCCCATGCTTATAAAGATTAAAAGGTTTTTACACCTAATAATTATTAAGACATGGCAAACCACATTAAAACAAAATATTTTAAAAATGGCAAGCTGTATCCTCGAACCCTTCACCTCACGCTAATTATAGATGCCTGCAAGCCAACACAACAAGCGAAGGAACGTTACGTATATTCAGATTTGTCACAACTTATTATTGCCCCGTTGTGGGTAATGAACCCACGCCTGCCCAACTGGGCCTTAACAAGTCTGGCACTAGCGAATTGGGCCGCCACCAATTGCCAGTTAGACTTTAGATAGTCAAAAACTAAGTTCTAAAAAAAAAGATAGTCAAAAACTTCTCTAGTTGTATAATGTAATTAGTTTGTCTAAAAAAGAAATTAATCTATTTATTTTTACGATTATAACTCCCATTACGCTGGATTTTTTTACTACTTCTACGTGTATATTCATTTAAAATCCTACATTTGAGCAAATTACAAAACTATCGATATGAATATTTTAATTTTACTAACGTTATATAACTAGGTCAAAATAATATGTGAAAAATTATTCATGTAATTTAAAGGGTGTCCGCGCTTTAAGTTCACGTAGTTTTAAGAAAAAATCGCGCATACAAAAAAAGAAAAAAAAAGTACTTGAATAATTATTTACCGAGTGTTTCAATAAATGTTTATCGTTCCTCATGTATTTAAAAAAAAATGCTCATTGTCTATTTCACCCTTTTTTTATCATATACTACTCCGTCCCATAATATAAGAGTGCAACACTAGTGTACTGTCGAAAACGCTTTTATATTATAGGACGGAGGGAGTATTTACTAAACGCTCACCGTGTATTTCAAGAATGTACACTATGTATTTCAATGAAGTCCACCCTTGCTATGAACATGAGATTTGTTCAATTCATTGTGATTAAAATAATGAATTGCGAGAAACCTAATGAAAAACTCCATGGGTAATGTACTAGTAGAAAATGCCGTTAAAATATTTAAAATGTTGTTTATGGTTTTGGGTTAGTTGTCGATTTAGTAATTCAGGTGCAAAGTTTGCATATTTACCTTCAATCCCGTTGGCCCAATAAACAATTATTTCCGTCCAAATGAGTCGGACAAATCTCATGATGATAGCAAGGGTCTATGACAACATCGTTGCCCACAATGAACATGTGTTCTTTGGCCAAAAACATGTGGTCTAGTCTAAACAAGGTAAGGCTCTCTCTACCCCCCCCCACACACACACACAGACACACACATACACACGCGCGCGCACCACACTCCTAGTGTCAAGAGTTGGTCGTTGCCATCTCGGCCCCTTTCTCTCTTTGGTCCAACAACATGTTCGTCAGTTATAGTGGTGATGGTCCTCTTTCTTTGTTCTTAGTTCTAGTAGGCCCTTGTTTATCCTTGGTTATTCATTCCTTGGCAACACGAACAAGGTGGTGGCGGTGATGGCTCATTAGAGTAAGGCCTCTCCGGCTTCTCCTTGCCTCAACGACGTCCGATCCAAACCACCGGGATGCGGGCAAAGAAGAAACTTAGATTCGGGGTAGGGCGACAATGATGATGTGGGAGAATAATCATGCCTCCTTGGGATTAGAGGGATGGCAGGAGGACAACGAGCCAATGATGGTACAATGAGCATAAGACATGGCGGCAAGGATGGTAGAGGATAACTGTATAGGACGTTGCCCACTAGTGTGTCGTTCATGGGCGAACTACTGGCGGTGGATGCAGATCTATGGGCGGTAGTCGCGGACCTGGAAGCAGAAAAAACCATCGGAGTGGGAAAGATACAAGGATGAAGAAAACTCTAGCCGTTTTGTCCGAACTCGACCCAATCGAATGATTGACTGCATATTGGCTCTGACGTAGTTTTGTTCGAAAAATGTTAAATGCATGATACATAAGACTTGAACAATGCTATATGTATGACACATTGCATCTAATTTTTGCATGACGTTATATATCAAACCATACACAACTTGCAACAAAATGGAGCACATGAATTCGTCGTCGTACTATGGTCAGACAACAACTATCGTGTGTGTAGTGATCTCGTGAGAACTTACCTCTTATATCTAAGTTGGTCTCCTTAAACAAATAATTTTACCTCTTTTATTTCAATCATTTTACTTGAAAAAGAGTTTACGTATTTTTTATTTCAGTTGGTTTACTTAAAAAAATTAGAGCAATGACAAATGACAAGAAAAATAATTCATGGGTTTGAAAACTATGTTCCTCCCCCGTTTCTTCCCTTAATTTTGCTCTCCCGCCAATTCTTATTAATTGATTATGTATATTTTCTCTGTTTATGTTCGAATTGGTCAAGTGACCCCACCATGCATAGAACGTAATGTGTGAATACGAGTTACTTAAATAAAATGTATAGAGGGTAACTGCCCCGATAATTCTCCGCACCTCTCCCCTTTTTCTTGAGCACAAATCGTGGTGGGAACTCCTCCAATACCTATGCCGGCGGGTGTGGCAGGCGAGATTCTGCGCCGTTCTCGCCGATTGCAGGTCAGTCCCTTTGCCCCCCGGGATCTCTCTTGTATCCGACCCCCTTCTGATCTAACGCATCCGGCCACCGCGTTCGCGCATTTTTATTGGGTCACCATGTGCTCCGTCTGCCGGCCACCTCTCCGTCCGGTCGCGGCGTCGTATTTTTTCTCCTTCTAGGAGCTGCCACGCTCAATAATCTCCTCCATCAAATAGCAGCAACACTCAATCTTCGCCCGCACCCAGCAGCAGCCACGCCTGGCCGTTTCGGTCCCCGTGTCAGTCCTCGTCCACAGATGTTTCAGTTTTACTACACGACTAGCACCCTAGTACTGATATAGTAGTATGTGTTTGGCCATGTATTGGTGCAATTGGGTGTATCTTTATCTTTTGTACAGGAGTGTGAGCATCCACAGTTCAACCTCGCAGAGATATATCGCTTTGGCAATGTATTTTACATGAGTGTGCGCATTTACAGCTTAACCTCGCAGAGAGATATCGCAGGAGTGTAAACTTCAACACTTTTCTTTTCTTTTCTTTTGATAGAACACTCCCTGTGTCCCAAAATAATTGTCACTGATTTAGTGCAACTTTGTACTAAATCAGCGACACTTATTTTGGTATGGAGGGAGTACATTACTTGCTAAATTTTTAGGACAATAACGACTTAGCTTGAGCATCTAAAAAACAGTCATTCCAGTTTTCATTTATCTTGTTGAATATTGTCATTTATATTGTAACGGTGAAGAAGGCTTGGCGGATAGTGATGATCAAGAGGACGACAGTGCTGCTAATGACCAAGGTAATTTTCAAGATGTCTAGTAGTGGTGTTTGACATAATTGTGTTCATTATTGTGAACATAATTATTTTGGGAATGTGTATCCATGATGGTTAGTTTATAAGAACTTGAACTATACACATCTACATTCCATTTGAATCTTATGTTGTCATGACGAAGCCTTAATGAACTAACCGTTTGACTGATAGAGACATGTGAAAAAACAAGATACCGTAATTCTGGAATTAAAAGCGAAGAAAAAACACTCTGAAGGACAGCTAAATTTAAACCACTTCTTCATTATTCAATACATGCACTAATCGTCAGGTTCTCGTTACAGGGCTATTTGTGTAAGATGTCTACATATGAAGATGCTCTTTGTATTGGCAGGACAAATTCAATGAGAAAAATATGTATCTTTAGAAAGTTTTAATAAAAATACCAGTTAACTTAAATAGATATGATCTTACTTTTGTTTCGTTTCACTCGACAGAGAGCATGTGGTGATACTCATATTCAACAACTTGCTATCGTTGGACAGCAGCATAATGTGATGGTACTGTCTGGACGCATTACTATACTTCTGTTTATTTTTTATAGAAATTAATCATCTATTGCCATTCATTACAGAGCAAGGAAACTTTCTCTATGATATGGTGATGCAACCACAAAACAAATGACCTTCGATATGGTATGCTCATTTATATATTGCTTGCAATCCAATATGGTTGAGCAACAATTTATTTCTACTTGTATGTATCATTATCTTTTATCGCAGAAGAAAGAAAAATTGTGCAACAAGAGCAGGAAGACGCTAGTGGACTCGTTATGTTTTCTAACTTGCAAAGCTTCTTTTCACTATGCATCTCTACTCTCTCACTTCACAAAATTTCTTGCACATTTTCAGTGTATAGTCATGCCAGAAATGAAATCTGACATAATGAGATGACAATTACAATATTTGTAGCAAAATCTAATATAAGAATCTAAGAGAAAAAAATGTAGTTACTTCCGCTAAGGTGTGGAGCAGTATTGGTGGCTTCACATTGCTATTTGAGCCTTTTGTTTGCATAATGTTGCATACCTCATCCAAGAAAAAATTGTTACCAAACTGCTGTGTACAAATGCTAAAAAGTTCACTGCTAATAGTAGTAACTTTTAACAGAGAGGATATGTGGCATTCTAACAGATGGTAGCTGCAAAAAGGGACTTGACGAATATTATTATACATGTAGCCTTCTTCCACAAAAATCTAATGCACAGCATGACATGTCATGATTTACTAAAAAAAGTATGCTTACACTGTTACATAAGTAAGACTTCAGAAGATTAAATCCATTCTTATACTGTCAGATAAACATGACTTAGAAGATAATGTTCGTCGATGCATTGTCTATTAGAACATACTTAGAAGATAATGTTCGTCGATGCATATATCATTTTTGGTAATGCATTGTGAATGGCAAATTGACCTCCAACTTAACAACACGTCTCGACTTTAGAGATCCCCCTTCGCATATGGTACATTCATATTCATCATCTGTACACCTTTCTTTGCTTCAGTTATTCTGACTATTTTTCATCTTGCCATTAGCATGGTGGCCAGAACATTAATAAGATCTCAAAGGGAGCTAGTGCAACAAAGCATGCCAATGTGTGGCATAGTCCTATATATTTTTCTTCTCCGTTTCGGTTTGCTTAGGCTTGAATTATATTGCATAATAATGTTTTGCAAAATATATTCTGCAGAAACAACAAAGCAGTACAACAAATTGGCTGGGTGCCGACTAAATAGATGTATGAGTATTAAGTTTCTGTTATGCATGATTTCTTTGCAGATTTCAGAATTTCCTTACATTGGATTTTTTTGCTCGTCTTTTTTCTTCTACGAATGGGTTGGCACTATAGTATTTTTTAAGAGTTTGGGAAATCCAAATAGGAATGTTTCTCTTGCTGCGGTCCAAAGTACCGACCCAGAATATAAAGTTGAGGTTGTTCAACTTGGTAATGAATTATGGGCAGTGCGAGTTGATGCTATATTAACCAAGTCTGATCAATTGATGCGACCCCTAAAAGGTCAAAGATATTGGTCATGCAACATGATTAATTATAGCATGGCCTTCAACCTTTTTATGTTGCTCCTCCTTTAAATTTTGTTGCCCTATTGACCTTACTTTATGTAATACAAGTTTCTAATATCATTCTTTATTATTGTAGATTCCTAAGATAAAGCTGAGATGTTGATTACAAGATCGAGAATGGGGCTACTACTGGAGTGTCTTATATTATGTTTTAGGATGCCATGTTACGTGTCAATGTTTCAAACAGTATGTATGTGTACATTCTTATGTTATGTTTTAGGATGTCATATCCATTGTCAATGTTTTAAACATTATGCTACTACTAGTTACTATGACATCTTGTAATCTTTGGATCACGTTCCTTGTAAAACAAAGTCAATTTAATATATGAGACCTTCATGCTTATTATATTTGTGTAAAACAAAGTCAATTTAATATATGAGACCTTCATGCTTATTATATTTGTGACTCCTATGTACTATCAGCATTGACCTGATCATTCTAGATGACAATATAAAATATCACCAGTTCATGATATGCAGCAATGTTTCCATTTGAAAATCCCTTGTACAGGGCAGCCAACAACACGTATGAAGTGTTGTTACGGTCTAAATCGATACGTTGCCATCTTGCAACGCCTTTTCATGCCGTTTACCAACGGATTAATATACGTTGTTGTAGAGCCTTCCAACGCCGCCAACGACAACGCATAATAATCCGTTGGTGTAGCCCTTAGCAACACTTATATGGGCATACAACAACGCATCGATGCGTTGCTGAAGGGGGGTTCTTGTTGTAGTGAAGCCGCCACTCGGGGCGAGTCATGACGAATATCACTGGGAAGAACCGCCTCTACTCCGTAGACCATGAAGAAGGGCGTGTAACCTGTAGACCTGTTGGGCGTTGTCTTAATGCTCCATAACACAGAAGATAACTCTTCCACCCAACAACCCGGTGTTCTCTTTAATGGAACCATGAGCCGGGGCTTGATCCCTCACAGAATCTCTTGGTTAGCCCGCTCTGCTTGACCATTGGACTAGGGGTGAGCCACAGAAGAAACATCAAGCCGGATATGCTCACGCTGACAAAACTCCCTCATAGCACCCTTAGACAGATTGGTGCCATTGTTTTTTATGATACTATGGGGAAAACCAAAACAGAAAATCACCTTCTTGATGAATTGAACCGCTGTCTCCGCATCACACTTGCTGACTGGCTCTACCTCAATCCACTTGGTGAACTTGTCCACTGCCACCAACAGGTGGGTTTTATTATCTTTGGACCTTTTGAAAGGCCCTACCATATCAAGCCCCCAAGTCGCAAACATCCAGGTTATCAGAATCATCCTCAACTCTTGAGCCGGAACATGAGTGCGCCGTGATTTTTTTTACAACCGTCACATCTGCTGACCAAGTCTTCAACATCAGCATGAGCCGTCAACCAATAGAATCCGTGACGAAAAGATTTTGCCACAAGAGATTTAGAGTCGGCGTGATGACCACAATCTCCCTCATGAATCTCCCGCAGGATCTCACAGCCTTCCTCAGGCGAGACACAACGTTGAAATGCACCTGTAACACTGCGATGGTGCAATTCTCCGTTGACAATCGTCATCGACTTAGACCGCCGGGTTATCTGTCTGGCCAAGATTTCATCCTCAGGTAACTCACCCCGAGTCATGTAAGCCAAATACGGAACCGTCCAATTCGGTATGACATGAAGAGCCGTCACCAGCTGTGCCTCCGGGTCAGGTATAGCAAGGTCCTCTTCTGTGGGCAAGTTGACAGACGGGTTAAGAAAAACATCCAAAAAGGTGTTGGGGGGCACCGGCTTACGTTGAGATCCTAACCGGCTTAAGGCATCAGCTGCCTCATTCTTCCTTCGATCAATATGCTCAAGTTGGTAACCCTTGAAGTGACCCGCAATAGCATCAACCTCCCGACGATAAGCCGCCATGAGTGGGTACTTGGAATCCCATGTGCCAGAAACCTGCTGAGCTACCAGATCTGAATCGCCGAAGCATCTTACCTGGCTTAAATTCATCTCCTTGGCCATCCGAAGACCGTGGAGCAAGGCCTCATACTCAGCTGCATTATTAGTACATGGGTACATTAAACGGAGAACATAAGAAAATTTATCACCTCGCGGGGAAGTTAAAACAACTCCAGCCCCCCAAGCCTTCTAACTGTCTGGATCCATCAAAGTGAATTTTCCAATATGTGATATCCGTCTTTTCCTCAGGCGTCTGCAGCTCCGTCCAGTCATTGATAAAGTCCACGAGCGCTTGCGATTTGATGGCCGTCCGAGGCATATATTTTAAACCATGAGGCCCGAGGGAGCAAAAATTCATTACATCAAATAGATCTCCAAGAGACCATTGTATTGAGATACAAAGAGAGAAGAAGCCATCTAGATACTGCCTACGGACCCGTAGGTCTGTGGTAAACTACTCACATATCATCGGAGAGGCACCAATGAGGATGATGAACTCCTTTGTGATCGTGTTCCCCTTTGGCGAAGTGCCAAAAAAGGGCTATAGATTGGATCTCATGATTCTGGAAGTTGCGGCGGCTGGAACAAAATTTCGTCGATTCCCCTAGGGTTTTATGAGGATGGAGGTATTTATAGAGCGAAGAGGTGGTCCGGGAGGCCACCGAGGTGGGCACAACCCACCTGGGCGCGCCTGGGGGCCCAGGCGCGCCCTGGTGGGTTGTGCCTCCTCGGGGCACCCCCAGGTGCTTCTCTGGCCCAATGGATGTCTTTTGGTCCAAAAAAATTGACAAAAGGTTTCGCTGCATTTGGACTCCGTTTGATATTGATTTTCTGCGATGTAAAAAACAAGCAGAAAACAACAACTGGCACTTGGCACTATGTCAATAGGTTAGTCCCAAAAAATGATAAAAATTTATTGTAAAACATCCAAGAATGATAATATAACAGCATGGAACAATAAAAAATTATAGATACGTTGGAGACGTATCAGCATCCCCAAGCTTAAGTCCTGCTCGTCGTCGAGTAGGTAAATGATAAAAACATATATTTTTATGTGGAATGCTCCCTATCATGTTCATCACATATTGTTTTGTTTATTGCATGGTCATTTCGACTTTTATATGGTTCAAAGCAATAGTCTAGTTTTGACATTAGGACTTTAATACTCAAGCATATCAACAAACAACCATGTCTTTCAAAATATCAATACTAAAGCAAGTTATCCCTAGCCCACCATGCTCAATCATTGATCTATTCATGCAACACATCCAAATATTAGCTACATCCAATGCTCAAGTGTGATAATAGTATTATGTAGTTGGTGTTTTATAACAGAAAATGGAGACTCAAAATAAAAATAAAAATTGCATAAAGTAAAAGATAGGCCCTTCATGGAGGGAAGTAGGGATCTATAGAGGTGCGAGAGCTCATAGCTTAAATTGAGAGATAAAATTATTTGTGGTGGCATGTTTTTCTCGTCAACGAGAACGCCTTAGAGTTCCCAACATTTTGCATGCTAGATATATCATAGGCGGTTCCCAAACATAAAATAACGTTTATTCCTTTTTCCACCAAACTTTCACAAGCCATGGCTAGCCGTATCCATGGTGCCCTCCATACCAACACTTTCCAAGTAATTTATTATTTGACAACATAAACTAAATTTCCTTTTTCATTTCGGGACTGGGATTCCCTATTACTGTCATACTCTCGTGCAATGACAAGTGAATAAAACTCATCTTGAGAATAAAACATCTAGCATGAAAAAAATTAGCCACCCCTCGCCGCTTCATGAGCAGTACGGGCACACAAAAGAGAAATTTATTTTGAAATTAGAGTTGGCACATACAAATTTGCTTAGAACGGCAAGGAAATACCGCATATAGGTAGGTATGGTGGACTCATTTAGCATACCTTGGGTTTTAGGATGTGGATGCACAAGTAGTATTTCTACTTAGTACAAGGTGGAGGCTAGCAAAAGATTGAGAAGCGACCAACCAAGGAACGAAAACCATCATAAGAGAACATTAAACATAACTAACACCAAATAATGCAACACAAGTAGGATGTAATTTCATTGCATGACTATTGACTTTCCTGCTTGCATAGGGAATCACGAACCTTAACATCAACATTCTTACTAAAACATAATTACTCATTAACATGGCTCACATATCACTATCATCATGTCTCAAAACTATTACAAAGAATCAAGTTTATTTTCTCCAATGATCTTCATGAAAGTTTTTATTATACCCCCTTCGATATCTATCACTTTGGGACTTGTTTCATATGTTGCTTTTGATAAGCTCAAACAAATATAAGTGAAGAACATGAGCATCATATTTCGTTCTCTTAAATTAATCTAAATGAAGCATGAGAGAATTTCTTCAAAGATAACAAAGCACACCGTGCTCAAAAAGATATAAGTGAAGCACAATAGCAATTACATAGCTCTTGAAAAAATTTAAGTGAAGCATAGGAGGAAGCGTAACATAATTTTGCTTTCTCAACTAAGTGTGTACAGAAAGGACACTTATTAAAAACTAAATAGAAAAACAAGGAAAGACTCATATCATACAAGACGCTCCAAGCAAAACTCATAATATGTGACGAATAGAAATATAGTCTTAGGTAAAATACCGATGGTCGTTAGAAGAAAGAGGGGATGCCACTCGGGGGCATCCCCAAGCTTAGTTGCTTGATACTTCTTGAATATTATCTTGGGGTGCCTCGGGCATCCCCAAGCTTAGCCTTTTGCTACTCCTTATTCCTTCATCCACCACGATCTCACCCAAAACATGAAAACTTCAATCACACAAAACTCAACAAAACCTCGTGAGATCTGTTAGTATAAAAAAACTAATCTTTAGTCTAAGTACTGTAGCAAACCAATTAATATTTTGTAAGTGTATTATACCTACTGTATTCTAACTTTTCTATGGCAAAAAGTCTTCAAAAGAAACCATATTTCTTTTTTAAAACAGATCTTTATATTTTGTAAGTGTATTATACCTACTGTATTCTAACTTTTCTATGGCAAATAGTCTTCAAAAGAAACTAAAGATCAATCAAAATAAGCACATAACACAATGAAAACAGAATCTGTCAAAAACAGAACAATATATAAAGATGGTAAGTTTGACCATACTTCTCTAACTCTGAAAATTCTTAAAAATTAGGATTACGTGGAAAATTTGTATATTGATAACTCCAAAAAAAATTCAAGAGTTTATCATGCTCTAGTAATCGTCAGAAATTCTAACTCTGAACGCAAAAGTTTCTGAATTTCAAACGCGACCAAATCAACTATCAACCAAATCATCCCAAAGGATTTGCTTGGCACAAACATTTATTTAAACCACAAAAACAGATCAAACAAGAGGTATTATTGGGTACTTTATTGAAAACAACAAGAAAACCAAAAAGCAGAAATATACAAGTTGGGTTGCCTCCCAACGAGCGCTATCATTTTACGCCCTTAGCTAGGCATAATACCTAGGTCTCAAGTGTTGTCATCCTTGTTGGATGATCCATAGGTTGCCCTCATTATAGATTCATAAGGCAATTTGATCTTAGTTATAGGGAAGTGTTCCATACCCTTTCTCAAGGGAAATTGAAATTTAATATCCCCTTCTTTCATATCAATCACTTCACCAATAGTGCGTAAAAACAGTCTACCAAGTATAATAGGACAAGACAGATTGCAATTGATGTCAAGAACAATAAAGTCTATGGGTACATAGTTCCTATTTTCAAGAATAAGAACATCATTGATCCTTCCCAAAGGCATTTTAATAGTAGAATCCGCCAAATGCAAATTAAGAGAATAATCTTCAATATTGGTAAGACCAAAAACATCACAAAGAGATTTCGGAATTGTGGAAACACTAGCACCCAAATCACATAAAGCATTGCACTCCTAATTTCTAATTTTAATTTTGATAGTAGGTTCCCATCCATCATATAATTTTCTAGGGACTGACGCTTCCAATTACAACTTCTAAAGATTTCATCATACCATCAACAATATGTTTAGTAAAAGCTTTGTTTTGTTCATAGGAATGAGGTGAATTTATCATGGTTTGCAACAAGGAAATACAATCAATTAAAGAGCAACTATCATAGTTAAAGTCCTT
The DNA here is from genome assembly GCA_902687465.1 of Secale cereale. Taxonomy (NCBI): domain Eukaryota; kingdom Viridiplantae; phylum Streptophyta; class Magnoliopsida; order Poales; family Poaceae; genus Secale; species Secale cereale. Next base: position 155,423,171 of record LR738714.1, on the reverse strand, counting down.
GTAATCCAAAAGAGTGGGCGCATCACTAGTTAAAGTTTTGACCTCTCCAAACCCACTTTTATCAATTTTGTCAATAAGATTTTCACCCTCTGAAATATCGGGACGCCTTCTAACTAAAGATGATTCTTCTTTAGTACATTTATTTGAACTTTATTAAATAAGGAATCAATAGAAGAAACACCAATCATTTTAAGATCATCATTTTTATGAAAGCAATCACTAGAAATGATTTTTCTACAAATTCTCTTTTAGCTCCAAGCATAGCGGTTCTTTTCTTACTTTCATCCATAGAAACATAAAGAGCCTTTAATTGATTCCTCAACCTTAGGCACAAAAATTTTCAACTTGAGATTTTCCACATCATGAGAAATTCTATCAATTCTTCTAGACATATCATCAATCTTATTTAATTTTTCTTCTATAGAAGCATTAAAAACCTTTGGAGTATTGATAAATTCTGTAATATTGTTCTCTCGATCAGGGGCATTCCTATTATTATTATAAGAAAAATTACCATAGGAAATACCATAACTATTAGAGGAATTTCTCGGAAAAGGCCTAGGATTAAAATTACCTCTATAAGCATTGTTATTGAAATTATTTCACGAGATAAAATTCACATCTATGCATCACTATTTTGCTCAAACAAAGTAGACAGAGGCATATCATTAAGATCAATAGGAGCATTTTTTACTAGCAACCATTTTCATGAGAGCATCAACTTTTTCACTCAAAGAATCAATTTCAATAGAATTATTTTTTTACTAGTAGGCACCCTTTCGGTATGCCATTGCGAATAGTTCGCCATAATATTATCAAGTAATTTGGTGGCTTCACCCAAAGAAATTTCCATAAAAGTACCACCCGCGGCGGAGTCAAAAAGATTTTGGGAAACAAAATTCAACCCCGCATAAAAATTTGTATGATCATCCAAAGATTTAACCCATGAGTTGGGCAATTCCTTAGCATCAATTTCATCCTTTCCCAAGATTGTGCAACATGTTCATGCTCAAGTTGCTTGAAATTCATGATCTGCGTTCTAAGAAAAGTTATTTTTGCGGGCGGAAAATACTTAGTAATAAAGTATCTTTGCACTTGTCCCAAGAATCAATACTATTTCGAGGCAAAGACGAAAACAAAATTTTAGCGCGGATGCGCAAAGATAAATGAAATAATTTCAACTTCACAATATCATTGTTCACATCTTTTTTCTTTTGCATATCGCATAACTCCACGAAGGTGTTAAGATGGGACGCGACATCCTCATTAGGAGTACCGTAAAAGTGATCTTTCATGACAAGATTCAACAAAGCAGCATTAATATCACAAGATTCCGCACTAGTGGTGGGAGGAGCAATCGGAGTGCTAATGAAATAATTATTGCTGGTATTGGAAAAATCACACAACTTAGTGTTCTCTGGCGTCATCTTGAACAATTGTAAACAAGAACACAAGTGGGCAATAGATCCGACCGAAAAACGGCGAACAAAAATAGGGTGAATAAAAACGGCAAATTTTTGTGAAGTGGGGGAGATGAAAATGAGAGGCAAATGGCGAATAATGTAAATTGCAAGGAGATGAGATTTTTGATTAGGAACCTGGTAGATGTTGATGATGTCTCCCCAGCAACGGCGTCAGAAAGTTCCTTTGATGTCGCTTGAGATGCGTCGGTATTTCCCCAAGGAATAAGGGAGGCGCATCACAACAACGGTAAGGTATTTCCGTCAGTGATGAGACCAAGGTTATCGAACCAGTAGGAGAACCAAGCAACACTATGTAAATGGTACCTGCACACAAAGAACAAATACTTGCAACCCGACGCGTTAAAGGGGTTGTCAATCCCTTCCGGGTAATGATGCCTAAAAGTGGCGTAAGGGTAGGATAAAATTGTAGTAGATTGAAAGATGCAAATAAAAGCAAATAAAATGCAGCAAGGTATTTTTTGGTTTTTGATAATATAGATCTGAAGATAAAATTTGCAAATAAAGGAAAAGGCAAATGGCAATATAGATATGAAAATATATGATTGGAAAATAAACCCGGGGCCGTAGTTTTCACTAGTGGCTTCTCTCGAGAAATAGCATACGGTGGGTAGAAAAATAACTGTTGGGCAATTGATAGAAAAGAAAATAATTATGATGATATCCAAGACAATGATCATGTATATATGCATCACGTCCAACATTAGTAGACGGACTCCTGCCTGCATCTACTACTATTACTCCACACATCGACCGCTATCCAGCATGCATCTAGTGTATTAAGTTCATGGAAAAAGGAGTAATGCAATAAGAATGATGACATGATGTAGGCAAGATCTATTCATGTAGGAATAGACCCCATCTTTTTATCCTAATAGCATAGATACATGCGTGCCTTGCTTCCCCTTCTGTCACCCAGAAAGGACACCGCAAGATCGAACCCATTACAAAGCACCTCTTCACATTGCAAGATAAATATATGAAGTTGGCCAAACAACACCCAAATATCGGAGAAGAAATACGAGGCTATAATAATCAAGAATGGATATTAAATCAAGCAAATCTGATCATAATCTCACAATTCATCGGATCCCAACAAACACACCGCAAAAAGTCATTACATCAAATAGATCTCCAAGAGACCATTTTATTGAGAAACAAAGAGAGAAGAAGCCATCTAGCTACTGCCTACGGACCCGTAGGTTTGTGGTAAACTACTCACGCATCATCAGAGAGCCACCAATGAGGATGATGCCTCCGTGATCATGTTCCCCTTCGGCGGAGTGCCAGAAAAGGGCTATAGATTGGATGTCATGGTTCTGGAACTTGTGACGGCTTTCGTCGACTCCCCTAGGGTTTTCTGAGGATGCAGGTATTTATAGAGCAAAGACGCGGTGCGGGCGGCCACCGAGGTGGGCATAACTCACCTGGGCGTGCCTGGGGGCCCCGGCGCGACCTGGTGGGTTGTGCCCCCCTCGTGGCACCCCCAGGTGCTTCTCTGGCCCAGTGGATGGTTTGCGGTCCAAAAACAATCCACAAAAAGTTTTGCTGCATTTGAACTCCATTTGATATTTATTTTCTGCGATGTAAAAAACAAGCAGAAAACAGCAACTGACACTTGGCACTATGTCAATAGGTTAGTCACAAAAATGATATAAAATGATTGTAAAACATCCATGAATGATAATATAACATGGAACAATAAGAAGTTATAGATACGTTGGAGACGTATCCGAGATCCCGTGGACGCCTTGCTCAAGAAGTTCCTCTGCGTCCCCGACCCCGAGGCTTCAGCAGCAGGGGTTGGGGCGGTGATGAAGGCGGAAACGGTGTTGACGACAGCCTTCCCGCGTCCAAGGTGTGATGTGGCGATGGCCAAGGCGGTGGTGACACCTCCTCCTGACTTTATTCCTGCAATCATTTACCTTGCCTCGTGGAGGCGTGAGACTTTAATCTGAATTTATGCAACCGTTTATGTTTGTAATAATTGTTTGAATTTGGCGCTTCCCTTTCATGCTTAGTTTCTTTCCTGCTTGCCTTGCATTCTGCATCGGCAGTGCCTGATCAAACGCGTATCTCGACCATCGTTGGGGCATCCGGAAACCAGGACAGGTCCAAGGGGCGAGGGTATGCGAGACCGATCCGGTACTTGAGGCCTTTGGGTCCTGATCGTCATGAGGGTCCGGTCTCACGCATAGCTCAATCACCACTGGGGCATCTGGAAACCAGGACAGGACCAAGGGGTGAGGGTATGCGAGACCGGTCGGGCCCCTGAGGCCCTTGGTCTTGATCATCGTGAGGGCCTAGTCCCGCGCAAAGCTCAACCACCATTGGTACGCCCAGAAACCAGGAAAGGACAAAGGGGTGAGGGTGTGCGAGTCCGGTCGGGCCCCTGAGGCCCTTGGTCTTGATCGTCACGAGGGACCGGTCCCGCGCAGAGCTCAACCATCGTTGGGGCGTCCGGAAACCAGGATAGGAACAAGGGGTGAGGGTATGCGAGACCGGTCGGGCCCCTGAGGCTCTCGGTCTTGATCCTCGCGAGGGCCCAGTCACGCGCAGAGCTCAACCATCGTTGGGGCATCGGGAAACTATGACATGACCAAGGGGAGAGGGTACGCAAGACCGGTCACCCCCCTGAGTCATGGTGCTCACGGGTCCCCCTTGACGCATGAGCCATCCTCATGATCTTCTTACCTTTACCCGTCGACTCTTGCCTGGGAGGGGCATGTGAAGACCAGGTACAAGGACCTGGTGGGGTGTGCGCCAGGCCGTGCCTGAGCGTAGCCCCTGTGTCCAGCCCCCTCATGCGCTCATCACATGAAAGGGTTGAACGGTCGGCCGAAAGGCCATCCTGAGGTTAGTGCAGCCCGGAGGCACCCTCAGTTGTTTATCCACCAGCACGGAGCGTGGGGCTACAACTGGGCGTGGGCATAGTCGCTCCTCGACCGCGTCGTCCGCTAGCGCGGAGCATGGGGCTTCCACTGGGTGCATGGGTGGGAGGTCCCTCATTGCTTCAGGGTGTGTACAACCCCACATGAGGAGGTGCATGTGGGCACTCGTGAGCCAGTGCTGTACTCATGACGCCCTACCTCAAAGGCGGGTTGCGCCTCGTCTTCCAGCGCTGGGCGCGCATTGTAAAATCTGTATGGCTGTGGTAACGTGCACCGAGCCGACCTCCAGAGGTCATTGCATGAGAAGGCCAAGCACCAAGGACTTCAGGAGGTGACGCGAATGGGGCTAGCCCGCCTGACAGAGCTTGATCGCTTGGGTTTATCAACGCCGCTGGGACGAGCCCGAGCACAGACGTCGTGCCTAGTCTTCTCATGCAACTCACTGTAGGAAAAGGCCCCTCGGCGCACAGTTCCCGCGGCGGCGGCCCGCATTGTGCAATAAAGAACCAAACTGCGAGCCCTGACTTTACTCAGTTAGGGCACATCGACACTCACGACAGCAAAGCACCGAATCATGCAAGCTTAAATGCTTAAATAAATTCATAAAAGGCAAAGCCAGTTCTAGTACATGCGCTAAGTCATGCAGCCGAAGGTACGTACCCTCACGACCTAAGGATAATGCAGCCCAAGGGGCGCCCTCATCTTGAACAAACCAAACGTCACCTGGTAATGATGCTGCTGAAGCGTCGAGGTAGCTGAAGAATCGTGCCGCAGTTGTCGCTCCTTACGAGTCATGTGGCTCTTGAGGTCCAGGTCCTCTTGAGCCTCCACTGCCTGACACCTTGCCTCTCGAGCCACCATTGTGCACCACATGATCCACTGAAACATGGCCCCCATGTTAAGCATGCCGAAAAGCATGGGAACATGATAGCGCGGGCGGCCTCCGCTCTGGCCAACATGGGAGGGCCAAAAGAGATCATGCGAGGCGTCCCTGTTGGGGCCTGAGATGTTGACGCACATGCGTAGCTCGCCACTCGGGTTAGGAGGGGCGGTAGCGTTGGCAGGCCTTGCGAGGCGACGCTCGCGGCACATGGCCCGCACCTCTTGAAGCTCTTCGATCACCTTGGTGATGAACTCTCGCGCTCCTAGTGGTTCGCGCCATGCTCCTTGCTCGTGGGGACGTGTGCCAAGGCACGCCTCCAAGTGGTGCCCGAGCACCCCCCTCCTCGATGTGCCATTCAGGTCAGAGGCCCTCCAGACCGAAGCCCCCTGTCCTTTCTTGAGGGAGGCACGAGGCGCGCCTTCCTATGCGCGAGGGAGAGCTGCCCCCAACGACGGGCGAGAGGCCAGGGGCGTCGCCCGAAGGCGCCCCAGTCTCCCATCTGTCTTCATCTTCTGGGTTGTCATGGGAGTGGCCTTCGGAGGCATGGCGATGTCTTCATCTTATGGGTTGTCAGCCGCTGCGGCACGGTAAGCATGCTTGAGGGCACAAATCACATCTTCTTCATTGCAGGTGATCGTGATGATGCCGTTGCAGCCCGGCATCTTGAGGATGTTGTAGCCGTGGTGGACAGTCGCCATGAACTTGGCGAGGGTGGGGTAGCCTAGGATGGTGTTGTATGGGAGGCTGATGTGGGCAACGTCAAAGTCGATGAGCTCAGTGCCACGGGTTCCGAAGGTCACAGGGAGGCGTATCTGTCCCAAAGGGATGATGGAACCATCCGTCACTCCAGAGAAAGGTTTGGTTGGCAGGAGCTGCTAATAGGGCACCTAGAGCCTTGGTGACCCACAAATTTAGGGGATCTATGGTATTCCTTTTGATAAGTAAGAGTGTCGAACCCAACGAGGAGCAGAAGGAAATGATAGACAGTTTTCAGTAGGGTATTTTCTGCAAGCACTGTAATTATAGGTAACAGATAGTTTTGTGATAAGGTAATTGGAAGCAAGTGACAAAAGGTAAAATTAAATAAGGTGCAGCAAGGTGGCCCAATCCTTTTTGAAGCAAAGGACAAGCCTAGACAAACTCTTATATGAAGGAAAGTGCTCCCGAGGACACATGGGAATTATCGTCAAGCTAGTTTTCATCACGATCATCTGATTCGCGTTCGGTACCTTGATAATTTGGTATGTGGGTGGACTGGTGCTTGGGTGTTGTCCTTACTTGGACAAGCCTCCCACTTATGATTAACCTCTAATTCAAGCATCCGCAACTACAAAAGAAATATTAAGGTAAACCTAACCATAGCCTGAAACATATGGATCCAAATCAGCCCCTTACGAAGCAACACATAAACTAGGGTTTAAGCTTCTGTCACTCTAGCAACCCATCATCTACTTCTTACTTCCCAATGCCTTCCTCTAGGCCTAAATAATGGTGAGGTGTCATGTAGTCGATGTTCACATGACACCACTAGAGGAGAGACAACATACATCTCATCAAAATATCGAACGAAGACCAAATTCGCATGACAACTAATAGCAAGACTTCTCCCATGTCTTCAGGAACAAAAGTAACTACTCACAAGACATAATATTGTTCATGATCAGAGGGGTATTAATATGCATAATGGATCTGAACATATGATCTTCCACCAAATAAACCAACTAGCATCAACTACAAGGAGCAATCAACACTACTAGCAACCCACATGTACTAATCTGAGGATTGTTCATGATCAGAGGGGTATTAATATGCATAATGGATCTGAACATATGATCTTCCACCAAATAAGCCAACTAGCATCAACTACAAAGAGTAATCAACACTACTAGCAACCCACATGTACTAATCTGAGGTTTGTGTACAAAGATTGGATACAAGTGTAATGCCCAAGATGGGACTATACCTCCTACGTGTCGAGGCACGACTTAAAGGTATAAGCCCATCCTAGAATGATCTCAAGTTTGGTATCTTTGCACAACTCATGTAAAAGAGGGATTAAAATGCAAAAGAGGATAGTTGGCTTACACTCGCCACTTCACACAATACATTACATAAGCAAACATCATTCAGAACATCACAACCCGACTACGGGTAAGAACCAAAAGAAAGATACCAAAACAACATAAAGCCACAGGCCAAGATCGAATCCTAGTAGAAACCACTACTGAACATCGAAACGTCACAAGGAAACAGCCACGAGCTTCATCGGACTCCCGGGTGAAGAACTGATCCAACTCCTGCATCAAACTCGGCTGAACCTGCATCTGGTGTGGTGAAGTAACTGTGAGCCACAGAGGACTCAGCAATCCCGTTCCCGGGTAACACGACTATTTAAGCCTTGGGTGAGGACAAGGCTGAAGAAAGAATAAGAGGTGAAGGAACAAACAAGAGTCTGCAGCAGCAACTAGCACTAACTTACGTAATAGAGAGCGAGAAGAGAAGAGCATCGGTCGAAAGATGATCAAGAAGTGATCCTAACTAAAGCCGGTCAAACATAACCCCACCGTGTTCAACTCCCGAATCCCTATTCGGAAATTGACAGTCACGGTACACACGCTGGTAGTGTATTGAAACATTGTGTCAAGTTATCTACAACCGGAATTAACAAGCTCCCATCTGCCACATAACCGCGGGCACGGCTTTCGAAAGTTCAAACCCTGCAGGGGTGTTCCAACTTGACCCATTACAAGCCCACGATCCGCGGAGTCGCAACTCCAAAGTTGGGAAGACCCGAGTATTCTCGGAATCCCGTGCTCAAGTTAAACCGAACTAAGGTAAGGCTAATCCAGCAAATCCTCCCGGCGTGCCGACACCCTGATAGTAGCCACGCGTATCTCGTCTCAGGCCACGACCGGATGGGTGATCCCACAGGTTTTTACCAAACCTTGAGTTTCCTCGAGGTGGCCCCCCGTAACCCCCGTTTCGGACCAACACTCATGTGGAGCACTGGCCCGGGGTTGTAGAATTAAGAATAAAAGAGGGTTTGCAAGGCCCTTATGCAAGTTTTATTAGTTTGTTATTAGGCAAATAGTACCAATGTTGGGATTTGCTGGAAAAGACTTAGCACTTAGCGGTTTATCAAGGGGGTCCCATACACCCCAACCGTGTTAGGAACGCATAATCAAGGAACATAACACCGGTTTATACGGTTCCTAACGGCATGAGTGGAACAAAACACCAAGCAAAAGGCTTAGCCTTCCACCCTTGCCAGTATATAGGTGATTTCATTTTTAAGCATTTATATAGTGTGATATAACCCAACCAAACTTCAACATGAAGCAAGCATCTTCAATCTTCACCTGCAACTAACAAAGCTATAAGAGGGGCTGAGCGAAGCGTACTTAGCCAAGCAACGGTTTGCGTAGGTAGGGTGGTTAAACATGGCAATTGGTTACAAGTAGGAGGCTGACAAGAAGAACATGGGCATCGAGGCAAAACTATAGAGCGGAACTACTAGCAAAAGGCAAAGATAGTAATGGTATCCGGGTTCGGTCATCTTGCCTGGGATTCCACAAAGGAGAAGAACGGCTCCGAGAAGAAGATGGAGCAACAGTCGAGCAGATCCTCACAACTCCGGAACGAAACCGAAGCTAACAAGAGAAGCAACCGGAAAGAAGAAACAACACGGTAAACACACAAGCAACAACATGGCATACGATGCACAAGCAAGTATGATGCATGTCCGGTTTAAATATGCATGGCATGGCAAGGTGCACAAACAAATCTACAAGTTAAGTGGAGATCAATATGCAACGAGTTGCATATTGACGAAACACCACAATAATTATTTAATTGACTCTCGTTATTAACAAGACAAGATTAAATGTTTTTCACATGGCAAGAGGTGAAGCATAATAAAACTACACAACTAGACAATTTAAATGAGGCCGGAAATAACAACAACAAGTCCGGAAAATCCCCATAAGCATGTTTAATAATTATAAGCAAACAACAATTAAACATTTAAAGGTTGTTAACATGATGCGGATGACATGATCAAGTTTATGCAATTATTAATTAAAGGTTGACTTAAAAGAGATAAGAAGCATTTGTCACCGTGGTGGAAAGAAAAGAGTGCCACGGCAACGATTCCGAAAATGATGCCACGGCAACATATCGGTTCCGGTAACTCGTTGAGAGACCGGTGCAAAAGGTAGATGGCGTGAGCGAGTCAAACGAGATGATGGGGTGATCCCGTTGCCGGGTTCCCACGGGTCGGTGACGAGGCAACCGAGGAACATGACAAAAGGTGGAACGGGGCACGAAGCACACACGGGAGACATTTCATACAACGCAAGCAAGCATCACACGGGTCACGTCTCGGGTTATACCTTCGAAACAATTGTTTCGGGACGATTCGAGATCGTAGATGAAGTAGTGGTACTCGCGGTCGGAGAGGAAGTAGTGGAAGTAGACGTTCTCGTGAGTCGGAGAGGTACTCGTTCATGTAGTAGTCGGACTTGACGGGTCCCGTGAAGTAGTCGAACTTGGAGCTCGTTTTCCCGTAGAGGTTCGGTCGTCGTGGTACTTGGCGAATTCCTCGTTTCCGGGCGACGGTAGTGGTACATGCCGTAGAGGTACTTGAGGGTGCCGACGGATCCGGGCGTCGGTAGGGGTACTTGTCGCATCGTCTTGTGTCGTGTAGGCGTACACGGGGCGTTTTGTAGATGTACTCATATCCGTAGCCGTTCACGAGCTCGTCTTCCCGTAGATGTACACATTCTCTGTCAAGTCAACAGCAAAAGCCACCAAACAACACAAAAACTACAGCAGCTAAAACAAGGGTAGCACGAGGCCACGGCAGCAGCAGAACAACAAAACACGGCAGAAGCAGGCCGCGGGACGGAAGAGCAGCGGCTTCGGCCGGCTTGGCAGGGTGGCTGAGGGAGACCACGGCGACGGAGGCAGAGCCCTGGGAGCCAACGGGGCGAGGCGGCAGGGCCTCTGGCCGCGCGAGGACGGGACGGGCGCCGGCCTTGGCCTCTGGCGCGGAGGAGAACGAAGGAGGCCGGAGGGACGGCTCGCAGGTGGAGGCGGAGGACTCGGGCGCGGCCTGGCTGGCTTCGGCCCCTGGCCGCTGGAGGCGCCGGACTGGATCGGGGCGTCGGGGCGCACTGGCCTCTGGAGGAGGAGAGGATGGAGGGGGCGCCGGGCCTGGCCAGCGGGAGCGAGAGGGAGGCCTCGGCGCGGCGCCTGAGGGAGCGGGGTGCACTGGGTAGAACCGCGAGCGAGAGAGGAGATGAGGCGAGGGGAGGGAAACGGCATCGAAGGAAAAGGTGCGGGCGAACGGGACTCTGGCTCGGGGTCGAGCGAGCGATGGGGAGAGGCTGGCTGCGGGAGAGGAGTGCGAGGGGTGGCGGCGCACGAGGGAAACGGGTGCGGGAAGGTTAGCGCTAGGGTTAGGTGGTGGCCGGGCCGGGCAGATGGGCTACGGAGATTGAGGAAACGGGCCGGCTGGGCTGAGGGAGAGCTAAAAGGAGGCAGCAGGCTAGAGAGAGGGAAAGGAGGAGGCTGCCCTCTTATTTATTTAAACATTTGGCAGAAAAAATAAAAGAGGGAAGAAAAGAAAGAAGAAGGAGGAGGACAAGAATTAGCACACGAAGTCAAAATCCCCGGGCTCACAAAAATGTCAGGGATTTAAATAAAATAGAAGGAGGTTTTTTGGAAGAACCTCGAACAACGGAAAAGAATTATTGGCAAGATTTTGGAGGTGAAACTTGAATTAAAGAAGCATGGGGAAATATTGCAAGTGTGTTGGGTGAATTCCAACAAATGGAATATTTTAAATATAGCTCCCTAATAATAATGAGAGACTTTTATATGTTATAAAGAGAAGTCACCTTCCCTCGATTTAAATGGACCGAAGGTCCACACGATTTATTTAGGTTGAGATGCAAAAATAAAATAACATGATGGCATGATGACATGATGCAATGCAAAAATAAAAACACAAGCACAAAAGGAACACCCGGGCAACCCGGAACATCTGGAATCTTCTGGTATCTTCTGGAATCTTCTGGGACGTCGGTCTCGGGCGTCACAACTCTCCCACACTAACAGAGGATCTCGACCCGAGATCCTAGAGATATCACCGGGTAAAAACAGAAGAGGAAGAGGTAAAACAAAGTTGCTTCTTCGACAAACGAGTGAAACCAAAGAACCTTGAGAGGTTGAACAAGTAGAAAGAAAGAATGCAACGAGATGAATGAAGTTAAGTGCACTCCGTTAGAAAAGAGTAACTAGGAGCATTATGAGAACCTTGAAGGTTGAAAGACATTAAACAAGAGCTCACGGACCAAAAGAATGTGAAACTGCAATGGTATGGCCAAGGAAAAAGAACGACATAATTTGGGCAGCACTCCGTCTGAAAATGGAAGGAATTAACAAGAATTAGAGAAGATGAAGTGATACTTGATGAAAAGAACAACATATTGCCTCCGAAACAAATAAAAGAATGGCACAAGGGGTAAGAAAGATTCAGACAGCACTCCGGTTGAAAAGAGAGGCAAACTAGATAAGATGACGGAACTAGAATGAAGAATACGACACTCCGGATAAATAGATAAACAAGGAAAGAACATGATCTTGATAAAAACGAGATGATGGTTTGGAGAGAGCAACATCAGAATGCCTCCGGAACGAAAGAATAGAATATAGATCGATGGGAAGAAAAAACGGAGAAGAAAATTACAACTTCTCTCAAATTAAATTTGAAAGAGCATCCTTACAAAGAATGGTTGAACAGAATTGTTGGAAATTCAACAACGAAAGAATAAACTTGATGTGGGCTTATGGAAAACATCTCAAAATTAAGAGGTGACAACCAGCCACTAACGGAAACGATTAAAAGGATTGAGATCAACAAGGAGATGAAAAACTTATTTCACCGGAATGATAAATGAAGAACTTGGGTCATTTATAAGCACCACAATTAGCAACAATCCTTAGGGAAAGCTTTTAGGTGAATAGAACCCAAGATATCTCCAAGAGATACAATGAGGTGTTGAAGGATCTCCTAAAGAGAAAGAAATGATGGTTTTAATTATCTCATTCCCGACAACTTGTGAATCATGAAACATGAAGGAATTGCCAAAAATGACATAACACCATCAGAAAAGATAAGGTGGAAAGGATTGCAATTGGAATGCATGAAGAAGAATGCTTGAGCTCCAACAAGAATCTTGATGAAGACTTCAAGGATGAATTAAATCATGATGAACCACCATGAGAACTCCGGTAATGAAAGCATGAGAAGTGAAAGATGAAAAGAATAAGATTCAAGGCCTGTGATGAATTAGATGGAGCTTTGAAATGATAAATGAAATAACATGGAGCTCCGGAAAACAAGATGAAGAACTTAGAACCAAGGATATGATATGATGAACAAGCTCCTGACAAAAGAATTAAATCACCTGAAGGAACAAGAATAAGAATTATGTTATGCATCTCCTTCACCAATTTAAATTGATAACAACCAAAGGATTTGGCATACTACTTATTCTCATTGCAAGGAATTAAAGAGAGATCTAGCACAAGCTTGTGTAAATCTTCAACAAAGCACCGGTAGGATTATGGAAATAACAAATGAATTAAAACGATAACAACGGAAGAGTAATCTTGAAAGAACCACTGTAAGAATTAGGAGACGAACGAAGAGACATCAATGAAGAATAGTTGGAGAACGAAGTTGAAAACTGAGAACGAAGAATCTTCTGAAATGATGGCCTTCGGAGGAACACAAAGAAAAGAATTCATGAAATGCTTCAGATGGTATGAAAATAATTCCACACAATCGAAACAATAATGAGGATGGCATGAAGGTAGAACCACGAATCTTCAAGAGAAGGGCCAAGAATTAAGAGAAAACTCTTCTCCGATCTTCAAAATCTGAGAAGACGACGAGAAATGGCATGAAGGATTGTTGAGCACTCCGGAATGAAGAATTAGAAAGGTTGACCCAATGAAGAAAAGAATTTGAAAGCGATCTGGGAGAAGGCATGTGACTGATGGCAAATCATTCTTACGTCACATTTGAAAGAATTTTAAAACAACTCCGGAAAAAATTAGAAGAGTCAGGTAAGATCCTGGGAAAAGACCTGTGGGTTAGGGCCCACTCAAAAGAAATCACCGTTGAAAAGATTGCTTAAGAGATATTGCACCGGTTGAATTAAATGACTTGAATAAGATGATAATCCTCAAAAATAGCTTGAACGGATTAAGAATGGAATTATGAATCTTCAGCACTCCGGATATGAAAAAAAACAAGAGGAGAATGATTAATTGATGCACCGGAATAAGAAAGCATTGTGAAATGAGGAAAAGGATAAGATCAACACCAAAATCTTGAATTACATCCACCGGAAGAATCTGAGAACAAAAGAATGATGAACTTGAAGCTCTTGAGCATCTTCACGATAAATCACCGGATAAGAACATTGAAGGAAAAGAATGAAGAAACATCACATGAATAAAATGGATATTTCATCTGAGAATTTCTGGCTCCAAGAAGAAAAAAGGGTGGGAGGGCGGGGAAAAAGAAAGACAACTTGAGATGAACAAAATGGACACCGGTTGAAAAAAGAATTAAACATCACCATCTTGATGGTCAAGAAGAATTAGCACTCCCATAGAAATATGAGAACACCGATTAGGAAAAGGTATGAAATCCACATTTGACATCGAAGCAACTCGAATACCAGAATCAAAACGAAACAAAGGGTAGATTTGCAACATGATCTTCACTATATCATTCGAACAGAGGATTGAACGAATGAATTCCGCAGGTACATCAACTCGTCGAGAAGCCACTTGGAGAACAAAAGGTAAATAAATAAAAAAAAAGGAACAAGGATCAGATAGAACAAATACAAGATAGAAGTTTCATTCCACATCTTCGTGCTGAAAGCTCATGGAACATGTTACAAAAGGGTTTTGCAATCCCCGGATCAGCATAGCCAAGGACCCTTTAAGATGCAACTCCCGATCAGAACAAGTCCATAAAACCACTTCACTCGATGTAAAACCCCAAACTTCATATCGAGCATCCGTTGGAAGAATGCCTAGAACTACTAGATGAACCCACCTATAGATTTCCGAAAGATTCCAGTTATGCAATCAGGTGTTGGGGATACACGGGAAGCACCGCGCAATCAACTCTAAACCTACATCCAGGTGTATCCATCCTTCAACACATAACCAGTCTTTCTCGGAAACTGTTTACCTCGGACCTTCGAAAACGCATCCACTATAACAAGCTATGGCAATACTCTCGAACTACCTCCCCAGTACTGGGTGATGTCGGGGTTATCTTGCCACTGGCCGTATAGGAGAGATTTTCGATGTCGGCCGTCTTAAGTATTTAGTACTGTCGCGATATGCTTGTGTCAATGATACCCCGAAGCTCAACTCCTCGGGAACAGGAGGCATCGAGAACAATATCCTTGTCACAAGAACATCGAAACAATCCCAGAATACTCGCGGGATCCTAAAAAAAAAATTTGGTGCAAATTTTTGAAAGTAGAAGAGATAAGAGTAATCGTCAGGAGTCCTCACCAGAGAGAAAGGGGATGAGAAGCAAAGAAATCCTACTCTCCGATATAATATAGGACTCAAAAGGTTTTTAGTGTGTGCCTAGACTCAACCGTCAACGATTCGATCAATCAGTGGGGGCTTCTAGGTCGGAGAAGGCTCTGAATACCAACTTGTAATGCCCAAGATGGGACTATACCTCCTACGTGTCGAGGCACGACTTAAAGGTATAAGCCCATCCTAGAATGATCTCAAGTTTGGTATCTTTGCACAACTCATGTAAAAGAGGGATTAAAATGCAAAAGAGGATAGTTGGCTTACACTCGCCACTTCACACAATACATTACATAAGCAAACATCATTCAGAACATCACAACCCGACTACGGGTAAGAACCAAAAGAAAGATACCAAAACAACATAAAGCCACAGGCCAAGATCGAATCCTAGTAGAAACCACTACTGAACATCGAAACGTCACAAGCAAACAGCCACGAGCTTCATCGGACTCCCGGGTGAAGAACTGATCCAACTCCTGCATCAAACTCGGCTGAACCTGCATCTGGTGTGGTGAAGTAACTGTGAGCCACAGAGGACTCAGCAATCCCGTTCCCGGGTAACACGACTATTTAAGCCTTGGGTGAGGACAAGGCTGAAGAAAGAATAAGAGGTGAAGGAACAAACAAGAGTCTGCAGCAGCAACTAGCACTAACTTACGTAATAGAGAGCGAGAAGAGAAGAGCATCGGTCGAAAGATGATCAAGAAGTGATCCTAACTAAAGCCGGTCAAACATAACCCCACCGTGTTCAACTCCCGAATCCCTATTCGGAAATT
Source organism: Secale cereale (assembly GCA_902687465.1). NCBI lineage: Eukaryota > Viridiplantae > Streptophyta > Magnoliopsida > Poales > Poaceae > Secale > Secale cereale. Next base: position 155,407,495 of record LR738714.1, on the reverse strand, counting down.
GACAATCACGGTACACACGCTGGTAGTGTATTGAAACATTGTGTCAAGTTATCTACAACCGGAATTAACAAGCTCCCATCTGCCACATAACCGCGGGCACGGCTTTCGAAAGTTCAAACCCTGCAGGGGTGTTCCAACTTGACCCATTACAAGCCCACGATCCGCGGAGTCGCAACTCCAAAGTTGGGAAGACCCGAGTATTCTCGGAATCCCGTGCTCAAGTTAAACCGAACTAAGGTAAGGCTAATCCAGCAAATCCTCCCGGCGTGCCGACACCCTGATAGTAGCCGCGCGTATCTCGTCTCAGGCCACGACCGGATGGGTGATCCCACAGGTTTTTACCAAACCTTGAGTTTCCTCGAGGTGGCCCCGCGTAACCCCCGTTTCGGACCAACACTCATGTGGAGCACTGGCCCGGGGTTGTAGAATTAAGAATAAAAGAGGGTTTGCAAGGCCCTTATGCAAGTTTTATTAGTTTGTTATTAGGCAAATAGTACCAATGTTGGGATTTGCTGGAAAAGACTTAGCACTTAGCGGTTTATCAAGGGGGTCCCATACACCCCAACCGTGTTAGGAACGCATAATCAAGGAACATAACACCGGTTTATACGGTTCCTAACGGCATGAGTGGAACAAAACACCAAGCAAAAGGCTTAGCCTTCCACCCTTGCCAGTATATAGGTGATTTCATTTTTAAGCATTTATATAGTGTGATATAACCCAACCAAACTTCAACATGAAGCAAGCATCTTCAATCTTCACCTGCAACTAACAAAGCTATAAGAGGGGCTGAGCGAAGCGTACTTAGCCAAGCAACGGTTTGCGTAGGTAGGGTGGTTAAACATGGCAATTGGTTACAAGTAGGAGGCTGACAAGAAGAACATGGGCATCGAGGCAAAACTATAGAGCGGAACTACTAGCAAAAGGCAAAGATAGTAATGGTATCCGGGTTCGGTCATCTTGCCTGGGATTCCACAAAGGAGAAGAACGGCTCCGAGAAGAAGACGGAGCAACAGTCGATCAGATCCTCACAACTCCGGAACGAAACCGAAGCTAACAAGAGAAGCAACCGGAAAGAAGAAACAACACGGTAAACACACAAGCAACAACATGGCATACGATGCACAAGCAAGTATGATGCATGTCCGGTTTAAATATGCATGGCATGGCAAGGTGCACAAACAAATCTACAAGTTAAGTGGAGATCAATATGCAACGAGTTGCATATTGACGAAACACCACAATAATTATTTAATTGACTCTCATTATTAACAAGACAAGATTAAATGTTTTTCACATGGCAAGAGGTGAAGCATAATAAAACTACACAACTAGACAATTTAAATGAGGCCGGAAATAACAACAACAAGTCCGGAAAATCCCCATAAGCATGTTTAATAATTATAAGCAAACAACAATTAAACATTTAAAGGTTGTTAACATGATGCGGATGACATGATCAAGTTTATGCAATTATTAATTAAAGGTTGACTTAAAAGAGATAAGAAGCATTTGTCACCGTGGTGGAAAGAAAAGAGTGCCACGGCAACGATTCCGAAAATGATGCCACGGCAACATATCGGTTCCGGTAACTCGTTGAGAGACCGGTGCAAAAGGTAGATGGCGTGAGCGAGTCAAACGAGATGATGGGGTGATCCCGTTGCCGGGTTCCCACGGGTCGGTGACGAGGCAACCGAGGAACATGACAAAAGGTGGAACGGGGCACGAAGCACACACGGGAGACATTTCATACAACGCAAGCAAGCATCACACGGGTCACGTCTCGGGTTATACCTTCGAAACAATTGTTTCGGGACGGTTCGAGATCGTAGATGAAGTAGTGGTACTCGCGGTCGGAGAGGAAGTAGTGGAAGTAGACGTTCTCGTGAGTCGGAGAGGTACTCGTTCATGTAGTAGTCGGACTTGACGGGTCCCGTGAAGTAGTCGAACTTGGAGCTCGTTTTCCCGTAGAGGTTCGGTCGTCGTGGTACTTGGCGAATTCCTCGTCTCCGGGCGACGGTAGTGGTACATGCCGTAGAGGTACTTGAGGGTGCCGACGGATCCGGGCGTCGGTAGGGGTACTTGTCGCATCGTCTTGTGTCGTGTAGGCGTACACGGGGCGTTTTGTAGATGTACTCATATCCGTAGCCGTTCACGAGCTCATCTTCCCGTAGATGTACACATTCTCTGTCAAGTCAACAGCAAAAGCCACCAAACAACACAAAAACTACAGCAGCTAAAACAAGGGTAGCACGAGGCCACGGCAGCAGCAGAACAACAAAACACGGCAGAAGCAGGCCGCGGGACGGAAGAGCAGCGACTTCGGCCGGCTTGGCAGGGTGGCTGAGGGAGACCACGGCGACGGAGGCAGAGCCCTGGGAGCCAACGGGGCGAGGCGGCAGGGCCTCTGGCCGCGCGAGGACGGGACGGGCGCCGGCCTTGGCCTCTGGCGCGGAGGAGAACGAAGGAGGCCGGAGGGACGACTCGCAGGTGGAGGCGGAGGACTCGGGCGCGGCCTGGCTGGCTTCGGCCCCTGGCCGCTGGAGGCGCCGGACTGGATCGGGGCGTCGGGGCGCACTGGCCTCTGGAGGAGGAGAGGATGGAGGGGGCGCCAGGCCTGGCCAGCGGGAGCGAGAGGGAGGCCTCGGCGCGGCGCCTGAGGGAGCGGGGCGCACTAGGTAGAACCGCGAGCGAGAGAGGAGATGAGGCGAGGGGAGGGAAACGGCATCGAAGGAAAAGGTGCGGGCGAACGGGACTCTGGCTCGGGGTCGAGCGAGCGATGGGGAGAGGCTGGCTGCGGGAGAGGAGTGCGAGGGGTGGCGGCGCACGAGGGAAACGGGTGCGGGAAGGTTAGCGCTAGGGTTAGGTGGTGGCCGGGCCGGGCAGATGGGCTGCGGAGATTGAGGAAACGGGCCGGCTGGGCTGAGGGAGAGCTAAAAGGAGGCAGCAGGCTGGAGAGAGGGAAAGGAGGAGGCTGCCCTCTTATTTATTTAAACATTTGGCAGAAAAAATAAAAGAGGGAAGAAAAGAAAGAAGAAGGAGGAGGACAAGAATTAGCACACGAAGTCAAAATCCCCGGGCTCACAAAAATGTCAGGGATTTAAATAAAATAGAAGGAGGTTTTTTGGAAGAACCTCGAACAACGGAAAAGAATTATTGGCAAGATTTTGGAGGTGAAACTTGAATTAAAGAAGCATGGGGAAATATTGCAAGTGTGTTGGGTGAATTCCAACAAACGGAATATTTTAAATATAGCTCCCTAATAATAATGAGAGACTTTTATATGTTATAAAGAGAAGTCACCTTCCCTCGATTTAAATGGACCGAAGGTCCACACGATTTATTTAGGTTGAGATGCAAAAATAAAATAACATGATGGCATGATGACATGATGCAATGCAAAAATAAAAACACAAGCACAAAAGGAACACCCGGGCAACCCGGAACATCTGGAATCTTCTGGTATCTTCTGGAATCTTCTGGGACGTCGGTCTCGGGCGTCACAACAAGAGATGAACTAGGGTTTGAGAGGAGATGGTGCTGGTGAAGATGTTGATGAAGATAGCCCTCCCCAAGATGGGAGAGTTGTTGGTGATGACAACGGTGCCGATTTCCCCCTCCCAGAGGGAAGTATCCCCAGTAGAACAGCTCTGTCGGAGCCCTAGATTGGTTTCCGCCTCGAGATGGCGGCGACTGGTCCCAAAAGCCTCCTTTTGATTTTTTCCAGGTCAAAACACCTCATATAGGAGAACATGGGCATTGGGGGCCTTCCGGCTGGCCCACGAGGTAGGGGGCGCGCCCCCCACCCTCGTGGACAGCCGATGGCCCCCCTCGTGGACTTCTTTCGCCAGATATTTTTTATATTTTCTGAAACGAAGTTCTGTTGAGTTTCAGGGCTTTTGGAGCTGTGCAGAATAGGTTTCCAGAGTTTGCTCCTTTTCCAGCCTAGAATTCCAGCTGCCAGCATTCTCCCTCTTCATGTAAACCTTGTAAAATAAGAGAGAAAAGGCATAAGTATTGTGACAAAACAAGTAATAACAGCCCACAATGCAATAAATATCAACATATAAGCATGATGCCAAATGGGCGTATCAACTCCCCCAAGCTTAGACCTCGCTTGTCCTCAAGCGAAAGCCGATATCGAAAAATATGTCCACATGTTTAGAGATAGAGGTGTTGATAAAAACAAAATACGGACATGAGGGCATCATGATCATTTTCATAACAGCAAT